>OY728164.1:2010173463-2010566935 GCA_963277665.1 Viscum album | reverse complement strand
TGGTTCCACACCGTACGCATACGTGCACACCCCCACCCCACCTCCTATCAGTAGATGTATATGTTATGAAAGAAAAAAAATATTTTATCAATACATGTTATAATGAAAATAAATAATGGTATAAAAAATTCTTAGGGATATATAAATATACCTGTGGCATTCTAATCAATGGGTTCCACTGGATCCGTAAAAACTGAAGGAACACCCTATGGAGGTGGATTGGGTCCCAATGTATGCTCCACAAGGACAGACTCTGGAAGATCATGAGTTGAAGAATATGGAATATAGAAGCTCAGAGAGAATGAAGTAGATGTAAAATAGGATGGCATGGATGGATGGCTGAATGCTGGATGGGGAGTGGGAATCATCATCGGATATGGAAAATAAGGTTGAGGAGACTTAGATGTAAAGGGTGGTGAAAACATGGGAGGCCTAAATATACCATGTGTCCCTAATGACACACTGGGATCATAATGTGGGATAGATGGTATATGTTAGTGGGAGCGTCATGGTCTAATTGGGTACACCGACCAGATCACCTAACTCTTGTACCACCCCCCCCCCCCTCCTCGTATGAACACCCTTAGTACTAGGACCACTACTAGGCTACTCATTAAATAATTGTCACATAAGAGGTGGATCCTGCAAAAATGTTTAAAACAAAATTTATCACATGACATTATATATTATTTAATATATATATATATATATATTTGAAATAAAATATGCACTACAGGCACTAGTGGTGGAACACCCATCTCATCCATGTGATGATTGTTATTCATCATCTTTTTCCATCGCCTCTCTTAAATTGGTTGCATTTCCTACATTTGAAAACAAATATGGAATTAATTAGAAAAGTATAACTAATGTGTAACCCAAAAAAAATATGTGAGAGGGAATAGGGGGATTCATGGACACCCCCCCCAACCCCCTAGACACCCCCACCCTCCCTGGACACCCCCACCCACCTGGACACCCCTGCCCCCTTAGATAGCCCCCACACCCCCCTAGACACCCCCCCCCCCCATGGACACCCCCCACCCCCTTAGACAACCCCCCACCCCCACTGGACACCCCCACCCCCACCCTCTGGACAGCCTCCCCCCACCCCCTGGACACCCCCCCCCCCCTCCCACCACCCTGGACACCCCCACCCCCATGGACATCCCCACAGACCCCTAGAAATCCCCCCCACCCCACCCCAACCCTGACACCCCCACCCCCTAGACACCCCCCACCCCATTGGACACCCCACCCCCTAGACACCCCCACCCCCTGGACACCCACACCCCCTAGACACCCCCCACCCCCTTGGACAGCTTCCACACCCCCTGAACACCCCCACCCCCTTGGATAGCCCCCACTCCCCCCTGGACACCCCCCCCCCACCCATTGGACACCCCCCACCCCTTAGACACCCCCCACCCCCGGGACACCCCCACCCCCATAAACAGCCCCCACCCCCCCCCCCCCACCCCACCCACATGGACACCCCACCCCCTGGACACCCCCACCCCCTGGATAGCCCACCCCCTAGACACCCCCAACACCCTAGACACCACCCCACCCCCTGGACACCCCCACCCCCTTGGACAGCCCCTCCCCTAGACAGCCCCCCTTCCACCCATCCTAGACCCCACCCCCACCCCCACCCCATAGACCCCCCACCTACACACCCACCCACCCACCCCCCACCCACCCCCCCACCCCCCCCCCCACCCACCCCCCCCCCCACCCTCTAGGACACCCCCTACCCATGTAGACCCCCCCCCAACCCCTTAGACAGCACCCACCCCCACCCCCTAGACACCCCCACCCCTTGGAAATCCCCCACCCCCCCTGGACACCCCCCCACCCCCACCCCCCTCGACACCCCCACCCCCCCCCCAGACACCCCCCACCCACTTGGATAGTCCCTACACACCCCTGGACACCCCCTAGACACCCCCCAACCCCATTGAAACCCCCACCCCTTGGACACCCCCACCCCCCTGGACACCCCCACCCCTGGAATATCCCACCACCCCCCTGGACACCCCCCCCCCATCCCCACACCACCAGGATAGCTCCCCCCCACCCCACCTGGACAGCCCACACCCCCCCCCCCAACCATAAACCTGCACACACCCCTGCCCACCTGCATAGCCCACCCCCACGCCCCCCCCCCCCCCCACAAACACACACCCCACCTGGACAGCCCACCCCCCCCCCCTCAATGAAAATCAATTTATAATGAAATAAAAAACATTTAATTCAAAATGAAATAATTTCATTTAAATACAAACCTTAAATAGGCACAAATTGACTTAAAACCTTTCAAAACATTTCACCTTCAATGATGAGCATCCAAAGTAAAAATTGAATTCATATTGCACTGAAATGGAATTAAAAAAGACAAAATAAATGGAGTAAAAATATATAACTCAGTTACCACTTACGAATTTTAAGTGGAAGAGGTCTCTTGTTTGGGAGAAACGAATCTTCTTCTAGAAGAAGGAGGCTCAGGGCAAGGGAAAAATGCGGACAGAGGCTCATGGCTAAGGAAAAATGCAGACAGAATGTGGACAGATCTTCATGGAGTAGGAGGGATATGGGTATTTGGGGGTTTTCTATCCCAATGGTTTTTAAAAACCATTGGGATGGATAAGATATACCAATGATTTTTTTAAACTGTTGGTATACACTTCACAATTCCACCCCTATACCAACAGTTGTATTGAACCTTTGTTAAAACCATCTATTAACATACCTATACCATTGGTTTCATTGAACTGTTGGTATATGGAACCTATCCCAATGGTTTTTTAAAAATGTTGGGATATTTTCGTTTTTATAGTTGTGGTTTCAAATAGTGATATCCTGATATACTTAACAAATAAACAAAGTCTAAAGGTAAGTCATAACTATAACGTTGTCCTAGTATTCCAGATGATATTTTTCCAAAAAGAACTTTTTTTGGAGAAAATGCTTCTAAGTTTGATAACATTGTCGATATCTGTCTGAGAGGTATTTCTCGTCAGGTCTCATCATAGGAATTACACACTTAAATTATAAATAGATATGATACACAAACAAGGATCACTCCAAAGTCCATGGGGTATACCAACAACTCGATCTTTATTAACCCACTAAGTAGAGGATTATCCCATATGTAGTTTTGGTCATGACAATTCCAAGATCTCCATTTAGGGAACAAAGTTGAATAGAGGATCTCACTCTGGTCCTTATGGAAGGATTCCAACAACTCTATCCAAGAACACCTACTGAAGGGATCATTGTCATAGGAGTAGGAGGTGATTCTATACTAACCCTTAGGTAATGGATAAGGGGAAAATACCCTAGTTAAACTTGTCCAAGATAAAGAGGAAAGGGGATTCAATCCAACTTATTTGAAGTACATGGCGTGTAGTAGGGTTACATGTCATGTCCCGTTGACCTTGGGTCTTTCCCATGTAAACTGCCTATGTCCCATGTCTATTTATATGTAACAATACAAAACATATTGGTTGTCAGTGTACTTTTCCTATGTACCAATACATAGGTATGCCCATGTGTACCAGGTCAATTCATGTCTGTGTGGGAGTATACGGTGTGTTCATGCCCGTGTACTATATCCCGTGTTTTTTTACCCTCCGAGGTACACACCAATCCATCAGGGGTAGATCACACGCCATGTGATAGGACCACACACCATGTGATAAATATCTCCCTCCAAAACCTAGTCAATATTGATAGGGGCCCACATGGAGTGTGGCTCCGAGTTATATGTCATGTATCGTGAAAATTTCCAGATTCTCATATCTAGTTTCCATGTGTTCGATTGTTCCTTTGGCCTTCGATTTAATGACCTATTTACTGAAAAATCATAAACTATGCTCTGATGAGTCCTACCATCATCATTTAACATGTATCGGTCCATTTATTTGTTTGTAAAATTCCCTCAAATAGCGTTATTCATTGCACGCCAAAGAACATGAAAATTGGGTACCTATGCCGCCCAATATGTGGCCTCCTCCATCATCAAACAAGATTTGTTTCATGCTAAGCCTGGATCTTTTCATCAAAAATTGGGTTTGCACATTCAAATTTATGGTATCCTTCATAAAACAGACCATACAAATAACACCTATGATGAAAAAAGAATAGGGGAAGAAAAGCATTAGAAAAATCAAGACAGGAAACCCTTGTTCGATGTTTGTTTCAACCTCAATTCATTATCATTAGAATAAAAAATGAAGCGATAACAATTAATCATGAATACAATTCTCCCAATTCCTAATTAATATAACCCATCTCACAATACACATGATCTGTAGATCAATATATTGGTTGATTTATCCATGTTTTCCATAGAAATTGAGAACAGAGAAACAAAACCAAATCAAACAAACATCCTACCTTGATTTGGATTGATCAATGAGGAATAATAGATCTACATTGTGATCATTGGAAAGATTCTTTGAATTCATTTCACACTGTTCATCGATCAATGATTCGTTCATCATCCACCAAAGGAATCTCCTGTAATGGATCCAATAGGTCTTTTCAATCTTTAAGGTTATTTGGAAAACCATATATAATTTTTAAAAGTATGTATTTAATGAAGGAAATTATTTCCTTGCATTAATAAAAAATAGAATAATTTATTTAATTATTTTATTGATTTTACTCACATGATAACTTTTCTAAAAATGACCCATGCCGATGAATTTTATTCCATGAATAGGGTAAACCCTATGTTTTGAACTCAATAGTACCCTCGTATTTTTTATTCAAGGCCCCGTTTAGAAGTAATTACACTTTTTTAGGAAAACTACATGTGCATGTTATTTAATATATTTAATATATTTCAAAAATATATTCCAGGAACACTGAACCTCAGAATATCACTCAGTATTAGCACCTAGTCTCTAAAATAATCCATACAATATCCAAAAATAATACATGGAAATCTACGGTCATTAAATTCTCCACACCTTGGGGCATTACATCCCTAAAAATCTAAAATAAGGGCCACATGATGAGATGTCGGTACAAATAATGTATCTATTCCTCCTACTCCCATGATCTCTCCTAGATATTTTTGTGCTTCCACCAAACATGGACTAAAGGAATTGCTCACCCATGAAGTATTATCTTCTACTGATCCATAATCTCTAACAGGTACTTAGCAAAGGTAGCTTCATCATTGATGTCCATCTTTCCCCATTCAATAACATGTGATGGTTCATGAATGTACCTCCTCAGTTGTGACATGTGGAATATGTCGTGTACCCGGTCTAACTACATAGGTAGTGCTAAGTGGTATACCACCTCTCCAAATATACACAGTATCTGAAAAGGGAAAATTAATCTTCAAGATAGATTGCCTCCATAGCTAAATCTCTATAATCTATTTCAAGGAAAAACATGTAGGAACACATGGTCTCCATCCTCAAACTCTAAAGGCCTCCTTCTTCTGTCTACATAAGACGTCTGATGGATCTGTACAGTCTTCATCCACTCCTTGATGATTTTTACCTTCTTGGTAGTTTCTCACACGAACTATGGGCCCATGTGTACTGAATCTCTTAGGTCAGTCCATCAAAGTTGTGACCTATAGGGTTTCCTGTAAAATGTCTCAAATGGTGCCATAATGATGGTAGAATGGTATTTTTTTGTATTCAAAGTCCAATAGTGGTAGGTGATCATCTTAGCTATGACCAATGTCCAACATGCAATCTCACATCATGTCCTCCAGAACCTAAATGGTCTTCTTGGTCTGGCCATCATTTTGGGGGTGAAATGATTTGATAAAGAATAATTAAGTCCCAAAAGAATCCTGTAATCCCACCCAAAAATGGGATGGTAATAGATCATCATGATCAAAAATTATCATCAATAGAACTCCATGGAGTCATATTATCACCTGCATATAGAGGCATCCAAATCTCTCTACTGAACTCTGATCCTAAATAGCTAAAAAATGGGCCGACTTTGTGAGTTAGTCTAAGATCACCCAGATAGAATCATGTCCCATGGGAATACATTGTAAACCAATCATGAAGTCCATGGATATATCATCCCAATTCCACTCTGGCACCTCAAGGGGTTTAGCTAAACCCACTAGAACATGGTTCTCATCCTTCACTTGTAGAAAAGTAAGGCATCGAGAGGTAAACTATGCAACTCATTTCTTCATCCCTAACCACAAAAACTGAGATCATAGGTCTTGGTACATATTTACCCCACCGGGATGTACCACCAAAGGAGATATATGAAGCTTTATTATAATATACTCCCACAACATCACGTGTACCATTGTGCATCCTCTGAAAATAACGACAAGATCCCCACCTTCAGAAAATCTATATGAAGCATATATGGTGGATATCTGAGTACATAGGGCCTCACATTTGGTATCTCAAATTTGTGCCTCTTTGACTAGATACAATATCAGAGGGGTAACAACCATTGACTAGAGGTAAGTTGTTTTATCTCCATCAAAAAAGGATAACCACAATGATACCAACTACTCAGGTGCCTCGTTTAGCAACAACAAATCACCTACTGAGAGCATCCGTTACTGTGTTCCCCTTCCCAAGATTATAGACAATATCAAAGTCATAATCCTGTAGAAAATCTATTCATCTCCTCTATCTCACGTTAATATATTTCTAAGAGAATATATAATTGAGACTCTTGTGATAAGAATGACAATAAACCCCTCACCCATCAGGTATTATGATCACATCTTTAGTGCGAAGACTACTGCTGCTAACTCAAGATCATGGGTCACATAGTTCTTCTCATGTGGCCTAAACTAATGTGAACCCTGGTAAATCACTGCATGCCTCTACATTATAACATATCCAAGCCCAGTTTCTAATGCATCTTAGAACACTACATACTTGAAACCCTCCTCTAGAAATATCAAGATGGGAGCACACGCCAATTTCTATATCAACTGCTAAAAATCATGCTAGAACCTATCTATCCACATGAAAATATATTGTTTTTAGGACAAAGCTATCATGGGTGATGATATTATTGATAAATCAGGTATGAATCTATAATAATAGCCTACCAACACAAGGAATCTTTGCACCTCCACTACGCTCTTTGGTGGTTCCCAATAAAACACCGCCTTGACCTTGGCCAAGTACACTGCCACTCAATATACTAAGATAATATGTCCTAGAAAGTGGAATACCTAAATTTATAACTTCTACTTCGAGAGGTTCCCCAAAATATGGTGCTCTCAGAGTATCTCTAGAACCATCCTCAAGTGTCTCACATGCTCCTCCTCAGATATCGAGTATACAAGGATATCATCAATGAAGACTACCAAAAATCAGTCTAATAAAGGCTTAAATATCTGGTTCATGAGTCCCATGAACACTATTGGGATATTCATCACACCAAAGGGCATCACCAAGTACTCATAGTGACCTTAGGGACATCTGAATATCGTTTTTGTCAAATCCTCATCTTGTACTCATAACTGGTGATAGCCTGACCTGATGTCAACATTCTAGAACCATTATTCCTCTCTCAACTAATCAAAGAGTTCATTGATCATTGATAGTGGATAATTTTTTTCATGTTCACCTGGTTTAAGGGATGATACTCTATACACAACCTTAAGTTCTGTATGCCTTCCTAGAAAACAAAATTGGGGATTCCCTAGGAAAAACATTGGGTCTAACAAAACCCTTCCTCTATAAGTCCTCCAACTGCACCCTCATCTTGAGGAGATCTATAGGATCCATTCGATATGATGATATAGATATCGTTGTCATATTTTGGTGGATATCAATCCATAAGTCTATCTCCTAGAGGGGAGGTAAACCTAGAACATCCATATAGAATATGTCCTCGTACTCTGCCACCACAATAGGAAACTAGGAACTCATAACATCTACTACACCAAAGTTCAGGCTAGCCAACTAATGAGTAATCAGTTTCAACCTCATATCCATGATTCTATCATATTCTTCCTCGGTTTCCTTTTCACTAATAAAGGATAACCTAGTTCCATCACTGTGTAAACACCACATCCTTCACCTTAAATAGTCAATCTGGGCATGAACTGTAGATAACCAGCCCATACCTAAGATGACATCGTAAGGCCTCATCACTACTATAAAGATATCCCAATAGAAACTCTCACCTTCAAGATTCAAGTCACACTATCAGCATAAGTGGGTGATTACTAAGTCACTTCCAATAAGAGTCTCTAAGCGTAAGGTTTGAGCCAATATCTCAACCAAAATAACTAAGTCTTGAACAAGATATGTGGAAAGAAAGGAATGACTAGCACATGTGTCTATTAGTACTATAGTTAAGGTATACCTTGAATCATTCTCAGAGCCACTGGTTTGTAAGATTCGACCGCTTTCATCTTTCCCTACCCATGTCCTAAAGATCCTTGATCCTGACATAGACCACTTGGGGGGTGGTGGTGGTAACAAGTCAAAGCACCAACTACCAATTATTTCCCTTCCAACTCCTCTATCATGTCTATCACCTTACAGAACTGTCTATTCTTTCCATTTTCTCTACCTTAGCGGCCCATCCATAGTCTCTCTGTCAGCCATATGATAGGTCAAACAATCATAAGCAATATGTCCTCTTCCATCACATGAGTATCACCACCTCTCTCTGGAATGATTAGACCCATACTGAGATCTTTGAACCATAGGTTCTCTATCCTGCGACCTCCTCTTGAAATTTCTAGAATTTAGAGGTCCCTGGGACTGACAAAAAATCCATGTTTTCAATGTCTCTACTTCTTCTTTCCCACTACCGGCAACCACTAGTTGTGTCTTCTCATCTAATAAACTCTCAACCAACAAATATCACTCTAGAACCCTATCATATGTATGAATTCATAGAGGGGTAACACTGGATTTAATGTCTATATGAATCCCTTACTCAAAGGTATGATCCCTAAATAACTAGTCACGAACCATATCCCTTGAGTAACTGGAGTGGTTGGTAAATCTAGATGAATAGTAAGCTATTATCATGTTTCCTTGCTAGAGATACAGGAGATCCTAGATATGTATAGACCTCAGTGTAGCTGTAGATAATTCCTCTCTGAAAATGTGCTCAAAATTTTACCATGGTAGAGTCACATCTTCATAATACTGAGTCATTAAATGCCTCCATCGTTCTGCTGATCTATAAAGAATTATCTCCGCCTGGACCACCAACTGATCTTTTGGTGTCTTAACCAGACAGAAAACTTAGGTCACCACCTCAAGCCATTCCTTGGCCGCCTGTGGGTCAGGATTTCCTCAAATCCTGAGGGGTCTCTTTCACTGATACTCCTAAACTGCACTCATCATGTGCACCCCATCTGGTGTCACTTAGGGTACCATGTTCTGCTCTACAAGTGGTGGTATAGATGGTGCACCACTTGGTGGTAACACCTATGTAACCGGTCCATGTATCGATGCCTCAATTCTAAGGGGACCATCCTCATGATCCTGATGTTGAATACTAGCTGGAATACATTATATAGGCATCCTAGAAGTAAACAAGATATACCATAGTCAATGAGTATATCTGGATAGCTGACTCAAGAAGGACATGGAAACCACAACTCATTCCTATATGATTCATGTACCATTATTTTCCATGCAACCAATGTTCTCATTCATTGAGTCAAAAAGAAGGTGATAAGAGCCCTGGTGTATGAATATGTTGGTTGTTACACCAACATTGTAGTCCCTGACTAGAAATCCAAACTAAAAACACTTAACATTGTTTCCCCAAACCAATCTCACAAACTTCAGTCATATGGTAGAACTAACTGCTCTGATACCACTCTATCACGACCCATCGTAGTGGGGCCCATGATGCAACTCCCCAAGCCCACCTCCAATAGGCCAGGTTTTGGATACTAGCATTGAGTAAGCATATCACTAACATGGGAGACCTTATCCTAACTACCTATACATAGGCACACATCTCCAAGACTATAAAATACTGAAATGTAAAAATAACTGAAAAACCATGCATACATACATCTAAATCCAAAAAATATAGCACGGAAAGAAGTAAAGGAATGTAAATAGGGCCAATAAAATCCCACCACAAAGAGTATAAAAATAAGTCCAACCTAAAAGTGATCCTAGTTATTACTATCAAGGTATAGTAGGAACACTCTTCAGTCTTTCATGTTCTCACTAAGCACCATCTGGTCCTAGTCCTTCTAGGACTCTATCAAAAGTCTGATCATCTGCACAAGACATGACACGTGTGGGAAAATCCCGTATTGGGGTGAGTATAACAATACCTAGTAGGACACCCAAAAACCACAAAGCATACAATAAAAGAATACAGTCATCTCTACATAAGTATATTTCTACAGCACATATAAGAAGAATATCCAGATATACTCAACAAATACACACAGTCTAAAGGTTAGTCACAACAAAGCACTGATGACACTCATAAGGAGTCTAGCTCGTAGGTTTCCACAAAGCACTCCTACGGGAGAACACACTCATAAGTATGCTAACACTAATGACATCTGTCTAAGAGGTACTGATCATTGGATCTTATTAAAGTAAGTACATGCTGAAATTCTGAATATATATGATATATATATGAGGATCACTCCTAAAGACATGTGGTCTACCAACAACTCAATATGGATTAACCCGATTAGTAGAGGATCAGTTCCCACATAGTGTTGGTCATGGAGATACTAATAACTCCACCTAGGTCACAATAATGAATAGAGGGTCTCACTCTGGGCCACATGGAAGGATTTTTAAAAGTCTATCCAAGAAGTTCTACTGAAGGGATCATTTTCCTAGGAGTAGTAGGCAATTCTATACTAACCTATGAGGAATGGATGAGGGGAACATTCCCTAACAAAACTTGTCTAAGATGCATAGGATAGGGGCTTTAATCCAAAATCATTGATGTACATGGAGTGTGTTAGGGTTACATGTTATGTCCCTTTGACCCCGATTCTTGCTCGTGTAAACATCCAGTGTCTCATGTCCTTGTAACAGTGCATAGCATGTCAGCTATCCATGTACCAGTACATGGGTATTTCTATGCATACCAAGCCAAGTCATTTTATTATGGGAGTACACAGTGTGTCCATGCCCATGTACTTCATCTCGTGTCTGTGTACCCTTCGAGGTACATATTGAGCCATCAGGGAGAGGTCACATTCCATATGATGGGGTCACACATCATGTGATACTTACCTCCCTCTAAAACTCTACCCACTACTAAGATGGTACCACACGGCATGTGGCTCCAAGTTACATGTCGTGTATCATGTAAATTTCCAAATTCTCTTATCTGGTTTCCATATGTTCATCTATTCCTCTAACCTTTGATCTAGAAACCACTTAACTATAAAATCATGAACCATACCCCGATGAGTCCCACCATCATCTATTAACATGTTCTATCCCTTCAAATCATTCATAAAATTCCCTTGAATGGTGTTCTTCGTTGTATGCTAAAGAACACAATAATCGGGTACCTATGTCATCTGATATGTTGTTGCCTCTATCGTGGCACCACCATCATGTCATGCCAAGCCTGGATCTATGATTTTGAACTGTTTCACCAAGAATTGGGTGTGAACATTCAAATTTCTGGTATCCATCAAACCGCAAACCCAATGAATAATTCCTGCGATGAACGAATAATTAAGAGAGAAAATCACAAGAATAATCAAGAGGAATTAACCTTGGTCAATGTTCATGTCGACCTCGATTTGTTTCCATTATAATGAAAAATGAAGAGATAACAATTAATCATGAATAAAATTATCCAAATTACTGATTAATCTAACCCATCTCACAATATTCATGATCTACAGATCAATATATTGGCTGATTTATCCATGTTCATCGTAGAAATTGAGAATAAGGAAAGAAAACCAAATCAATCAAATTTCCTACCTTGGTTTTTATCAATAATTTATGAATAATAGAGTTTCACTGTGATCGTTTTAGAGATCCTTCATATTCATCTCACACCAGTCATCGATCTTTGATCCAGTCATCATCTGCCAATAGAATGTCCTCCAGTGGATCCAATGGATCTTATTAATTCATAGGGTTATGTAGGTAACCATGAAAATTTTCTATAAGAACATATTTACAGAATAATATTAGTTCATCGCATTAATAAACAAAAAAATAGTTTATTTAATTATTTTTTAATGTTATGCACATGATGAATTTTCTACAAATGACCCATATCAACCAAGGTTATGTCATTCCAAGGGTAAAACTTACATTCTGAACTAAATAATTCCCCTAGTTTTCTATTATGGGACCCCTTTTAGAAGTTATTCCACTTTTTCCCAACAACTATGTGTTCATTCTATTTTATATATTTAATATATTTCAAACATTTATTCTAGAAACATCGGGCCTCAGAATCACATATTGTCTCAATGTCTGGTCTCAAAAATAATCCAAACAATATCAAAAAATAATATAGGGAAAATATGATTCATTATATAATATTTCAATTAATACTTTTTAAATAAATGATACATTTATGTATACTACTCTTAATATGATTCCATCCACATAGATTAATAAAAAGAACCTATTAATATCTAATAGATTTGAAATTCTTCAAGATTACTATGAAACATGCACTCAATGGGGCCACAAGAGTGTTGTATTCTTATCTAATTCAATTGAGAATGTGTCTAAAATAAATTTAGTGAGAATACCGTAATAAATAATGATTTATGTTTAGATAAACTTGTAAGAGAAGCTAAAGAATCAAGATGACATAAATATTCCCAAGAACATTTCAAATAAGATTTTTACTGGTCCAAGAGTAACGTACCCTTAAGATCTTATATGACTGACACAGAAAAAAGGAAAGTTATTCTTTTATTATGTTAAAATGGGAAATAAAAATTATTTATACAAATAATCCAAGGATTCATGTATGTATTAATGGAATCAAGAAAAATTAAAATGTAAGATCAGTCCAAGGAAGGCACAAAGGGGCGGTTATAGGGAAAAAAATGAATAAGAATCCATGCGAAGATTCCAAATAGGATAAGAAAAAATCTAAATAATATTTGATTATTGAAAAAATAATTTATAAAAATTGATAATTATGGAGGAAGTACAAGTGAAGGAAAGTGATAAAGGGATAAAAGATATTCCATATGATGAGACCAAATTTTTTGAGAGGTTTCCAAAAACATTTGACGAGATAATTTCATAATTATGGGGTGGAAGGTTCAAGATGTCTATAAATACTCTCAATGATTAATTAAAAATTCTTCAAATATGAGAATAATTCATAAAGGGGATGAATATTTTATTAGGTGATGCATACAACTAAATGGATTATGAAAATAGAGGTAACCTATAGAATGATTCTCAAGTATAAAATATTTTTATTCTTCCCAAAGTAATAATAGATTTTAAAACCATATGTAAATAAATAAAGGAGGCTTTTAAGGCTGGGGATAATGGAGCAACCTGGTTGAGAAAACATTATCAACTTTTCCCTTTACATTAAAGAACAAATAGATCCACCTTGTTCCTATATTTTTGTGTTCTTACTTTTTAGGTAATTAAAGGTGGAGAAAGTTGTTATGGAGACAAGTATAAAGGATGTATAATTTATCAAACTCGATAGAAAAATGAAGAAGTTAGCATCTTGTTATAATCTAACAATTTGATCTCGTAAAGCCTATATAGTGAAGAGATACACCATAATAAAGATAATCCATAGTGTCTCCTTAGGAGGATACATTTAAATAAGGTTTTTAAAATCTTCCAAAACTTATTAATACCATTAATATCTAAAATTATAGAAGGAAAATGAAAATTGTATCATTAAAAAATGTGTGGTTTCATATTTTCTAATCCTTGGGTGGAATAAAAAAATCATAACATTAAGGGGATAAAATAATTTTTTTCATTGAAATGAAAATAAATAAATATGAAGATAATTAAGAGATAATATCTAAATTTAAAACCTACTACATGTGTTTAACTTTTTTGACATGTGTGTTAAGATAAGTATAGGAAATTGCAAGATAAAAATATCACATGAGGATTCACTTGAAAAATGGAATCATGTGACTCGATTTGAGAGTTTGGTATCATCTTGAAAAATATATGTAAAACACCTAAGTTAGTTGATATGTAGTTTCATATCGTTTGGTATGATATTCTCTTTATAATGGATATATTTTTTATCTAAATAAAATCCTCTTGTTTATATACCCAGCATGGCTCAAATAGACTTAGAGTGGAATGATTAATAGTGAATTTCTTAATAGTGATTTAATAACATCCAATCTCATGCACTTTTTAATTATTTTAAACACCAACTAAAAATTATATTTCAGTATGTGTTACTTAATTTCTATTCATACTCATCTCTCCACTTTCTTTGTCTTCTTTTTTCTTATTCTATCTTATACTATTCTAACTCTTATATTTATTGTACACCTTTTTTCTTCAATAATATCTCTAAAAATTCTTACCATTATTTTTCATCATATACATATTTTTTATACCATATAATTATTATTTTCCTATTTTTTCATTCCTTTTTTGTCTTTGTCATTCAAACAAGTCGCTGATATATTTTAACTTTAAATCCATGTTGATTCAGAATTTTAATTTTGTATGATATCCAATTAATCATGATATATTCCATATTCTTCAAACCACCACATTAACCACATGTATTGAAGAAAATCATAACTACATGAGAATATATAGTGCATATGTGTTGTCATGTATCCTCTTATTATAGCACAAATCTTTCAAAAAAACTACTCTTTCATCAGGACATGAATCTACAGTTCGTGTGATGTATAATTGTACTATACCTTGTTGGGATTATATGCTCAATAAACTCCATGGTCCATACCTATTTATAAAAATTAACCAAAGTAGTGGATACCATCTAATTAGAATGAAATAGAGAGATGAATGGAAAACTGTATTTAAAACTTTTTTTGGGTTGTATGAATGGATAGTTCTGCATTTTAGGCTAACTAACTCTCCATGTACATTCTTGAAATTAATGAATCATTTTTTTGTGTAAAATAGAAGAAAAAATTATTATCTTCTATTTTAGGCAATTGAATGACAAATAAGTGGTCAAATAATCCATTATGTTTACTACTCTAAAGAAGAAAAAGATATCATATGCATTATTGTGAATATAAAAAAATGAGAGACTTTCCACTAAGAAAATAGAATAATAATACAATGATGAACAAATAAGAACATGAAAAACTTTAAATATATTATAAATTTATGATGGACACTCCAATTTTTACATTATTCATATTATTGTAATGTGAGGGATTCAATAAAGTACATGATTCTCAATCATTATCAAAATACTTATAACATGTGTTTTTGGATAATCTCTACACATTTGTACTCACAGGTAGATTCTAGTGGGTCATGGGATCTCTAAGAAAACCAAATCACACTAAGGACTATCCTTCCTATTTTGATAGGTGAACCTTGAAATTTTTTTGTTCCCTTTGTTAAAATTTTAATCTTACATAACACCAAGGTAATCTTATGTACTCTGAAACTTACTCTTCCATGATAGATAAAAATTTCAAGTTAATGTTATAAATAGATCTTATAGGTTCCTTTGAAAAAAAATTACTTTTACATAAACAAGTAAATTCATGGGTTACTTTTACGTGTAACCATACTTCACTAGATTTCTCCAAATCTTCTAAAGATAGATTATTACCACTATTCCTTTACTAAATACATCATTAAATAGAATTAATAACTCTAACATAATCCCTATAAATATTCATCCTCTTAATTTTTAGTAAATATTATTCTTATCTATGGGGACCATCTCCATCTTCATCCACACATCACTGAATCTCTATATAACCCAATTTTTTTTTCAACCTCTATTTATATTCAAAAATACAAAACATATAGTTTTGGTTAAGATTATATATCATCAAATTAATATCATTTCATAAACTATTTATATATAATTTATATAATTTCTTCTATTTTGAAAATATATTATTGTTTATACTGATACATCTACCACTAAGTTAGATATTCTATAATTGAGTTTCGTGTGTTTACAGGTGGTGTAACTATTTTTAGGTATAGTCTATGATGGTTGAGTTATTTTATTTAATTTTGAGACTTATAGTTATGGTTAAATTTAATCATGTAAGTATATATCAATAAACATGGTACTCTAACTATGGATATAGGTGGTCTCTAAAAACCATTGATATAGGAAAATGATTATGATGGTATTTTTCTTCATTCAATAAACTATGGATATAATATATATACAAAGTTTTAGAGGTTGTTTCCTTGGTAAAGAGCCATGTATTAAGACCTCGATTCTATTAGTGAATAGAAAACATAATCCATGTATTCATCATAGTTCATGATTTTATCAAATGATTAAATACACATATATTTTATTGACTGTTAAAATAAATGGTGATGGATCAATGAATTTTGGAAATAAAAACTCATTAAAAATAATAAGACATCATACTACTGATGTTGAAGATCAAAAATTAATATCTAAAGATTTTTTTATTTATGTAATTAACCATACTCTTTTGAGAGTTGGACAGTTATTTAATGATTTAAAAAAGTTATTTTTAAAAATATAATTGTATCACTAAGAGATTTAATGATGTAATAGTTATCAGTAAAGGAGAAAGAACTAGTGGTAGTTTATTTTAGATTCCCAACATAAATGATTCATTATATTTTAGTAAAAAATATGGGAACAAGATCTATAATATAGGTCTTTTTTATCTAGTCCAAAAAATATTCCAAAAATATTTCTAAAGAATATTCTATGAAGGATTTATCCAAACTAAAGAGGGAAATATATATAATTTGTAAGGCTTTTCAAAAGGGTAAACTGTATAAATAAGTCAAAAAAAATTGAGAAACAATCTACTGGGCCACTTGATCTAATTAATTCTGATTTATATAGACCAATGGGACAACATTCAACCAAAGGAGATCTTTATTTTAATAAATTTGTTGATAATTTCATTACTATTACTTATGTTATATTTTTATAAAGCATTTGTTTGAGGTTGTGTAAAAGTTTAAAATTTTATATGAGATATTGGAAAGGAACAAGGAATTTTTATCATGATTATAATAATATTTAATATAAAATACTATATAAGTAATGAATTTGATAAATATCTCTACAAACATTATGTTAAATATGATTACAGTACTCCATACACACCCTTGAAAAATGAAGTTGAAAAAATAATGAATATAAGCCTATTTGAAATTGGTATAACCATGTTGAATGGAATTAAAATTTCAATATTATTTTGGAATGAATATTTTTCAACTACTAGAAATATACAAGGAAGTATTTTTTCATGCCTGGATCAAATATTACTAATCAAGATCTATAAAAGTTTCTTGACAAGGCTAAGGAGGTAATTTTCTTGGTTTATTTATAAAATGAAAAATAGTAGAAATACTATAATAATAGTCTACATAATATTATCAAAAACTAGGATGTGAATATTATTTAAATAAAATCAATTAAAAGTAAGAAAGATGAAGAAATATATAAAAAATATACTAAAAATAACATAGAAATTTAAAAATAGGTGAGTAAAGAAGAAATTGAATATGGATAAAACATTTATCATTTTGATTTATATAATATTAGTGATGGGTAAGATTCTATTAGAATTAAAAAATGGAAGGACTAAAGGTTGTATAAATATATTAATAATAAAAATATTATTGTAATTTTATAAGATCCTATGGAAACATTAAGTACATTAAAATTAAATAATCAAACTATTTTTATTTTATAAATTAATCAAAAAAATGAATCTAATGAAAAAAAGGATTTGATTTTTATTACAAGTGAATATTTGGAAAAAAAATTAAAGTAATGACACTTTGGATCTTATTTTAATGATAAAAAAGAGAATATAATTAGAATCAAGAAGGTGCTCAAAAATAAAATTAATTGTAAAAGTGTGGTCTCTATAAAAAAAGATAGATCCATGTGAATTTTTTATTCTCAAGTTGGATTCAATGACATTAAATTAACATTTTCACTAATTTAATGCCTTGATACTATTAGAATATTATTTATTGTCAGATCACATGATAATTTTAAAGTTTATCAAATGTATGTGAAGATTAGTTTTATAAAAAGTGACCTTTAGGAATAAATATTGATTGAAAAATATGTGGTCTTTATACTTGATGATTATGGAAAAAACTATTTCAATTAAATAAGTCCTTGTGTGGTTTCAAACAATCCCCAAGATTCTAGAATTCAAATGTATAGTTGTTTAAAGGATATTATCAAATAAAAGTATGATAAAAATATATATGTGAAATTAATTACCACATATAATCTTAATTATATCATATATATTGATGAATTAATTTTTACTAGAGATAGAGAGTGAACTTGTGATGAATTTTTATAATTAAAAAAAGAAGAATTTTGAGTTATCTAAGCTTGGTGAGATTATATTTTTATAGGGATTAAAATTGGTTCATAGAAAGGAATATAATATCTTATCTTAAAATAAATATATCAAGTAATTATTGAATAATTTTGGAATGGAATGTTTTAAATAGGTTACAAAACCTATGATAGTTTTTGTTCTATTTATCATGGATGTTTTAGGCTAAAATTTGAATAAAAATGATACAAGAATCAAATGGGAAGCCGGTTGAACCTCGCAACATATTGAACATACAATTACTATATAGTTTCTTTGTGTGAATGTTTTTAGATTGATCCTAAATAATCATAAATTAATGATAAAAAATAACATTAAGGTATATTAAGGGGCTATGAGCTATGGACTTCTATTCTAAAGAGGTGGGAAAATGATTTTATTTTAAAAAATATATTGAATAGTAAGACATTAAGAGGTATATTTTTTCCTATATAAAGATACATGAGATAGAACTACAAGAAGAAAAAATTATTACTCTTAGTGTTGAAGGGATTGAATATGTGGCTACAACATAATATTATACCCAAATTATTTAGATAAAAGGAATATCAAAAATATATGAAGGTGAAATTTGAAAAACCATTGACAATTAATGAAGATAATTTAAGTGGGATAAATCTTCCAATAATCCCCATGAAACACTCAATATATATGAATATTATATTAAATATTATTTTATAATGAAATGAGTTATAAATAGAGAAGTAAGAATTGAGTTTGTGTCAAATATAAATCATCTTATAGATATTTTTTTAATGTTAATTACAAATGATATACTTGAATATCTAAGGATAAAATCCATGTTCATCCTTTTCCTCTTACTTAAGGTAGTTGATAAATTCCCAAAAATTATTTGGATTCTATTATCAAGGTGGGAATGAATATATATCATTATTCCATTTTTATTTTTGAGGAATCCAGAGTTGTTTTTATTTATAAAAGGGAAGTTATATGTTGAATTGAGTAAATTAAAATTTATGGAAATCAATTTTATATTTTATAAATTACTTATCAATGAGGGATGCAACTCTATTAAAAATATTTCTTTATCCATAAATTGTATTTTAAGATGTGTTTATATTTTAAAAACTACTTACAATTGATGTGAGTTATTGTAATTAAAAACAAATCTATAGAGGGAGAATAAATAAACCAATGTATTTTTTAAGGTTGGTTATATTTTTTTATTCTTCATTTTAGAATTTTTAAAGGCTTAATAAAAGTTTTTTAAATAATTTTTTGTATTCAAAAATGTTTTTATAATGTTTTAGTTGTTGTTTATGTATGACTAGAATATTTAAATTTCCATGAATGATTGGATTGGATTTTTCAAAGATTGTATATGTGAGTTTCTGAGAACAAATTGATCATGTTTTATTGAGTTGATGGAAGATTTATGAGGAAACATTGAACCAGAACATTAAATTTTCCTTGAAGATTGAATTTAAATATCAACTAGTTATGTATGATTGACTCATATGTTTTAAATGACATGTAATATTAGTCTAAAATATCATGTAATAATAAGTAGAAGTTTCCAAATATTATATAGGATTTTTTAAAAATTAGAATCTCACATATGAGTAAAATGGGTTTTCTAACATTGAATTAGATTATATTTTAGAGTTTACTTTTTAAAAAAAATAGAGTTAAGTTTAGTGATGATTTCATAGAGATATAAATAAAATAAAATCATGGGATATTTGAAAAAATATTTAAATAAAATTCATGGTGATTAAAATGGGAATATTTTTTTAATATTTTAGAATTGAAGGTGAATATGTTTATGTGAATATATTTGGCTATAATTAAAAAATAATATCCTAAATATTAAAATTAATTGGGTTTTTTAATTAAAATTTGGAAACTGTTTATGAGTATATGAATTTTGATTTGAAAAAGAAATGATATGATTATGATTTAATTAGGATTAATTTAGATAGAGATAAGGAATGATAAAGAACATATAAGAATAACTCTATAAATTAAAAAACAATAAGAAGATTATATTTATCTATAATATTTAGAAGTATTGTTTGTTTAAACCAAAAATGAGATTTTTTCTTATCTATAGAAGTGATAGTACTCTTGGTGTGAAAAGAAGAACTATCTTATAACACTAAATAGTTTTGGAGTTTTTGTAAATATTTTTTTATTTTTTTGACTGAAATTTGTAATTAGGAAGGACCCTATAGTAACTATCAGGAGACATAAGTTATTTGGAAATATTTGTGGGTTATGGATATTACCTTCTCACACTGTTCATTTCATAAAGTTAATGGATATTTTTCTCCTTTATTTCACTGAGAACATTAAGTATATACTCCCCCTCATTTAGGGTAAACCTTATAAAATTTATTTGTGTTTTGTATTCTTGTTTGATTATTACATATGAGTGAGAGATATTTAAAAATAATAATATAATATGAAATTTAATTGTTTAAATAGGATAATTTCATAAGAAATTATAAAAATAAGGTAATACTTATTTGACTACCCCATTAACAATAATACTTAATATCCTTACTAAATAACATCAAGGGTGTAAATTACCAATATGGGTGTGGAATCTCATTTATGGGTGGAATTGATCTTATTATGTAATCAAAACTCAGACCTCAATCAACTATATTTAATAAATGAATTACAAAAAAATATTTATAATTAATGACATGTCACAAATAACTCCATAACCAATCTATATAACATGATCCAAAAAAATCCATTATGAAACACTAGGATAAAGGAAAAGTTCATGCTAAACTATTTTTGCCCCGACTAGATCATTGTGTGCATGATCTATAGTCACATGAAACCAACTTACATTTGGTATTGTAAGTTTAAAATAATTATAAGAAAATAGAGTAAGTATGCAGGTATAACCAATCAGTTCCACTTCTAACCTTTGTCATATGTCATCCATCATCCACTCATCCGCACCAAAATCTCCCATCACCATAAATCCATGACCATATTACTCCATCAGAAACACCTCATTCATGTCTATACTAATGAAATATCTTTAATAACATCTATTATCCATAATTTTAACTATAAAAACAAAAAATACATATAAAAATCATACAACAACAGGAACACTAAATGCATTGTAATGTGAAAAAAACAATAATAACCATAAATGTTGTTTCAACAAGAAATACAATAACCCTTTATACTATATCAATTTTGTAATAAGAAATCAATATCACATATAATAATTATTTCCAACGAGCTCGTACCTGAGTGGTAAGGGCTCCTGCTTGGCATCCAAGAGACCCGGGTTCAAAACCGGGTGGAGTCGATTTTCCGGTATTGTAGTAGTACTGTAGCAGTATTGTAGCAGTTACTGTTCGGTACTGTAGCAGCCAGAACTATTCACCCGATTTGGGCCTTCGGGCCATCGGTTTGGGCCTACGGGTCTCCAGGGCCTTTGGGTCATCAATGGCCTTTGGGCCATAGGGCCTTCAGGTTACATAGACCATGGAGTAGCCCAGTTCACACAAAACAGGCCCCAGAAGAGGATCTGAGCAATAGGAGTAGCAGCCACTAGATGCAGAGCTAACCGGATTGGAAGAATGAGAGTGTATGACAGCCACCATCGGGACCAGGCACTGTGCAGCTTTGTATGGGTCAATTCTAGCTGATTAGCAATTTAAGGTGGGGAGCTAAGTGATCAATGACACAGAAAGCTGGGGAGGGGCAGTTCAAGTGGGTTGGGCATATGGGTCATCTATTGGGCATGGTATGCCTCTGGGCCTTTGGGTCATGTATTTCAGGTTTGTCGGGCTTTGTGCCTTGGGCCTACGGGTCATGTACAGGTTCCCCTTAAACCCTTAAAAGGGGGATTATACATAATAAAAATAAAAAATAAGGCCTTTGGGCCATTCGGAGTGATTTAATAATAATTATCACATTAATAAAAATTATTAAATCAATATATCAATTAAATATTTATCTCACACATCATATCGGTATCATATAGCATAGATCATAAATTATAGATCAACCATATATTAAAATCAATAAATATTTGAATAAAAATTATGAATTCCAATATCCTATAATTTTATGTTACTTAAAATTTATGTTTCCATGAAAACCCCATGTTAACATAACATATTCTTAACTATAAATCCTCTTTTAAACCCCCCATAAAAACTTAACCATTTTATCCTTTTCATTAAATTCATTTCATCATTACATTAAAAAAATTATTATTATATTGTATAACAATATAGTAACAATATGTGATAATCATATTTCTTATATCACAACTTCATGTTGTAAATTGGATTAAAATTAGTCTATCCATATATCTCTATTTTATCAAAATAATCTATTTCCTAAACATTTCATTTATATCACTATCTCATGAAAAATAATTTCTAATAATGAAAACCTCCCAAATTCACTTAATCAAATCAAAATAAATTTATTATCCCACTACTTCAATTCAAAACAATTTAATTCATTAATAGTATTATTGAATTCTCTTAACTTTTTAATGTATATAAACATTCCAAAATAATACTTTCTATCAAACAACTTATTTATTAATAAATTTCATATAAATATAATACTTTCCTACCTTCACATTAATGAAAATATATAGTTATGCATTTCATGGAAATAGAGAAGATTAAATAATATACCTAGTTAAGATATTAGATATTAAATATGATTATCGATCTCATTGATTAAATCCTTAAATACCTATTCATGATTAAAAAAATTATAATCCATCTATTCAACTAATTTTCACATTCAATTATTATTGTAAATGGGGATAATAGATGTATAATAAATAAATTTCAATAATTATATATATGTTTTTTAATTGTTATAAATATAATTCATATCCAACTCAATTCCATAAATAAATACATAGATAAAAAAAGAAAATTCCATGAAACTGCCACCAATTCACCCCATCATTTATCCCAAATGTCTAATAGAGGTTATAAGGTTTAAAAAATGTATTATAAAAAAGTTTTTTCAAATTATGGGATTTAAATATGTAACTCCCCGACCCATGTTACCCAGAGTAGATGCATTATTACATAACATTGGCATGATCATAAAAGATTAAATCTCAAAATACCAATTAGTTTAGTAGCCTTGGAATCACTAGATACATTCATAAATTTTACATTACATCATAAATTGAAAAACTACAACAAAATTGTGTCTCCATATACCACACTCATATCCCCTCATACTATCCCTGCAGGTCATTCATAAAATACTTCTTCACATCCTAGGAAAAATAAAACATAGAAAGGGGTGAGCTCAGATGCCCAATAAGGATAACAATATATCATAAGCTTTTATAAATAAGAAAGGAAGTGTATAACTAAAACAAAAGCCTTTTAAACTTGAACTTTGGCATAATATGGAAGAAATAAAATGAAATAATTGCATTTACTTATTCACATGGATATTCAACTAATCAAATAATCATATGAAATATCAATAACCACTTTCATAATGATGGAATGCATAATGTCAGACTATCATAACCACATAGTCAAGGCTTTGTGCCAAGACTACAAATAAGATTTTGTCAAGGCCATGTTCCAAGACACTATTTTGTCTCATGAGACCTACCGATGCATCGAGGAGCTATAGCGAGCTCCACCCGTCACTTACTAAGTCCAATTCATTCCTCATATTAACAAGTTTAAATATAATATAAACATTCGTATTAAAACTAGCATACGAAATGTCAATACTTTCTCCATAAACCATGAATGGTATAAAAATAACATTTCCACAGTCAAACATATCACAAAACCTTCAATACAATAAGGAATTTTTGTATCATAATAAATCAACTTCAAATAATCTTAAAATCTATCAAAGGATGTTGACATAGATGAAATCAAAACTATTTGAGAGGAATATCTCTTTTTTTGAAATCATTTAAAAGTCACATAATTATAAAATAAAACATTTACTTTGAACATATTTTTATATGCTTTTAAGGGAAGCTTTGACGATTTTATAACGGCGGAAAATAGCTTCACCCACCATATAAGTTAAAAAAATCATTCTTACCTTAATTTTGTCGAAATGGTTAAAAAGGACCTTGTTAGGAAAATGACAGAAAGATTCCTTTATAAAAATCTTATGAAAAGTCGAAAAATGGTATAAATGACTTTAACCCATGTTCTATAAAATAGTAAGAATGTTTGAAATACATTTTTAAGAAACAAGGATGTGGATGATAAAGAGGTCCCAATAGATACTTACGTAAAAACAACCTCGGATAATAAAGAGATTATAAAATTAACCCTTACCTTGTACTTTTCCTTGGTCGAGGGTAGTTTAACCTCATTTATAATGGTGAAATAATTGTTATTAAATTTTACAAGAATCATATACATAAATATGATATCATATATGATCTTTTAATATTTCATTGTTAATAATATTTTAGTATTATCGTTGTTTCGGGTGTTCACTTACTCATTTTATTTTACATGTTTCGTTACATAAGTCGTGATTGTTATCCATGGGTTGTATCTTATTCATATAAAGAATGATATCAGGTCATTAAACATTATATTTAATCATCAAATGAAAATTAGTCTTGAATTGATACGATGGGGAATGAATCTCATCGTGTTCGTGGAGACGGTAATCCGTACGTACACACGAGCGACAATATCATTATTTTGATATTAAAATAATATATAATTGGATGGTGTATCATATATACAAAATAATTATCATGTTTTATTTATTATTTACATGAATTATACATCATTATTATACCCATCCAAATAATAATGTATTGAATAACGATTACACCACGACGTGGAGACGGTAAGTCACACGTACGCACGTATGGTGACATGTCATTAAAAGGATGGACAGAATACTGAATATGGTTGTACCATATTTATAATAACATCACAGTATATAGAAGATACTGGATTTATTATTTAATAATGAAAATAACAAATAAAGAAGAAGTGGAAGAAGAAAATAACTTGAAAGAGGGTGGTGAGGTTATTATCTCTTCTTCGGGATCTTCCATTTGATTTGATCAAAAGGGATCCTTAGGTAGGCTTTCTGATAAAAATAAGGATTCTATGTTTAATTTAGGGAAGTTGAGAGAATATTTGGGTAGATTTTGGCTGAACCAAATGGCTTTTAAGGTATGAATTAGGGAGAAGGGGGAGTGCCCTTTTATAAGAGGGGTGAGAGGCACCTTAGGAAAAGCTAGAAATATTATTTTATAATAAATTCATATTTGGTTTCTAATGGATCCAAAGTAGATTATTTAAAAATTTAAGTGTGTAAAGGTCTAAAAATACTCAAAAAATATGTTTTAGACAATTTTGGGTCACTATATTAACTTTATATTTTAGCTTTAACTCTTAGTTAATTAGTTTGACATTTACCATGTCTCTTTGTATTTTTATATTATATAGTTAATAAACCTACTATATACTTCCAAGAGACCCCCAAGTGGTCCATTAATGATACACCTATCATTATATAAGTCCTTTGGCTGAACCTTATATTTTTAGTAATAGAATATCAATTAATAATATAATATTTTCTTTAAAAACTCTTTTATGTCTATTTTGACACTATTTAATAATTTATTTTTGTTAAAGTCTTAACAACTTTATTAATTCAAAAAAATAATTTAAGTAATCCTAACATTTAATTTTAACCAATATAATTCGTGTATGTCATCAAGACTTTCAAATTATATTTATTTTAACATTTATAATACCAGTTATTTGATTCTTTCATTAATAAGGAAAATACTGCATCATTATTGTGTCATTAATAAATTTAACTATTCAATGTCTAAAAATTATAAATAAAATACCATTATGTATTAAATATTTGTATATTTCTAATGAATATTTATATTCTAAAATATAACATATATAACCCTATGTAAAAAAAAATTCTAAAAGATATATGCTTATGTCATTTTTGTATTTTCTTTAACTTAATTAATATAAAGTGTCATTATCACATACAAGTGGCTCCATGGGGTCCCAAAATCGACTCAAAGATTCCCATAGTCAGAAATGTATCAACCAATATGGTTAGGACACGTTTTAAGGTAATTTAATATTATTATAATATTATTTTTTTTACCCTTATTTAACGGATTTATCCTTTAACCATGGTAAATAAAATATTTACAGAAGTAATTATTCAAAATGTCTAAAAATAAAAGTTAACTATTTACACAATTTGGACCTCTTTATTATAAATATGGAATCCATTTTTCTAAATTCAAAACACAGAAGTGGCAGAAATTAATTTAAAATTAATTCTCATTGTCAAAACAAAAAGTGTGTTTTTAAGAAATAATAACTATCAAATGATTGGCACTTACTTATGTCCAGTTTAAATGTGAAATTATGTCCAATGACCAAAATTGGATTAAATGGTAAAAATATAATCTAATTATACTTTAAAATCACTCAAATTCATATTTCATCACTATTAATTATTTTGATTAAAAAAATTAATTAAAATTTAGTAATTTTCACTATTCATAATAATAAAAAAGTTATCAGAAAAGTACCAAAAATTCACCCTAAGCTAATTTCGATATTCCGAATCCAAAAATGAAGTCCATTTTAAATGAACAAATTTATAAAATTTTAAAAATTGGGTATTACTATTCATAACGGCTAGTTTGATTGGTTGTGGTGTGTTAGAACTTAAAGTTGGGTACAACACATGCTACTGTATTATTCAAAGAAACACGTACCGTGGAAGATTGGGGTGTTACATTCTCCCTTCCTTAAAATAATTTCATCCTCAAAATTTCTATAATATTACTGCATAAAAAGACTCATGTGGTTCTTCATCATAAGTTCCACGGGTTCCCACGTTGCCTCTTCCATCTTATGGTTTCTCTATAGAACTTTTAATAGACGAGTCGTCCGGTTTCTGAGCACTTGTTCTCTCATATCAAGAATATTGAAATGATATTCGCAATAAGACAGATCAGGTTCCAGTTATAATTCTTCATAGGTGAGTAAATACATTGGGTCAGGCATTTATTTTCTCAATAGTGATATGTGGAACACATTTTGAACTTTGGAGAGACTTGGTGGCATTGCCAAACGGTAAGCTATAGCCCCAATTTGTTCTAGAATTTTGAAAGGTCCTATGTACCTGGGACTTAATTTAACCTTCTTACCAAAATAAATAACACCCTTCCATAGAGATACCTTCAAGAAAACATGATCTCCTACATGAAATTCCAAATCCTTCCTTTGGTTGTCAGCATAGCTCTTCTGCCTACTTTGAGCTGCTTTGATGTGGTTTTGGATTACCTTTACCTTTTCCATAGTTTCCTCCACTAGTTCTGGGCCTATGAGTTTTCTTTCACCAAAATCATCCCAACAGGTTGGTGTGCGAGATCTCTTTCCGTATAACGCTTCATATGGTGCCATCTGAATACTTGAATGGAAGCTATGTTATAGGAAAATTCTACCAGAGGTAAATATTGATCCCACATACCTTGAAAGTCATGTGAGCATGATCTCAACATGTCTTCTAAGGTTTGAATAGTTCTTTCTAATTGTCCATCAGTTTGGGGGTGGTAGGCAGTGCTCAAATGAAGTTCAGTATTCAGGGCTTTCTGAAGAATTTTCTAGAATCTTGATGTAAAACGTGGATCACAATCAGAAACAATCGATATGGGTACTCCATGAAGTCTCAAAACTTCATTAATATATAGTATTTCTAGACGTTCAAGTGGTAAATCCTCCATTATAGCAAGAAAATGCACTGACTTGGTAAGACAATCAACAATGACCCATATTTCATCATTCCTTCTAGGAGTCTTTGGTAGTCCCATGCAAAATTCCATCATGATATTATCCCGTTTCCACTCAGGTATGGGAAGAGGTTTCATGACTCTTCCAAGATGTTGCCTTCAAACATTCACTTGTTGACAAACCATACATCTTGACACAAAATCAGCAATCTCCCTCTTCATGTTGTCCCACCAAAAATGTTCCTTCAAATCTCTATACATTTTGGTGCTCCCATAGTGTATAGAGAAATTGGAACTATGAGCATCATCCAAAAATTCCCTTTTTAGATCAGGTATATCAGGAACACAAAGTCTCTTCCCAAATTTCAAAATTCCTTCTTCATACACAAAGTCACTCAATCTCCCATCATTCACAGATTTAATCTTCTTTTGAAATTCTTCATCATCGGTCTAAGTACTCTTAATCCTTTCTAGTAGAGATGGTTTGGAAAAAATTTGAAAAAGTATCAATGTTTCACCTTCCATGGTTATTCCCATATCCAAATTTACTAGATCCATGAAAATTGGATCCATTTAAACTCTCATTTTGTTCAAAACTCCATGATCTTTTCTGCTCAAAGCACCTTCCACCTTATTTTCCTTCCCCGGGTGGTAGTGTATCATGCAATAATAATCCTTGAGTAGTTCAATCCATCGCCTTTACCTCATGTTGAGTTCTTTCTGTGAGAAAATATACTTCAAACTCTTGTGATCGGTATATATCTCACATTTTTCACCATAAAGATAATGTCTCCATATCTTCAAATAAAATATTACAGTAGATAACTCAAGATCATGATTAGGATAGTTTTTCTCATGAATTTTCAGTTGTCGTGATGCATAGGCAATAACCCTATCATTCTACATACGAACACAACCAATTCCTTTCTTTGAAGAATCACTGTAAATAAAAAACCCATCATTCCCCGATGGTAGAGTCAATATAGGAGAATTGAATAATCTTCTCTTCAGTTCTTCAAAACATTCTTCACACTATTTTGTCCAAACAAATTTAACCCCTTTACGTGTGATCTTCGTTAATGGGTTAGCCAACCGGGAAAAATTCTGGATGAAACGCCGATAATAACACTGTAAACCAATAAAATTGCATACCTCAGTTATACTCATTGGTTCTAGCCATTATTGGATTGCATTGGTCTTAGAAGGATCAACGGAAATTCCATCCTTATAGACAATATGGCCAAGAAAAAAATCTCCTGAAGCCAGAATTCACACTTGATAAACTTCCCATATAATTCATGTCTTCTAAGAGTCTTCAGGATAATGCGCAAGTTATTTTCATGATCTTTGTAGATTTTGGAATATACCAAGATATCATCAATAAATACCACCACAAAATCATCTAGATATTACTTGAAAACTTTGTTCATTAGATCCATGAATACAGAGGGTGCATTAGTCAATCCAAAAGGCATTATTGTAAACTCGTAATGCCCGTACCTGGTTTGAAATGTTGTCTTCGGAATGTATTCCTTATTCTCACATAATTGATGGTATCCAGATCGAAGGTCAATATTTGAAAATTATTGAGCTCCTTGCAGTTGGTCAAATAAATCATCAATGCGAGGTAGGGGATACTTGTTCTTTATTGTTATAGCATTGATTTCCCTGTAGTCGATACATAACCTCATAGATCCATCTTTCTTCTTAACAAAAAGGACAGGGGATCCCCATGGAGAAATACTAGGGTGAATAAATACCTTATTACTCAATTCTATAGTTGTTTCTTTAGTTCAACTAATTCCACAATGGCCATTCTATAAGGGGTCTTCGATATGGGCCTCGAACCAGAAATTAAATCAATGGAAAACTCCATTTCTCGTTCTAGAGGATGTCCATGTAAATCTTCTAGAAACACATCAACATATTCTCTCACAATAGGTACATCCTCTATTTGAACATTCCTTCCCTCACCCATAGTCATTTCATTCTCTTCCTCCCCAATAATTGAATTTAGTTGAGCTACTGGGGGTGGATCTAGATAAGAATCAGGTGGTGATGATTTTGCTCTAAAGATTAGGTGTTCCTTATTATCATCATCAAAAATTGTAACCTCCTTATTCTTACAATAAATATTCACATCATGGTCTGAAATTCAATCCATAATGAGGATTATATCAAACTCAATCATAGGTATGACGATGAGATCAGAAGATAAAGAACATTTATATGCTCTAATAGGAACTGATTCACATAACTTTGTAGCAATGATACTTCCCTTGAGAGTTTTAACTGACAACTCCCTTATTAAATAAAATTGGAAATATCTAATTTTCTTGGAAAACTGGGAATATATGAAATAATGTGATGATCCAGAATCAAATAAAGAATTTTCTAAACTTGAGGAAACCATTAAATTACCTTCCACCACGTCTTTCGAAGCTTCTACCTCAATAGTAGTGATAGCATGAGATTGGCCTTGATCCCTTGGCCTTTTCTGAGGTAAGTTCCCCTGACTCTGAGGTAAGTTCCCCCTAGAGTGATCAGCAGATCTCTTCTTCTCACTGCAATTGTTTCATTGAACATCAGTAGCTTCTTTCTTCCCATTGCAATCACGAGCTTGGTGGCCTTTTTCAGCACACTTGTAACAGACTCTCATTCCCTTCAAGCAAGTACCAGGGTGTTTCTTCCCACATTTACTGTAGGATGGATATTCAAATTTTCCCTTCTTCCCCTTATTTCCATTTCTATAGTGATCATAAAATCTCTTCTTCTCTTTCTTTGCTTTAAAGTCGTAAGAAATAGAGAATTCTTTTTCTTTCTTGATAGCACATGAGGCAATATCTTTGTACGACAAGAAGGATTGTGAGACTAATGCTCGATGGAGAAATGGTTTTAACCCATCAAAGAAATAATAAATCTTACTCCTTGGGTTACATATATAATATGTTGCATGTCTTGCTAACCTTGTAAAGTTAGCCTCATACTTTGCGACATTCTCATCCTCCTTTTGTCTCAGACTTAGAAATTTCCTTTCCATATCTGCTCGATGGTCACGAGGAAAGTATTTTTCTAAGAAAATATCTTTGAACTCCCTCCATTATATATTTGATACTTCATCATCTCCCTTGGAGTTTTGAATCAATGACCACCATTGATTAGCATCTCCAGTGAGGTGGTAAACTGCCATGACAACTTTTTCCCTTTCGCTACTCCCCAGGGCGTGGAATATTTTCTCTAAAGAATTTATCCACTGCTCAGCTACTAATGGATTTGTACCCCCATTGAATGTTGGTGGTTGTTGCCTCATGAAGCAATCTAACATTGATCCTCTATTATTTGGATCAGGGTGCTCCATACGGGTAAGGTTATTATTCATAACCTGAGTGAGTTTTCCCAGTATAGTGATTAGCTGATCAGCACCAGTTGTATCACCAGCTCCACTATAATTATCTTGAGTAGGAGGGAAATCCCTATATGGAGTTCGTGAATTGATACAGTTTCCATTCCTTCCACTAGGCGCCATTTCTAAATAATGTCATACACTAGATTAGTTTTTGAATCGCAATATATAAATCCAAACTTTTAAAACACTTAACATAAATTGAACAGTTTAGGGATATAATAAATAATAATAAAAATGTTTTCTTTGAGGAAGTATATACTCATAAACCCTTCATAATGGTTTGTAAATAAAATTATAATTATCCTAAGCATATCCCCTGGGAGTGTCATAACCAAGAATTCAGCAAGGCCCGCTGTCATGCACCAGTTCCAGTTCAAGTCTAGCTCAAAGTGGTGTTTTCGGGTTTTACCCCTAGGTACATCTGTGCCAGAGCCGCCTCTACCTGCTCGTATCTAGATAGGGATGTATTGCTCAGAAAACTCACAAAATCTCTACAATACCAAAATTCTAGGATGTTCTTCTATACCAATCCTCAAAGTACATCTTAGGTGTATGTGCTCTAATCAGAGTTTATCTAAATCTAGCTCCCAAGATTTGTAATAAACTTCCTCTGATACCAACTGTAATGCCCCGACCCCAGTTACCCAGAGTCGGTGCATTATTACATAACATTGGAATGATCACAAAAGATCAATTCTTGAAAGACCGATTAGTTTAGTAGCCTTGGAATCACTAGATACATTCATAAAGTTTACATTACATCATAAAGTGAAAAACTACAACAACATCTTGTCTCCATAGACCACACTCATATCCCCTCATACTAACTCTGCAGGTCATTCATAAAATACTTCTTCACATCTTGAAAAAAATAAAACATAGAAAGGGGTGAGCACAGATGCCTAGTAAGGATAACAATATAGAAGAAACTTTCAAAAATAAGAAAAACATTTAAGGCAATGTATAACTAAAACAAAAGCCTTTGAAAATTGAACTTCAGCATAATATGTAAGAAATAAAATTAAATAATTCCATTTACTTATTCACATGGATATTCTACTAATTGAATAATCACATGCAATATCAATAACCACTTTCATAATGATGGAATGCATAATGCCAGACTATCATAACCACATAGTCAAGGCCTTGTTCCAATACTACAAATAAGATATTGTCAAGGCCTTGTACCAAGACACTATTTTGTCTCATGAGACCTACCGATGCATCAAGGAGCTATAGCGGGCTCCACCCATCACTTACTAAGTCCAATGCATTCCTTACATGAATAGTTTTAAACATAACATAAACATTCGTATTAAAACTAGAATACGAAATGTCAATACTTTCTCCATAAACCATGAATGGTATAAAAATAACACATCCACAGTCAAACATATCACAAAACCTTCAATACAATAAGTAAGTTTTGTATCATAATAAATCAATATCAAATAAGCTTAAAATCCATTAAAGGATGTTGACATAGATGAAATCAAAACTATTTGAGAGGAATATCTCTTTTTTTGAAATCATTTAAAAGTCACGTAATTATAAAAAAAATTACTTTGAAAATATTCTTATATGCTTGTAAGGGAAGCTTCGACGATTTTATAACAGCAAAAAATATCCGCACCCACCGTATAAGTTAAGAAAACATTCTTACCTTAATTTTGTTGAAATGGTTAAAAAGGACCTTGTTTGGAAAACGACGGAAAGATTCCTTTATAAACATCTTATAAAAAGTCAAAAAAGGGTATAAATGACTTTAATAAATTTTATATAAACTATTAAGAATGTTTGAAATACATTTTTAAGAAATATGGATGTGGATGATAAAGGGGTCCTAGTAGATACTTACGTAAAAACAACCTCAGATAATAAAGAGATTGTGAAATTAACCCTTACCTTGTAATTTTCCTTGGTCGAGGGTAGTTTAAACTCCTATATAATGGTGAAATAATTGTTATTAAATTTTACAAGAATCATATACATAAATATGATATCATATATGATCTTTTAATATTTCTTTGTTAATAATATTTTAGTATTATCGTCATTTCAGGTGTTCACTTACTCATTTTCTTTTATATGTTTTGTTACATAAGCCGTGATTATTATCCATGGGTTGTATCTTATTCATATCCATAATTATATAAAGTCCTTAAACATTATTTTTAATTATCAAATGAAAATTAGTCTTGAATTTATATGATGGGGAATGAATCTCATCGCGTTCGTGGAGACGGTAATCCGTACATACGCACGAGCGAAAATACCATTATTTTGAAATTAAAATAATATATAATTGGATGGTGTATCATATATACGGAATAATTATCATGTTATATTTATTATTTACATGAATTACACATCATTATTATACCCATCCAAATAATAATATATTGAATAACAATTACACCACGACGTGGAGACGGTAAGTCGTATGTACGCACGTATGGTGACATGTCATTAAATGGATGGATATAATACTGAATATGGTTGTACCATATTTATAATAACATCACAGTATATAGAAGATACTGGATTTATTATTTTATAATGAAAATAAAAAAGAAATAATAAGTGGAAGAAGAAAAGAACTTGAAAGAGGGTGGTGAGGTTATTACCTCTTTTTCGGGTTCTTCCTTTTGATTTGATCAAAAGGGATCCTTAGGTTGGATTTATGATCAAACTAAGGCTTCTAGGTTGAATTTAGGGAAGTTTATAGAATATTTGGTTATAGGTTGGCTGAGCCAAATGGATTTTAAGGTGTGAATTTGGGAGAAGGGGGAGTGCCCTTTTATAAGAGGGGTAAGGGGCACCATAGGAAAAGCTATAAATATTATTTTATAATAAATTTGTATTCAGTTTATAATGGCTCCAAAGTGGATTATTTAAAGTTTAAGGTGGGTATAGATCTAACACCACTCAAAAAATAGGTTTTAGACAGTTTTGGGTCACTATATTAACCATATCTTTTAGTTTTAACTCTTAGTTAATTAGTTTGACATTTACCATGTCTCTTTGTATTTTTATATTATATAGTTAATAAACTTAATATATACTTCCAAGAGACCCCCAAGTGGTTCATTAATGATACACCTATCATTATATAAGTCTTTTGGCAGAACCTTACATTTTTAGGAATATAATATCAATTAATAATATAATATTTTCTTTAAAAACTCTTTTATGTCAATTTTGACACTATTTAATAATTGATTTTTGTTAAAGTATTAAAAACTTTAATAATTAAAATAAAATTAATTTAAGTAATCCTAACTTGTCATATTAACCAATATAATTCTTTGATTCCATAAAAACATTCAAATTATGTTTATTTTAACATTTCTAATACCAATTATTTGATTCTTTCATTAATAAGGAAAATACTGCATAATTATTGTGTCATTAATAAATTTAATTATTCAATGTCTAAAAATTATAAATAAAATACCATTATGTATGAAATCGTTTTATATTTCTAATTAATATGTATAGTCTAAAATATAACATATATAACCCTATGTAAAAAAATATTTTCTAAAATATATATGCTTATGTCATTTTTGTATTTACTTTAACTTAATTAATATAAAGTGACATTATCACTTACAAGTGGCTCCATGGGGTCCCAAAATCAAACCAAAGATTCCCATGGTCGGACATGTATCAACAAATAGGGTTATAAAGCGTTTTAGGGTTTTTTAATATTATTATAATATTATTTTTTTACCCTTATTTACTGGATTTACCCTTTAACCATAGTAAATATAATATTTACTAGAGTAATTATTCAAAATGTCTAAAAATAAAATTTACCTATTTAAACAATTTGGACCTCTTAATTATAAATATGGAATCCATTTTTCTAAATTCAAAACACAGAAGTGGCAGAAATTAATTTAAAATTAATTCCTATTGTCAAAATAAAAAGCGTGTTTTTAAGAAATAATAACTATCAAAAGATTGACACTTTCTTATATCCAGTTTAAATGTGAAATTATGTCCAATGACCAATATTGGATTAAATGGTAAAAATATAATCTAATTATACTTTAAAATTACTCAAATTAATAATTTATCACTATTAATTATTTTGATTAAAAAAGTTGTTTTTCATTAAAATTTAATAATTTTCACTATTCATCAAAATATTAACGTTATCAGAAAAGTACCAAAAATTTATCCTAAGCTAATTTCAATATTATTAATCCAAAAATGAGGTCCATTTTTAAAGATAAAATTTACAAAATTTCAAAAAGTGGGTATTACTATTCATAACAGTTAGTTTGATTGGTTGTGGTGTGTTAGAACTCGAAGTTGCGTACAACACACGCTACTGTATTATTCAAAGAGAAGTGTACCATGTAATCTTGGGGTGTTACAAAATATGTGAATATAATAAGGTTTTTTAGTCCCCTAACTATGAATATTAACAGTTTAATTTAACCTTGAAAAAAGGGTTAAACTACTTACATATAATTCAAACCATGAATTCAAATTTATATAAAAATTAATCCAATAAAGGAATATACAATATTTTTACTAACATATTGATTTTCCATTAATTCTTATTTACCTTGAAAACTATACTACATTTTTTGTTTAAATTATTCCCTATACATTCTTCTAATCATGCATCTACTAAAAATATCCTATCATTAATTTTTATCTAAAATTAATCCTAAAATTAAAAATTCATCTATGTGACATTAAAATATTAATTAAAATATATATATAACATAATATTATTTTAAATTCAAGAATAAATAGACTATATAAATTTACATTATATACCACTTAAAACATTTTCATCCTTTAAAACTGAAAAAAAAAATATAACTTATACAAAATCCAACTATAAAAACCTATGTTTTTTTGGGATGTGAAATTCAGTGGAAATTTTAATTTTTTTTTGGAATATATTGAAGGGAAAAGGGTCTTTTTTTACTATAATACATCTTTATAAATATTTTTTAACCATTTATTGGACCCAAAATGTGGTTTTTAACCTAGGATAGGAGTTTCATAAAATTCTAAGTTGATCAAATTTTCATGGAATATTTAGAATTTCATTAATTAAATATTAACTTATTCATGGGTGTTTGGATGGTGATATATTTTAAAAATATCATCATATTGATATTATAAGTCCACAATTGAGTCTGAAATGTGGAGGTTTTTATATGTGAGGTATAAACTCTCTGTGGGAATCAGGGTCGGGATCACGCCCCCTTTTCATTTTCTTTTTTACTTTTCTTTCCTTTTTATTCCATTTTTCTTTTTTTACTCTCCTCCTTGGCTTGTATCCCATGAATAATGGTGACTCTCCCATTTCGGGTTGTCCTCAACCAATAGATGAAGGGAGGTATGGAGAGGGTGGAGGGAGATAGAGGTGTCTCAATGGAGCTTGGGAGGATCCAGATCAATTTGTTGTGGCTATGGGATGTGGATAAGACCAAAGCATTGAAACATTCCACCTGAGGTTTTATGGTTTTATTTTTTCACCTTGGTTCTCTTAAATAACTTGTTTGATGTTTTTAAAGATATATTATGATTGTTAGTGACCCCTATAGGGTTTATCCAAGGGTTTGGGAGAAATTGGGGGTTTGGGGATGATTGCAGGGGTTTTCATTTGGGAAATACTAATCACACTGCATGTATTTTATGAACACACATCATGTTTTATTCATTTTTGGAAAAAATTTATAGATGAGGATTATATGGAATGTGTTTTCAGTACACACCTTGTTTCAGAGACTCAGGGTATGGTTGGTTACTCATCCAACACCCCGTGTCATGGCACTTGGTCATGTAGGGTACACGGCTAAACCCTGTATGAGTTACATGGATAGTAATCATGGGATATATCTAGCCATACCCTATCTATGATACCTAGCTAGGTATGTGGTTGGGCCCCCCATGTGGGGTACACTCCATGTACAAGGCACGAAACTTTATTAAGGTAATTTTTTTCTACATATATCATGATGGTGATATCTTATTAGCATTTTGAGGACCTAAAGATAGTGTTTTGGTCTTGGGAAAGTTTTTGTGTTATAAATTCTTTGAGGTTTAGATTCAAAATCCTTGTATGGGTTGTTTTTTAAGGTGTGGGTCCTAAGTGAGGTTTAGGATTTTGTGATCAACCAAGCTTTACTATTATAAATAAATATGTTTTAGATTCTTTTGGAAGGTTCCTAATGATGGGACCTAGTGATGTCTTATATTGGGGATTATTACTATGATTGATTGTGGTTTTGATCATTAATTCAAGGTTTGGATTGGTTGGATCCTTCTACCTTGTTTGACACTATTGGGAGTCAGGTAATTTCAAGTGCCTCTGAGTATATATTGAGATAATTACAAAGGACCCATTATAGATTCACTAATGGGTGAGGTAATAACTAAGGATAGGTTGTTTTCTTTGGAGGTAGGCTAAGGTTTTTTAGAGATCGGATTTACCCTAATGTTTTTCTTATGTTGTAGGATCCCTTATAGGGTTTCTTTCTCTAAATTTCCTCATGAGGACCATTCAGAACACCCTTGCTAGCATAGTGATGATCTTGGATGCCCTTGATGGTGAATTGTTGATCAATGATCTATGGTGGTCCACTAAGGGCAGATTAAATATGTTTTTCATCATGGACTTTTCAAGTGCTTTGTATGTGATAGATGATCCCCATGTATGGTGTCTTATTCTATATTTATGTATAATCTTGTGGGAGGTTTATTGGGTTTTGGTTAATAATGGAGGGTTTTGGAATTTTGTTGACCCTTGTATTCTTTTTTATGATGTGATAAGAAAAAGTACATTCTTAGAAGTGTTTATATTATTAGTATGGAAAAAACCCTTAGGGAGAGTTTTGATAATATATTTGGAAATTCCATTTGGAAGATCTTTTATTATAAATGAAAAACACCCTCTTTGGTGGTTTTGAATACTCCCTATGGGGAGGTCAAAAATACTCCTAATGGGGAGGTCATGAATACTATCTATCAGGAGCACATGAATACTCCCTATTGGGAGGTCGTGAATACTCTATTTAGGGAGGTTGTGAATATTCCCTTCAATGAGGTTGGTGATAATATTGGTGGGGTTATAATTTATTTGGAGTTAGGATTATTTTTTCTTAGTAGAGGGGTAATCTAAGACAGTTTCTAGTTGTTGGGGGCTTGTGGGGTCTTCAGTGGGAATGGTAAATCCTTTTGAAGGATGATTTTCCTACCATGTGCTAGATTTAGGGGGCTTGTGGGGTCTTTGATGGGCATGGTTGATCCTTTTGGGATGTCTAGGATCAGCTACCAGGAACCATTGTATAGTTGGGTGTATCATTTCTCATGTTTTTTTTTTGGGATGGGCATTCTATGGGTCATTATACTATATACCATGGTGAGAGTTTCCCATAGTTCATGATCACTATATACCAGGGTGAAAACCCTCAAGTCATTATTATAGTGTATACAGCATTCGTGATGTGATTTGAGACACTCTAACATTAGTCTAAGTTAGTATTGATGATTAGGGTCCCAGACCTGAGGATCAAAAAAGGTTATTTGTAAGGAATTCCCCCCTTTGTGTTGGTTTATTTATTTTTTGCTTATTTATTTATTCCCCTTAGCTATAAATTGACTAGGTTGGGTATATTTAATGAGTGTGTACTTAATATATTATATTATAGGTCCACTGTTGGGGGTAACATACTAAGATTTGTTTTCTCACCCCCTATAAAGGCACACTGGTTCCCATGTAGACCTTATTTCCACATTCAATTTGAGCATAGATACATGGTGAAAAATATGGAAGATTTGTGTTGCATGATTGAGATGGGATTCTTGAGTGGTGTCTATAGATTATGCAGCCAAAACTCAATAGATATTCAGGATCGGGTTGAGGTAAGACTCAAAGTCGACAGTGGAGCCCTATGTACTTTATTTTATTTATATTTGTATATGTGGTCATCACAGTGGGAAATCAGATGATCTAAGTGAGAAATAGCATTTGAGTGTGTATCACTGGATTTCATTTTTATTTCAACACGTTCCATTTTTCTACTTCTTCTTTCTTGGGTTATTATTGTGAATGTGTTTGGATATTTTATCATTATTTTTTACTCTAATATTGGGGGTATAGTATCCTAAAATTACCACCCTTAGACTCTCGCTTCTAGTCGACAGCCTCTGGTATAGGAGGATTCATTCTTAAGGTCACATGGTTCCACTTATCCATTTACTATTCATAGTGAATAGGGTCAGGATATTACAAATTTTTATCAGATTTGTTTTTATTTGAATTACTATTTTAGGTATAGTAGATAGGTAACATGGGAATTTGTTGTTTCCTTTTATGGATACCTTACTTGCACACCATGAACTCCTTTCCTAGTAAGAACTCCAATTTACTAGGGACTTAGAATATTTATCTTTGTATTCTCTATAATGGTTGGATGATTTCATCTCATGTGAAGCACATGATGTTTGGAATTATGATATTTTCTTTATTTTGGGGTTGTATCTTGACTCGTAGAGTTAATAGGTGTCTATATGCATCATTCTTGGTGCATAGGGATTTACATGATTTGTAGGACTACTAGTGTGATTATTATCAATGATGACTGAGGCATAGCTATTTAAAGTGTCAACAATAGATCATATGATGTATTACTGTATATGTTCTTTGTGTAATTCTACTCAGTTGGACCGTCGTGTATATATAGATCTTTCTTTAATGTTTTTTCATGTAGATCTACATCGTTATGCTTCTTAGTAGTGGTGGTGATATGATCACTGGGTTCAAGGTATGTGTGATGAACCTTGTAGGTTGATATAGGAATGTGATGCCTTAGTAACAAACCCTTGGGGGTGGTTACTATTCTGGTTTGGTTATTTATAGTGTGAGTGAAGACCTATATGGTGTTTTCTCACATATCCTAGAATTTTATTCTACTTAAATTAACATTGTGACTATGATTCACAAGATATAGATCATCATAGGGTGATATCAGTTGTGTGTGTACCTGTGTGTATTCATGTGGATGTGGCAAGATCCTATAGAGAGAAATATGATGTGAAGATTCTTAGAGAGGGTGGGTTCCTAAGGAGTAAGCTTGCAGTTTTGGCATGTGATGCCTGAGATGATTATGTGAAACCCCAAAGTGGGTATTGGCATGTGAGTTTCCCTAGTATAGACCCTTCTGATTTTTGGTTTATAGGATAGGTGGGAGACCATAGTGAACTTGATGTGTGTCTCAGTCTTTTAGTGAGAAAATGTATAGTTCTATATGCCAAGAAAACATGATAGAGGGCTTATCCTATGTTGTGAGTGTCTTTAGATGTGATGAGAATAGGTAAGTGATTATGTTTGGAATCAATGCATGGGATATGCCATCAAGGTTATGGTTTTCTCATGGTGATGTCTTATCCTCTTGAGACTATACACCTTAAGTGTTGGTGCTTTTTATTTTAAGGATGATTTCAAAGGGAATGATTGTTTTGATGTCTAACCATGTGGTTTTGGGATGTGTTTATTATCATGGTTAGAGAACGGGTAAATTCTTGGGTTTTGGAACTTTGCACAGTGATGGGTGAGCATGTGGTGAGCCATGGTTAGTGGTTTATAAGAGACTCAAATTACATGGATCATGGTCAGTGGTTTAAGTGTTTTGAATTAGTTATTATGGCATGTGACTCATGGAAATGTGAGTTCATTTGATGACCAAATGGTGCTGGTCCATATTCTTGTTATGCTTTGATAATATTTAGGTAGTATGCACTAGTTGTCTGTGGTTCCTATTGAGTTATGAATCGTTGAGTGGCTGATTATGGGATAAGGACCAATGGAACTTGGTGAGTTTCTTGTGGGCCTAGTATCCTAGATATTTTTATTAATATGGTGATGATGTTGTTATGATAATCATGACCTCATGAATGATGCAATTTCAGAGGCTGATATTAGTTGAGTGTTGATTGGGATGACTATCACATGTATGTGGATTATGATAATACCCATTTAGGTTGCAATATTGGACAAGTATAAGTGAATATATATAGTAGATAATGCATCATTTTGCACTTGAGGGTGTGATCCTTTATAATAATGGAAATTCAGAAAGTGTTGAGGATGTTTTTTATATTTTTTAGGGATGGTATATTAATGGATGGCTCATGTTAGTGCTTTGATTTTAGAGGGTTGACTATATCTAGTCATCTCATTTAGTAGTGGTGATGATTGTGTGGATTATCTTTTTTAGTAATGTGCCTCATTTTTTGAGTTGTGCAATAAAATATTTCTCAGCAGTCTAGGGTAGCACGCAAATGGATGATGGTGAATTGATGAAGTAGGTAGGTTAGGGTGTGTGGTGTGGAGAACCACCAATTCTTATCAAGGATGGGAATTATTATCTTGGGGAGGTTTTAAAGACCATTTTTTCTGGTTTTTAAAATTCAGAAGGAATTTTTACTTTTTCTTTCAAATTATCTTGATGGGAAAAGGAGTCATGTTTTCCAAGAATATGGATTTAGAAGTATTTTTTACCATTCTATTGACCCTAAAATATTTTTTTCACACTAGGATAGGATTGTTCTATGATTTTTATTTGTTCAAATTTTTTAGGAATATTTAACATTTCATTAATTAAATGTTTATTTATTTATCAATGTTCAAATATTGATATATTTTGATTGAAGCGTCAAATTGAGATTATAGATTCTTTGTTGAGTAAAAAATTGGGGGGTGGAGGTGGTTTCCTTAGCAAGGAAAAAAATACTTGCATACATTGAGGCATGGACCAAACCACCATTTCTTTGTCTTTTTCTTTTTCTTTTCTTTTTTTTTCTTTTTCTTCCCTTTTTCTTATTTTTCTCTCCTCCTTGGCTTATCTCACATGTATAATGTGGGGTTTATCCCCTTTGGTTTCATGATAATTTGATAGAGGAATATAGGGGTAGGGAGGGAGGGTTAGGGAGGTTTTTTCATGGAGATTGGTAGGATCCAAATCAAGAACTTGTGGTTGTGGGATGCATATCAGACCAAAGCATTGACGAATTCTACTCAGGGTAGGCTATTTTTATTATTTTTCCCCCAAACCTCATAGTTTAAATTTATAATATTTATAAAGATCTATTATGATTTATGGGGTCTCCAAGAGGGTTTATCCATGGATTTTGGGAGAAATTGGGGGGGGGGGTTGAAAATTATAGGGGTCTTTATTTGGGATATTCTGATCACATGGTGCATATTTTATGAACACACACTGTGTGTTCATTATTTTTGGAGGAGAAGGGTTGAACACACATTATGTTCTATCATACTAGTTCCTTACCTAATGACTACAACCTCATTATTAGAGATGATTCCATGGGTCTTCATCATCTTTTTCCCTCGTAATTTTGGAATTTTATTCACCTCATACTCCATCTTTCAATAATATATAAAAAATGAATTTTTAGTGAGTGGATAAGGGTTGAATATGAGGGTTACATGATGTGTGTGTTCAAGAAATTCCATGTATGGGAGACACAGAATGTGTCTAGGTAATTTTCTAGACACCTTATATCAGGGTACTTGTTCGTGTATGGTATACAACCGGACCTCATTCATGGTACATAAGTAGTGGTCATGTGTTGTAATTATCTAGACTCTTTGTGGGGTACCTAGCTAGGTACCTGGCTAGAAACCCCATGTGGGGTACACACTATGTATAAGGTAGACGCACCCCGTACTTTAAAAAGTGCATGCCAGTTCATGCCAGGTTACATGACTAGGGTGGATAGTTAGTGGTACATATTGTTTACACAAGGTACATGTCAATTACTCTTCTTAGTTTGGTGTGTATTTCTTGTTTTCTCTCCTTGTATCCTGAATGAGTCTTGTGAGTAGCCCATTATGAGTGTCTTTATATGTAGATCAGGATGGTGATATTCTATTTTCATTTAGAGGTTGTCAATATGGTGTTTTGAATTTAGGAGAGTTATGGTGGGATGTTTTCTTTGAGGTTTGGATTTCAAATCCTCATGCAGGTTGGGTTTTGAGATATAAGTCCCAAGTGAGGGTTAGGAGTTTGTGATAAATCTAGATTGAGTATTTAAGGGGATTTTGTTAGGTTCTTTTTGATGGTTTCCAAATATGGGACCCAGTGAAGTCTTGAATTGGGTCTAATTAGTCTAGTTGCTTATGGTTTTTAACCTTTATTTTAGATTTGGATCAGTTGGATCCTTCAGGCTGGGTTAAAAACATGAGATGTTGGGTATGGATAGGATCCATTGAGGAGGTGTTGAGATATGTATGAGGGGACCATTATAGATTCTATTATGGGTTAGATAACACTTGAGGATGGATTTTATTCTAGGGAATCTAGCTGGGGTTTTCTTATAAAAAGCATTTCCTAGAGGTTTCTCTTGAGCTAAAAGAGCCATTGAAGGGTTTCATTATCTTAATGAGGTTATGAATACCATTGAGAATTCCCTCTCTAACGTGGTGATTCTCTTGGATGACCTTGTGGGTGTATTTTTGATCAAGGATCATTTTTGGGACATTAAGGTCCACTTGAGGATATTTATCATGCTAGGAATGTCTCATGAAATGGATGCGATAGAGGAGACCCTTATAGGGTGTCTTGTTTTCTCTTTTTGGATTCCCTTGTGGTAAGGTTAGTGGGTTGTGGTTGGTGATGGAAGGTTTAGGAATTTTCCTGACCCTTGTGTCCTTATTTTATGATTGGGTATGTAAAATTTTATTAGGGATGGTGTTTATATTATTAGTATAGAAGACACATGTACCAGTTTGTTTTAAAGTTTTATTTGAAAATTACTTTTAGATGGTCTTTTATTATAAATGGAAAACTACCTCCTGGTTTGTAGTAAATATTATGTATAGGGAGGTCATGAATACTTCCTATGGGGATGTTGTGAATACTTAATCTAAGGATGTCATGAATACTCCATTGGGGAATGTTAGTGAAACTACTTTTGGGGATTTCATGGATTTGGATCCATGATTATTGGTTCTAGGAAAAGGAGGGGATTCCTAAAACTTTTTAGAATTTGTGGTATTGTGTGCTCTTTAATGGTTTTCATAGAGCATTCAAGAAGATGGTGTTCCTGGAACTTGTTATTTACTGAGGAATTTTGGGTCCTTCAATGGTTGTGGGTTAGCCTTTTGGGTTAACAGGGATCAAATTCCAAGAACCATTATGTGTGGGGATGGATCATTCCTTTTTTTTATTCTGGGATGGGAATTCCCTAGGTCATTACACTGTATACCGAGGAGAGATTATCCCATAGGTCAAGATCACTGTATATTAGAGAGAAATACCCCCAAGTCATTGTTAAGGTTGGTGCGGTCATCGCAACATACTCAAAGAAACCATGGCAATGGTAAAAGTAGGTATTGTCGATCAAGGTCATGAACTTATGGATTGAAAATGGTTATTAGTTTCATGGTAGGACTTAGTCCCCCTGTTTTGTGGTTTATTTATTTGTTTACTAATTTATTTATTTCCTTCAATTTTGTATCGGTTGGGTTGGCAATATTTAATGAGCATGGACTTATGATAGTAGATTATAGGTCCACTGTTGGAAGTGGCCTACTAATAATTACTTTCCCACCCTCTGTACGGGCACCTTGGTGCTCATGTAAACCTTATTTCTCCTTTATGGTAAGCACAGATACACTTTGGATAGGGAGGGGTACCAGTGTTGCATGATCAAGTCAAGATACTCAAGTGGTGTCAATATATTGGATGAGTGATACTCGATAGATAATGGAGATAAGGTAGAGCTATGTCTCAAAGTTAGCAGTGGATCCCCATGTACTTTATTTTATTTTATTCATTCCTATATATGTGGTCATCTCTATGGGTGATCTATTTTTGTATGGGAGCATGAAAATTTAAGTTTGTATGGATGAAATTCATTTTTATTTCAGTATATTCCATTTCAATTATTTTACTTTATTAGGTTATTATTTTAGATTTGTTTATCTATTTTACTATTATTTACCACTCTAATAAAGGGGGTATAGTCTCCTCATGATACCACCCTTAGACCCCCACTATTATTTAGAGACCTCTGCCATACGAGGAGGTGTACCTAAAGTCAAGTGGCACAACCGATATTGTTTTTGTTCATAGTGATATGGGTTGGACATTATGATTTATGGAACATTTAGTATAAAAATAATTAGATAATGTTTTGAGTATTTATTAATATACCATAATTAATATTTAAATGTTAACCATTCATGGAAATTAACCTCCCCTATAGAGACCCCTCCATAGATCAATGATGATAATGTGTGTCCCACTCCATACCATATTTGAATAATTTAAGGGATCATGAATAGAATTTAGGGTATAAATATTCAAAAATAAAATGTATTTTCATCATATATATTGGGGTATTTAAATAATTCAAATCCTAAAAATGAAAAATATAGCTATTCATGGTCAAAAATGATCATAATAAAAAAAATAGTGGATGGTAATGTCTTTAATGTATGAAAATGATACCCATGAAAAATAAAACTAACCCATAAAAGTGAAAAGTATAAAAAACCATAGTATACCGTGTTTTTTTATAAAAATTTCCACCAACTCCAACCCATAGTGAACACCTGATTCATTTGAGCTAATAATGCCTAACACCTTTCGAAATTTTATTTTTAATGTCTATAAAAGTGATATAAGTATCATGGGGTGACTAAAAACACATTTTTAGTAGGTTCCCCCACTAAAACTCCCAACTATTCTAATGTGAATATATCATGATAAAGAATCATTTTTAAATCAATTAAAACTTGAATAACCATCCCATCCAAGTGTAAGGTTCATATCAATTATATCTACCCAAAACTGTACATAATCATAATCATTGAAAACATGGATTATATATATATATATGAAACATTTCCACCAAATAATTATCAATAAATCTTCCTACAAATAGGTTGATACTAGACCCAACAACTTACATCATTCCATCCACCCTCTTTTCTAGTATAATCGAAAACAACATCCATAATTTATCTTAACTATAATAATAAAAATATCCATTAGTGGGAGTTATTATTAGGAATAGTAATTAAATATCTAGAAATCAACTTATTATCTATATTTTTCATCACACATGAGAAAACTATCCTATAGAGGTGGTTTCATAGTGAATATTTTTGGTTCACTTGACTACATTGATTCTTTTTTTAAAATCATAAAAAACATTATTCCTTTTCTATTCTCACTTGAGGATATTATAAGTTCTTATTATCATGAAAACATAATTTCTATTTGACTATGTTCTGATGAGTTGGGTTTATTGATCTAATTTTTAGATCTTTTAGAATATGTGAATGACTATGTTCATCAAATGATGGGTAACATATTACTTTGAACGGAAGAGAAATGTGGTATCTAAGTTTTTTATAAAAAAAAATTGTATTTTAATTTCCATTGCATCAAAGACTACAAACTAAAACGGGGATTTATAGAGAATAATTGTAGTACAACAGTAAAAATCACTCGAAAAGATTATTACATTAGAAGTTATACCTCATCTTGCTACCTAGAGAGTTTTATGATTGTAGTTTTTTATGTGTGATTTGGATTATACATACCATGTGAGGATTTTATTATAAATATATAAGTCTTTACCTTTTTTAATCATTCTTCTAAACCCATGTGGTTGATGAGATTTTAGGGATAGGATCATACATCTTCTGATAGTTTTGTTAATGTAGTCTTAGTTGGACTTGGTGTGGGTCATGAGATCGAATAAGAGCTTAAGACTAGATCTGCCTAGTACAACCCATTTGTGTTGAGAATGTCTCTTGTAGGTATTTATACCATCTCACCATAGTTTTCAAGGAAAATCAGAGTGTAAAACTTAGATACCTAGGATCAAGTCTACATATCATCATGTCTCGTTAGATAAAAGTGAAGGGTTCTCTCAATTGGAACCAGATTAGTAATAATATCCTTTTAGGGGTACCTAGATTATTATCTAATACTCCATATTTTTTTCATTTTTTCTTTGTTTGTATACTCTATTTAGTTTTTATTTATATATTATATTCTTTTCTAACTTAATATAGTTCTTTTTTTTGTTGAAATTTAATTTGATACTCTGACCATTCAGAAATTATCGCCTCCATACATTGTATTATTTAATTGGAAGAAAATTGAGTGTCCATTTTTTACTTAAATCCCCCCCACTATAAATATTATACATAGCTCTATATATCTAGGATAACAATGGGTATTTTATTTAGTCTATTCATATATGAAAAACATTCTGTTCATATATTACCTCTTTATTTTTTGAGAACTTACTCTTTCTTTTTTTTCTTTTGATATAATATCAATTTCCTTAAAATAATATGTATAAGAGGAAAAGTATTTATTTTTTCTCTGGAAAAGATACCAATTGGAACATATGAAAATATAAATCCAATACAACCAAATATCTATGATGGAGTAGATTATGAATATTGGCATGATCAACTGATGACATTTTTAATAAATATAAGATGTAAACACTACATGAAAATTATAAAAAATAAAAAAAATGGGAAGTGAATTTTTTTTGTTTTATTGATATAAGAATCTTGAGAATCAGACAAACTATAAAGTTAGAAAGACATAGTTATGTTTAATAAATATCTATAGCCTAATTTATTTATATAAAACAGTAACTAGAATTTAGAAGAAACTATAAAACAATCAATTCTTTACTTCAATGTTCTTGAGATAATGAGAGAAATATTTATAACTAATTATTAATCATTTAATTTTATACCTAGAGAATTAGTATATTAAATGAACCAATAATTCGTTAATATATTTAATAGGTTGTAGTCGCTTGGGGAGAATAAAATTTTTGATAAAGATATTATGGAGAAAATCATCTACAATCAATCGAAGTAATAGGAATCTATAAGCTCCACTATTGATAAAACTAATAATTTGAAAATATGAGTTTGAATTACTTGATTAAAACTCTCTTATAGTATGAGAGTTTTTTAAGCAAGACACTAAGAAGGAAAACATAAAGAATAGAGTGACTTTTTTACTAAAGTTGTAACTTCTATAAAATTGAATAAGCTGAATACTTTGAAGAAGAATGAATTTTATAAGAATTTTTTAGACATTTATTATTAAAAATAAAATTAAAGTGAATTATCTCATCATATGATACGTATGAACAATATTATCGAAAATAATGGCTTCATAAATGATCATAGAAATTATCAGAAATATATTCATACGAAGAGTGATTTAATGGAATTTATATACTACAAATATAAAAAACCTAGTGTCATTGGACTATAGTGTATAAATTTGAATAAGAGTGATAATGAATCCTGAAGAACTTTATAAATAATATGAAACAATATATAAAGTTTTATAGGTAACTCTTGGAGTATGAGTGAAGGTCTATATTCTAGAGAAAATAATACTTCGGAATATATCAATGACATGTGTAGAATTATAGGATATTATACTAAAGATACCTGTAATGACTTTTTCTTCATGGGAAATGTAATATCCATATATTTTAAAGGAAATAATATGTTTGATAGTATACAAGATATGCAACCCCAATCGTAAACAAATCATGAAATATTATTATTTAAATATGGCCATTGTAACCAAACTATTAAATTGGAAGGTATGAATTGGATAATATAAGTTTTGAAATATATATAATGGTTCTAATAAATAAAAATGTATTGATTAATGCTTATTAAATGATCACATATTTATATTAAATCCATTTCATTCTTCAAAGATATGTGTTCTACAAAAATGTTTTTTTATTTATTTTTTATAATAGATAATAAAATTAATTTCTATAACATTTAGAAATTTTATTTGAAAAAAATGATATAATTTTTTAATATTAAATGATCACTTATTTATATTAAATCCATTTCATTCTTCAAAGATATGTGTTCTACAAAAATGTTTTTTTTATTTCTTTTTTAAAATAGATAATATAATTAATTTCTAGAACATTTAGAAATTTTATTTGAAAAAAATGATATAATTTTTTAATTAAAATATCAATATTATACTATGGTGAATTTTTTGTATTTTTTTGAAAAGATTAAATTTTCAGTGAATAGTGGAAAATACCGATTTTTGTAAAAATGTCATTTATTTTCAATAGATTATGTAATTTAAAAATCCTATTATTTTTTGAACATTATTTTAAGTAACATAAGTATTTTTTTTATTTTTTTTATCCACTTAATGAAATTTTAATCATCTTTATACCTTATTTTGGAATAAGTACATTTTTTGGCATAAAAACGCACTTTTCAAGAAAAATGTTTTTCATTACAATTTTTCAGTTTAATATGATAATTATGTGAATTTAATTTTATAAAATAGGTTAAATATTTTCTACAAGAAGTTAAAAATTTATAAAATATTATCCTTTTATTTTTATACATTAAGAATAGAAACTTTAGCAATTTTTATTACTACCGTAAAGGATAAATCAGGTAATTAATGGTAAAATTAAGATGATAAGGACTATTAAATGAACCTAAAAATTTTTAAAATTTTATTTGATGAGTAATTTTCTACCATAATCGTTCAATTTTTTTTATAATACAATTTATTTCTATTTGGATGTGATTATAACATTTATAATATTTTATTCAAAGAAAAGTCAAACATGACTCGCTCAAGGATTTAATAACTATAATATTTTTAATATGGGGTTATATAGAGGATATTTTCAACTATAAATAGTATTTTGAAATTTAAAATATTTATCTTCATCATGGTAATTTATTTTTAATTTTTATTAAATAAATAATTATCTTAAATGCTTACACAATGCTGACACAATAATTACATCATTCATGGAAATATCAAATAAATAATATTAAAAATATTAAAAGAAACATAATTAGAGATATTTATGGAGATATAAAAATTATATAGATTAAAATGATATTTTAAGGATATAATAAAATATTTGGTTCAATTTTTACTTGTTATCTCTATATTTTTAATGTCATTGTAATGAATAGTACTATAATTGATAATAATGATATCTTATAGGATTAATATATTAGTAAATTATTTAAAAATCATAAAAATAATAAATAGCAACAAAGGGGATAACATATGGCTTAAAATTGCATCCCCTTAACATTTATAGTCCATTTGAAATCATTTTTCTCTATAATAGTCTTAATATATTTTAATCTTTTGAGAAATTCCAAAAGTATCTCTCACCTCAATTATAAAAGGGACCCTCCTCCCTCACTTACTTACACTAATTTGATATATCAATCTCAACCATAAACTACAAAATTATCTTCTAAATTTCCTTAGCCTCATTAATTAGAATTTTTTCTTCTCAAAATACCAACCTTAGATCCCTTTAGAGGATATTTAAAGGAATCATTTTGAAGAAGAGCTAATCACTTGAAACGATCACTTTATTTTTCTACTCTTCTTTAAATCATATAAATAAATGGTATTTATCATAAATTAATAAATTAATTATCCTAAATATTAAAAAATGTTATTGTGATTATGAAAACACCATTATAAACCCTCTTTCTCATCAAATAAGAATTGAAAGTTTCAATCATTCGTATGTAAGTCTTGTCGTCTCCACATAGTAATACAATTCATTTTCCATCACCATATTTCATTATTTATTTCAATGATGGGTTTAAAGTTTATATATGATATTTATGACATATTTAATCTTATTTACTAAAAATATAATATCTACCTTCTTACCTTCTAAACCTTTGGAAAATGATAAATTTCGTCCTGCATATGTGTGGACTACCACCTTTATGAAGCGATGTGATTCATTTTTCATTTATAATTTACTTAGATGTTAACTATGATGTATATTTTGAATATATATGGTATAAATGATATAATAATTAGTTTTTAAAGGTTAATTGTTTTTTACCTTTCTTTCATTCCATCCTTCAAAAATTGCATACAGCGTTCATGCGTACGTATGGTCTACCATCTCCATGAACGGTGTAATTCATTTTATATCTATATCATTATGGATGGATTTAAATATATATATATAATTAATATATATTATATAATAATCATGTAAATTATTCTATTATATATTTATAATAAATTTAAATGTATTATACAAGAGGTTAAATAACTTTCAAAGGAAGTCTAACGTATGGTAAGGGATTCTCATCTCACTATTATTTCCATGGGACACAGGATTAATACACAACTTGTTTCTTTTTTGTGGTTTATATAATTTCCATGAATTTATTTTATGATTCTTACAATTAAATTTTTTGGATTTACATATCCATATAATTTTGTTTCTTTCATGGGATTATGATACGAATGTTACCAAAGTGGTAAGGGTTTATTTCACAATCTCATAATTATTCAGGATTTTTTGTGTTTAAGTATCCATTAGAGAATATTTATCTTCCATTTCCATGTTTTAAATAAATTTTTTCAAAAAGTTTTTTACATCTATTTAAAAACATTTTTACCCATATTTTTTTTACTAAACTATTTGAAAAGAATCTTTCGGTCATTTTCCAAATGAGGTATTTTGGGACTTTTCCAAAAATAATATGGAAGGAATATTTTTTTAACTTATATGAAATGAGTATATTTCCCCACTATCATGAAGCCTTGATAATTTGAAGCTTACTTTACATGTTTATAAGGTTCTTTTCAAATAAAATTTTTTCCTTTATAATTTTTCTCCTTTAAAAAAAGAAATTATTTAAAAATGGAAAGGTTATTTTCCTAAAGAATTATTCCAAGTGATATTTAAAAATAATTTTCCATTAAAGATAGAATTATTTGATGATAATTTTAATTTTAAAGGGATTTGATCTAAGGATTCCATCCTGGGTCCTTCTCTATATGGTTTATGTTTATGATGGAATGATGTTTATGAATCCAATTTCTTTTCCATGAGTTATTTTATGATGAAAATTTTATGAAACCCATTTATTTTTATGGGTTATGATATGATGAACTGATTTATGATGTTATGTAATTCATATATATGATTTTAATTATGTGATGGGTGGGACCTATATCTCCCTCCAATGCATTGGGTAATGATTTATATCTCATGAGATAAAAAGTACTGGAATGGGAAGTGACCTTAGTTCAGTAAAGGAATTTTACCACTATGATTTTCTTGAGAGTGAACATTGGCTACTATGATGGTTTAGGGAGTAAAATTGATCCATGATGATAGTATAGGGAGTGAACCCTTCCTACTATGATGGTTTGGTGAGTGAACCCAGTCCACTATTATAGGTTTAGCAATAGGCCTTGACTACTAAAGAAATGATTTTATATGATTGTGTGTATTCCATAATTCAAAGTATCATGCATATGTTATGTTCTTATATCTCATGTTCTTTGATTCCTTTATGATTCATTTATTATAAAATTATAGCCTTTATGCCATATTTTGATTGATATGAGTTCCCTTATGTTATTCGTGTGCATTGTGATTATGTCATCATGTCCTTATGCTTATCTTATTCTCATTGATGAATTTCATTTGTTAACTTATATGCTTACCATTACTGAGCATTTGTGCTCATCCTTCTTATGTTTCCTTTTCCCCATGTTATAAGGAAGCATGTTAAATGAATTATTTCTAGAAGGGTTTTTCATGGATGATTTTGATGACCTAATGTGAAATAATAAATTTTGGCTATAGTGTTAAATGATGATGTTGATCCTGATAAGAAAAATTTTTATATATCTATTGTGTTCATTGTTTGTCCTAATTCTATAGAACTATAAACCTAAAAGGTCCTAGGGAATATGAGTGATCAAATAATACCATTTTATTTTGTAAATTTTGGATGGGAAAAAAATTGGGTCAAATTTATTAGTAAGGAATCCATAAATGTAAAGTTTATGTTTTTAGCACCGGATTTGGGGATGATACAATTGGTATTAGAGAAGGATTTAGATAAATTTGGAGATTATGATGTGTTTGTTAAGTAATAATGGTTATGATGAAGACAAAGACACAAGATAGGGGTTGAATTTTTTTTTAGAAACATTGACACATTCATATAACCTCTCTTGTTATGTAGTGAACCTTTATTTCTCTCTTAAAGATGATTGAATAGTGTAAATAAATAAGAAAACGAACATAATGATAAATAGTGATTTTTGGAAAAAAAAGATATCATAGTCCACTCCACCAACACTCAAATCCATGATATTGGTGATTTCACTAGTATGTACTCTTACCTAGAGACCTATTAACAACTAAGTGCAGGCAGTTGACACATAACAAGGCTTTTATAGGGTCTTATGGTTCTTTTAAAAGGAACTGAAAATCCAAAGCTTAGTGCAGAAATATGACACTTTTCCACGAATGTGTCTTAGTATAAAAAACTCTAATAAATCAATAGAGATTTATTTTATTGATAAAATAGGTTTTAATTCATAATTTCAGTAGAAATCGATAGATGTATTCAGATCTTCAATAATGCACAACAGCAAATAAATCTTCAACATTGTATAGGATTTCTTCAAACAAAGATAGAAAAAAAACAGATAGATGTTTAAACATGTAAGTCTCCAAATTTTATCTCTAAAAAATGCTTCATCGATCATTGAATAAGAATATGTGACAATAATATGTATCAATAAGAAAATAAATAGTAGTTAGTCAATTAGATAGATCACAACATGTATGTCTCTATAGTGTAGCTCTAAAAGAAATAATACACTCATTATTTTTTAAACATAGCTTTTCCTTATGTATATTTTTATATTTCATCTCTATTTTCTAGTGAATATTGTCTCAATATTTATATTATAGGTTGAATAGCTCCACGTAAAACTATCTCCAGAATTATTGCAAAATAAATAGTAAATATTTGAATTCATAATCATTCAAGAGAATCATAACTTCCTATAATAATAGAAACTATTTATTTTGTGGAATTCGAGCCTTTGAATCAATCATAAAATATCTTTTAATAGATATTTACTTATTTAGAGACCATTAGAGAAATCACAGATAATATCTTAAATTTAAAACACCATCATTGAATATTTAAACATAGGTTTCCTTCATGTAACAACTGAATTCAAACTTAGGGTTGACAACGTATGGTTGTTCACAAACATAGGGTTGATAAAAAATACTTTCCTTTCCTTAAACTTAGGGTTCCTTCCAAACATAGGTTTGATAATAAATATTTTTCTAATAGTGTAGGGTACATGATCCAAATGTGATAATTTAAATGTAGGGTTGTTGAACCATACGTTATGCTTACAAATGTAGGATATCAACAATGATTCCAGAATACTTTTAAACATGTCAAAAATAATTCAAAAAATATTTCATGTGGATCAATGACTTGAATATATTTCTAGAATAAATATTCTAATGAATATTATCTTTTTGAAATTCACTTAAAAGCAACTTCATTAGTAACATAAATGTGGGCATTTATGAGCATCCAAAACAAAAAGAAATTAATGAAATTGTTGAAGCAACACATACTCAACTGTTTTCATGTGTTTTTATCTTAATAGTTATAGATATCATCATGGGTTCCCAAGTTTTATGTTGATCATAAGTTAAGAGTATTAGACATCCCCTTTTTGGGGTTTTAAGTGGTGGAATTTTACAGTGACTAATGATATTTTGGGGTGATGTTTTAATTTAAAGAGGTATATATAACCCTTAGGATTATATGGAGTATTATATAAGGAAAATAATTACATTTTATAAGAAAAAATTTTAAATATATTTATAAACTTTAGGGTTTATATGATCTTTGATTTTGAGGAAATTATCGGTTATTGCATTTTTGGGATGAAAAAATAAATGTGTGAGATAACCTTAAAAATTTACTTAATAATGAATATATTGAGGTAATTTTTTAGTAATTTTATCACATTTTTGGGAATCTTATAATATTTTTAGAAAAAGGATAACCTATAGGTTGGCCAACAACCCATTGCATCTGGCAAGGTTGTAAGGTTTGAACTCACAACTGAAGGGAGATAAGGGTGCATCACTTACCTCTACCCTATGTTATGTCTTGGTTAGTATGATATTGTTTTTATACTTAGATTATTTGATAGAAAATATTAATTCGGTTTTGAGAACATATGTTTTATCATATAGATAACCATGGGATTGGAAATTAATTTGTTGTTAAGTGATTAATGTTGTATCGAAAGACATTTACTATTTTGGGAAACCAATACGATTAAGTTAAATATAATATTATGTAATTTTATTTGAGGAATAAATGATGGATTTAATTTTTTAGGCATATGTGGATTTATTATGGATTTATGGTGGTTAAGGTTATTTAAAGAAATAGTTAGCATGTCATGGAGATTATAAGTTTAGGGTGTACACATTTTGGGATATAAATATTAAATTTATATTTAAAGACGATGCGATCAAATCCTTATTATTTTTGGGTTTAAATATTTGTCTAGAATATTTTAATTAATTTAATTATAATAATTTGTTGAATGACCTAAGATTAACTTTGAGTACTACTCTTGAATTTTGGAGATTAATATAATTTGGGAATTATGTTACCATGGGATAAACATTTTTTTAGTTAATGTATAAGTACATGAGGAATATATTGATATGATTTTTTTATTATGTGATTTATTATAATTTTATTTTATTACTTCAGGAATGAAAAATTCATCTTATTCGTCATTTAGAGAAAATATGCGATTGTGGTGAAAATTGATTAAAGAATAAAATTATAATTTTCAAGTAAGTATATTTCCTTATTTTCCTACTATATCTGGTAAATTAATGCCTCAACTATAGTAAAATGATCTTAAGAAAAAAAATTGTCATATAACATTCCTTTTATGAATTTATGGTCTTTTCCACATCTGTGGTTTATGATTTTGTGAATGCCAACTTGTTCAAGATCATTCACTTTCTTGTGATCAATGATCTGTAGAAATTATTTTTCTTCTATGTTCATATCGTAACTTCCCACTAATGTTATTCTATTTAGAAACCTATTATGTGTAATACTAGATGACCTTCGTACTTCTCATTCTCTTTTTTCAAGAGGAAGTTTTACAAATCATTTTTAAGATGTAGGATTTCAATAAAGGTATTTTGAATAGTCAAACTCCTAGCTACTGAGACCGGGTTAAAATTGTGAGGGTAATATTGATTAAAGTGTGAGAATGTAATATATAGAGATTTTGAATGAAAGACTATGTTCGATATCATATAATATATGCAACAATGAGCGTAAATGAATCTTGAAATATTATTATTTAAATATGATCATTACGACTTGGATATTAAATTGGCGGGTAAGGATAGGGTTAAATAATTTTTGAAATATATATATAATTTTTTAAATAAATAAAAAAAATTATTAATTATTAGAAAATAATCACTCATTTTTAGTAATTCCATATTATTTCTAAAATATATATTTTCTTCTAAAATGTTTTTTATTGCTTTTTAAGAATACATAATACAATTAATTTTTAGAAAATTTAGAAATGTTATTTACAAAATGATATAATTTTCGAGTTCATAATATAAATATTATTCTATGGTGAAATTTTGATATTTTGATATTTTTATAAAAATATTAATTTTTCAGTGAATGGTGAAAAATATCGATTTTTGTACAAATGTCATTTCTTTTCAATTAATTATGTAATTTAAAAGTGCCATTTTTATTTAAATATGATTTAAAGTAACATAATTATTTTTTATTTATATTATATATAATTAATGAAATTTTAATCATATTTATACCTTTTTTTGGAATAAGTACATTTTTGGGCTTACAATACACTTTTCAAGAAAACTTTTGTTCATTGTGTTTTCCCAATTTAATTTTAAATTAAATTATTCTAATTATGTGAATTGAATTTTAAAATATGGATTCCATATTTTCAATCATGAGGAATAAATTTATTAAATAGGCTCCTTTTATTTTTAGACATTATGAATAGTAACTTTAGTAATTTTGGTTACCACAGTAAAGGGTAAATCAGGTAATTAAGTGTAAAATTAAAATGATAAGGACTAAAAAATGACCCTAAAATTTGTAAAAATTTTATTTTATGAGTAATTTTCATCCTTAATTATTCTAGTTTTATTTATATGAGCATTTATTTCTATTTTGATCTGATTATAATATTTATAATATTTCATTCTAAGAAAAGTCAAACAAGCCAACTCTATGTCGTAATAACTGTAATATTTTTAATATGGGGTTTTCTTTTATCTTCATCATGGTAATTTATTTTTAATTTTTAGTTAAGAAATAATTACCTAAAATTCTTACACAACACTGACGGAGTAATCATTTAATTAATGGAAAAATCAAATAAATGATATTAAAAATATTAAAAGAAACATAATTTGAGATTTTGTTGGTGATCCGATAATTATATAGATAAAAATGACATTTTTAGGATATAAATATATTTTTATTCTAATTTTACTCATTTTCTTGATGTTTTTAAAATCAAAGTAATGAATAGTATCAAAATTGGCAATAATGATATTTTATGGGATTAATATTTTATTAAATTATTTAAAAAACATAAAAATATTAAATAAGATAAAATTTTATAATATATTCTTTAAAATTTCATCCCATATTCATTTATAGTCTATTTTAATCATTTTTCTCTAGAATAGTCTTAATATATTGTAATCTTTTGAGAAATTCCAAAAGTGTCTCTCAACTCAATTATAAAAGGGACCCTACTCTCTCACTTATTTATACCACTTGAATATTTATAGCTCTAAAATATCCTAAAAAATTCTAGTCTAAACTTTATTATTAGCATTATTTAGGTTCTTCTCTTCTCAAGAGGCCAACCCTAGGTCTGTTTAGAGGAGATCTAACAGAGTCGTTCTGAAGAAGAGGTAATCACCCTAACCGATCACTTTCTTTTTATAAACTTATTTAACTCCTATAAATCTATCATATTTATCATAAAATAAAAAATTAAGTATCCTAAATATTCTGAGAATTTATATTGATTATTAAAAAACCATTTTACACCCTCTTTCCCACCAAATAAGAAGCAAAAGTATCGCTCATGTGTACGTATGGTTTACCATCTCCACATGGATATACAATTCATTTTCCATCACCATATTTCATGGATGATTACTATTATGGGTTTAAAGTTTCTATATGATATTTATGAAATATTTTTTCTTATGGAATTAAAATATAATATCTACCTTCCTACCTTTAAAATCGTTGGAAAATGATAACACCACTCGTGTGTACGTGTGGACTACCACCTACACAAAGCTATGTGATTAATTTTTCTTTTCTATTTTAATTGGATGGTAATGAGGATGGATATTTTGAATATATATGATATAAATTATATAATAATGATTCTTTAAAGATTAATTATTATTTACCTTTCTTTTATTTCATCCTATAAGAAGTGAATACAATGTTCATGCGCATGTACGTCTTACCGTCTCTATGAATGGTGTAATTAATTTTCTATCTATATCATTACGGATGAATTTAAATATATATATATATAATGAATATATATGATATAATAATAATTTAATTTATTCTTTTATATGTGTATAACAAATTTAAATTAATTATACAGGATGTTAAATAACTTTCAAAGGAATTTGGACCTAAGGTAAGGGATTTTCGTCACACTTTTATTTCTTGTGTGACACATGATTTATACAATACTTGTTTATTTTGTGTGGTATATATACTACCCATGAATTTATTTTGTGATTATTCTCATTAAAATTATTGTATTTATATATCCATCTAATTTTCTTTCTTTCATGGTCTTATGATATGAATGTTACCAAAGCAGTAAGGGTTTATTTCAAAATCTTAGAATTATTCAAGATTGTTTATTTTTAAGTCTCCATTTGGAAATATTTATATTCCATGTCCTTGATTTATAAAAATTTTATCAAAAAGTTTTTTTACTATTGTTTAAAATCTTTTTTTACCCATTTTTTATTTTTATTTTTTTCTAAATGGTTTGAAAGGTATCTTTTTGTAGTTTTCCAAACGAGGTACATTGTGAATTTTCTGAAAAAAAATATATAAAGAATGTTTTTTTAAATTATATATATTGAGAGGGTTTTTACACCATCATAATGCCTTAATAATTTTAATCTTAATTTACATTATTATAAGGTTATTTTCATAGAAAATTCTTTCCTTTATAATAGCACATATTTTTAAAAAAAATTATTTTAAAATAGAAAAGTTATTTTCCTCAAGAATTATTTCAACTGGTATTACAAAATAATTTTCCATTTAAGATATCTTTATTTGATGTTAATTATTATTTAAAAGGTATATTATCCAAGGATAAAATACCTAGTATTTATCTGGGTGGTTCATATTTATGATGGAATGATTTTTACTAATCCCATTTCTTTTCCATGAGTTACATTATGATGAAATGTTTATGAAACCAATTTCTTTTTATTGTTTCTGATATAATAAATAATTTATGATTGTGTTTTACACATAATTATTATTTTTATTATGTAATGGTTGGGACCTATATCTTCCTCTAATTAATTGGGTAATGATTTATATCTCATGAGATAGATAGGACTGGAATGGGGAGTGACCTCAGTATAGTAAAGTAATTTTTCCACTATGATAGTCTTGGGAGTGAACCTTGGATACTATGATAGTATGGGGATTGAACCCAATCTACTCTAATAGCCTTCGGAGTGAACCTTGGATACTACATTGGTTTGGGAGTAAACCCAACAAACTATGATATTTTTGGAAATTAGTCTTGACTACTAAGGGAATGATTTTATATGTCTGTGTGTATTCCATAATTCAAAGTATTATTCCTATGTTATGTTCTTATATCTCATGCTCCTTGATTCCTTTATGATTAACATATAATGAACTATATGTATTTATTCCATGTTTTTATTGATATGAGTTCCCTTATGTTATTCTCATGCATTATGATTATGTCATCATATCCTTATACTCGTCTTATTCTCGCTGATGACTTTCATTTATAAATGATTTTATTTACCCTTACTGAGGATTTAATATCATCCTTCTTATGTTTCCTTTTTCCTAGGTTTTGAGGAAGGATGATAAATGAATTTTTTATAGAAGGGTTTCTCATGGATGATTTTGATGACCTAATGTGAAATAAGAAAAGTTGGGTATAGTGGGAGATGATGATGTTGATCTTGATAATCTATTCATTTATATATCTAAGTTGTACAATGTTTTTCCTAATTCTATAAAACTATAAACCTAAAATTGTATAGGTAATGTAAGTGATTCAATATTTCCATTTGATTTTGTAAGGTCTTGATGAAAAAAAATAGTTCATGTTTATCGATAAAAAATTCCGAAATGTAAAGTTTATGATTTTAGCACCAGATTCAGAATTGTATATTCGGGGATATTACATGAAATGTAACACTTAAATATATTATTTAATTATACTTAAATCCTAGTTTACCATTTTCATCGGAAGTTGAATAATATCAATCGGATGATGAGGACAATACTACTTCATTTAAAGTGATGAAAAAATATGTGACTTATCATGAGAAAAAAGAATAAAAATTTTAATAATGGTTATGATCATGCAAAATAAAAACTTAAAAATGATGATGATAATATTTCCAAACTAACCTTCAATTTTGATGCCAAATCTACTTCAATTTTGACTTCTAATGATCAAAACGAATTTGTAAAACTAAATTATAAATTAAATTGTCTAAAAAATATTTTATTTAATTTTACTTTTGGATGGGAGAATTTTTATGTTCTCTTATGATAGTTCAAACTAAAAAAATATATTTCAAAATATTTTTTACATCTATAAAGTCACATTTTTCGCTAAATTATTTTATTCCAAAAATTGTACCTTTTTTCACAAAGTGTCAAAGAAGAGGTCACCAAAAGAAAATAGTTTCATTTAATAAGGTTAAATATGTATAAACCCATAGGGAATATATTTTTAAAGAACTTATAGTTATTCAACGTCATAGATTTGGATTGATTTGGGTTCCTAATTTTCTTTTTACTAATATTTCCAAACCCAAGAAAGTTTCAGTGCCAAATTTTTATCCTTTTTTCTATAGAAAAGGTTGATTAAAAGAAGTATAACACTTATTTCATGGTTAGAAGTTTATCTTGGAACATTAATTAAGAAATTTATAACTTCTAAAATTTTCAAAAATTAATTGGAGGCCATGTCCCTTTTAGAGTTAATTCCCAAGGATAAATAGTGAGTATTAGAGATGTTTCATTTATTAGTAAGAATTTAATTTTGAATTTAATTTATGTTTTAGGAAATATTAAAAATGTTATCAATATAAGCTAATTATGTGATGAGTTTTAATTATTAAACTTTGGAAATGAAAAATATAAGATCACATGCTTGAAAGGATAAATCATTTTACCTATCTATAGGAATGAAAATTTATTTACTGTTAGATGATGTGGCTTCTATTTGGGTTTGTTTTCCATATCTAATTTGGTCATTTAATAGTGATTTTAATTTATAATGATATTTTAGGGGATAATTTTAGATAGAGATAATCATATAATTCTTGTAGTATAGAGAATCTGAGTCACTTAAAGTTTTTTAGGAGGAACATAAATAGATCTTTGGTAGTGGTTTATTCAGCAAAATCGAAGGGAATATTTCTTTCTCCCACTTTTCATTCCTCATTTCAAAAGTTATATAAATTTAATATCTTATATTTTTTCTTTTGAAAAATAATTATTCTTGGAAAAATTTAGTGATTGGGAAAATCAATATTGTGTGGAAATTCATTTCACTCTTTTTTATAAAATAATTTCAAAATGGGTTTTCTATTTCCCTTATAATTCAATGTTATTCAATAAGAAAGATTGATCCTTGAATAAAATTATGGAATATCAAAAAAAGTTTATACCAAAAAAATCAAGATCATCATTCACATATTTTCTATGTTGGATTCAACAATTAAGGGATTTATAAATTCATCTCCACTACTACTCGAGAGTGAATATAGGAAAACAATTGAAGGTGTGATTGTCCCAATTAACTCATTTAATTGAATGAGGAACCATTTTAATTAGAAAATCGTTATTTCCCAAACCTTTTTATTTTATTATGTTAAATCCTACTATGTTTTCCTATATATTAGATTATTTCTTACATATATACATATGGTGTGTATGTTCGTGTTTTTATAAGTCATAGTTTTCATTTTATTTTGAGATTCTGGTTTGCATGATCATTTTTACCCTTTCATGTGGGTTCAATACTCTACTCATCAATGCACTTATAGTTTGTAAGGATTTATAAAAAACAAAACCTAATAATTTAAAAATGGGTCATCATGTTTTCTGGAACCATTTTTAAGGAAGGGAATCATGCATCCAGGTTTGAAAATTTGGAAAAATATAAAATCAAAGCAATCAAATGAAAAACTATCAAAAAAAATTGAATAAAATTTAACTTTTTTTGGGGTTAAGATCTTTAAATATATTTTTTGTGAGATTGAATGTGTGATATTTATGAACCTATTATTTAATCAAAACTAGTTTAAAAAAAGAAATCATAGATCCATTACTACCTAAGATCAATATTCACTACATAGTCATAAGAAAAGATAAAACTTTTAAATGTAAAATCTGAGAGAAATAAATCATGTTTAAAATTAACATAAATTTTATGATGAAATCATCCAAGATAACCTATAAAGTCTTAGTATAAGGTATTTTCAACTCACTAGAGTATCTAGTAATCAATCTATAATTATATTGACATATAGATCCTTAAACTATGACTTTAAACAATCAAATTTTTCATTGATTTCTACATTTAATGGTATATCTAATGATGACTCACTGACCTTCAATGTAGACTTTTTTAATAATGGGATGTGTCTTACACTACATGGGCTCATTGAAGATAAAATTAGGATGATAATTTTTCCCTTTTGTCTTAAAGGTAATACTATAAATTGGTTTTTCATTCTATAAGAGAAAATATTTTAAAACTAAGATCATGTTTAAAATATATTTGTCTTGAAATTTTACCCTCAAATACTTAAGGTGGTTCTTATAACTAAAATCACATTATGATATCAAGGGGATGGAGAATCCTTTAATAAGGCTTGAGATAGATATATGGACCTGTTAGGAAGTTTCCTCATCACCAGTTTCCATACAATGTCCCTATTGATGCCTTATATTAAGTATTTTCCTCATGATAAAATTTAGTATAGAAATATTCTGGTGGATATTATAATTATAAAATATATGGGGAGTTCAGAGAAAAATTTAATAATTTTTTTTTAATTCTCAACATAAAAACTCTAGGAGGAGAAGAGTGAATATAGGAGGAAATAACATTGGATATACTATAGAAATGAATTATAAATTGGAAAAATGAAGGAAAAACTATAATCTATAATGAACTGTAATGAAAAAATAAAGTGTTAACCAAGTGGGCAATCAAAATCAAAACCAATCTCTTAGAGAGATGTGTACGCAATGTGGGATGTTTGGGAACACTATGAACTTTTTCCCAAGAATTGACAAGCCTAAAAAACACAAGAAGATTAAAAATTATAAGGATATGGTTCTAGAATACAAGCTAAATATGGTCATTTTTTAAAAAATTACAATCAAGGCTATTCTCACACCCTGATATTTTATGATATATTTCTCTTTAAATAAATTTAATTTCTTTAATAGCTTGAAATGCACACAAACCCAAGTCTAAATGAACTGTAAATTTTTATAATTTTATAACCAAGATGTTAAATTGGTGGAATTAATAAGAAACCAAATTTCAAAAAAAAAATTATGGTTTCAAATAAATAAAATATATTTTTTAGTAAATCACCGTATTCTTTAAAAATACATTTTTCTTTTAAAAAAAATTATTTTCTTTTTTGAGTGAATATTATAATTAATTGAAAGAAATTTTAGAAATATTATTTTATAAAATGGATATCATTTTTGAAATCAGGAAATCTAAATTAGTTTAGGGTGAGTTTTTTTCTTTTTTTTCTGAAAAGTTGGATTTTCTAATAAATAGTGAAAAATACTAATTTTTACTAAAAACTATAATTTAGTTTTAAGAATTTAAAAAGTTCCATTTTGTTTTAAAATGGTGTAAAACTAAAATTATATATATTATATTATTAATGATCCAATTATGTTCATTAGAATCAATTTTATTGATGAATTTGTTATAAAAAATTTATACTCAAAAAGACATTTTTCTGAAAATCTCCTTTTCATTGCGTTTTTCATTTTTATATTAAATTAATTTTTTACACTTAAATAAATTGAATCATTAAAAATATATTAAATATGATGGATCAGTAGGTCTAAATTTTGTAAATAGTCCCCTTTTATATTTGGTTGTTATGAACAATAACCAAAGAAAATTTTTATTACCACAATAATGGTAAAATTGGTTAATTAAGGTTAAAACTAATATGATAAGGCTTAAAATTATTTCAAACACTTTCCCTTATTTAATTTTATGATCCCATTTCATTAATAATCATCTAAAAAGCCAAAATATGTTTTTTTTTCTTCCATTTGTATTTGATTTTGACATTTATAATATTTAAGTAAAAGATAAAATTGAAAATGTAACTTTCATGCTTTTAATATCTATAATATTTTTTAATAGGGTTAAAAAAAGTTATTTTAGTTATAAATTTTTATTTTCATTATTAATTTATTTTTTTATGATGGTAATTTATTTTTAATTTTTGGTAATAAAATAATCACCATAAATTCTTAACCAATGCTGACACAATATTTATTCAATAAATAGAAAAATAAAATAAATGATTTTAAAAATATTAACATTAATTAAATTTTAATGAATTATTCATTTCCAAGAATAATTTATAATAATATGACATATTATGAATGTTTTAAAGAATTTTATTCTAATTCTATCTTGTTCTTGGTGTCTTTAATGTTAAATAAAAGGTCACCCCTTCCCTCTTTTATTTACACCAATTTGATCCATCTAACTCAACCAAAACCTTCCAAATTATATTCTTAAATTATTTATCCATGATGTATAGGTATTTTTATTATTAAAATACCATTAAAATGATCTTTAATAAAGGATTTAATGGAGGCATATCGAAGGATAGGTGGTCATCTTACCCAACCACTTTCAATTTATTTCTACTTCTACCTTCTCTAAATATCTAGTATTCAACATAATATAACAACTTAAGTATCCTAAATATACTAAAATGTTATTATTCTTATGTAACCACTAATATTCACCCTCTATTCCATCAAATTTTAAGTGAAATTATCACTCGTGTGTACGTGTGGACTACCACATCTACGTAGCAATACAATTCATTTTTCATCGCTATTTTTTATGGATAGTTATTATGATGGGTTTAAGGTTTATATATGATACATATGATATAATTATTTTTGTAATTATAATATCATATCTACCTTCTCACCTTCTAATCTTTTGGAAAATGATAACATCATTTGTTCATACGTGTAGACTACCACCTCCATGATGTGATGTGATTCTTTTTTCATTTATGATTTACATAGATAGTAATGAGGATATATTTAATGAATATATATTATATAAATGATATAATTATTATTTTATAAAGTTAAATTATTATTTATATTTCTTTAATTTCATCAGTTGAAAAGTGAAAACATCATTAATGCATACGTACGGCTTACCATCTCGACTAACAATGTAATTCATTTTTCTATCTCTATACATTATGGATGAATCTATATATATGTATATAATGAATTTATATGATATTTATTTCATTTTTAACATTCTTTATATTATTTAACCATGATTAATGTATAAGGACCAAGACTGTCGAATCGGAATATGCATGAGAAATGAGGCAGTTGTCAATTAGAATAGTTGTTTTAAAAATAAATTTTTAATAAAATGATAATAATATGTTATAAGTAAATAATATATGGTAATATATATATATGAGAATAGTTCTATAATATATGTATAATGAATAAATATTTATTATAAATTAGGTTCAAAATAATACAAAGAAATACAAGACTTTAGTAAATGGATTTAAATCTCAATCCCATTTTATTTCGGATTGTTTATGCCTGAATTTCCATTGATAAAATTTTATGATCTTTATACATGTTTTAATTTTCATAAAAAAATTCAATGTGATATTCCTTTTAGTTTATAAATGAGGTAATTTTTATTTTTTATCAAAAATTTGAAAGGAGTCATTGTTTTAACACACACAGTATGATCAAAATTTCCCACCACCATAACCACTCAATAAATTGAAACTTCCTTTACCATTTTCCAAGGTTATTTTAAAATAAATTTTTTCCATTAATGTTTTGAAAAATTTTATATTAAAATAAGTGATTTCAAAGTGAAAAAGTTATTTTCCTCAAGAAATATTTCATGTGATCTTTTAGAGGAATTTTTATCTATGAAAATATGCTTTGATGTTAATTATGTTTTACTAGGGATATGATCCAATTATACCATACTTATTTTTTATATGGATGGTGAATCATTATGATGATGAGATGTTTATGAAACTTTTTTATTTTCCTTGGGTTAATCTATGATGAAATGATGGAATTTTTGTGAAACTTATCTTCTTTCCATGGGTTATGTTATGATGATATGATGAATGTTTATGATCTTATTTCACACGTATGTATGGTTTTCATTATTTTATTGGTGGGATAAGAATTATATATCCCTATAATGAATTGGTTAATGGTTTATATCTCATGAGGCAATTGTGAGAAACAAGGCTATGTGCATGATCTACTATGGGAAAAAATATTATATGCTTGATCTACTATGAGAAATAGGCGATGATGCATGATCAATCATGATATGGGAAACAAGTGTTGATTCCTAATCCACTGTGATTTCATGGTCTTGATTATTAAACTTAAAATATGAATTTTTTTTATACCTATTATGGTGACACACTTTTATATCATTATTTTGATCTGAACTTATAGTTCATGATTAATTATAATGTTTTCTTACTCACGTGAATATTTTATTTTGAAATGATAAAATTTTATTCCATAAATCGTTTTTATGATCTTTGAAAAATTGGTTATTAACTCTTTAAGTTATTTTCATGATCTCAAATTCTTATGCTTATCTTATGCTTTCATATGATCGTTGATATCTCACATATTTTCTGTTATTATGAATTGGAGCTCATCCATTACTGTGTTTTATTTCCCTAGGTTATGAATAAATGTTTAATATAGGGTATGTAAATAAGGGTACAATGTGGGAAGAACATTATTATAGGTGATTAATAATATACTTAAATAATATGTTCATGTATCTAGTCTCCAATTTCACTAAACCTTTATGGTTCTTTTATGTATCATAATTTTATATATTTAATATTCATCTAAAATGATGTTATATTTATGTATGAAAAGTGTGGGTTGATATATTTGGTATCATATAAGGGTTTAGTTAATACTTGGAGATTAAGGTTAGAAAATATTGGTAAAAACCCCGGGGATAGGTCTAAGTATAAGATAACATCCTAATGTATTAGTAATGACTATGGATAACCTCTGAAAAACCTAAGGTTTCATATATTGAGAAGAAGGTGTCATGATTTAAACATTCTTTGAATAATATCTCGTGATTATATGATAGATCGCTATAATTATTATATATTGATGCTTACACTTTTCTTTTTGGTTTTAGTTAATGGTTGGGACTAGAATATATTATCCTAACAATGAATGTGATGGAAAATGTAATTATTATCCACTTGAGAAACCATATACTAAGAGATCTATAATAAAAAATCATATTTTTATTCTCATGAAACATTATCAAGACATGAATCATGTTTAGATTTCAAAAAATCAAAGGAGGTAACAATTTATTGTTGAGTCCTTCATGAGAAAACATGTACCTTATTTTAGTGGGTCATATGATTGACTAGTGGTTGATTGATGGATCAACACCATTGAGAAATAATTTTCTATTCTCTAGTGATTTGAACATGAAAAGGTTTTCCAAGCTATTTATCATTTGGAAGGTGAAGAATATCAATGGTGGAATTTTATTAAGAATATGATTCAAGAGGGAAAAATTGATTCCTTTGAATGGGATGAGTTTAAGAATGTATTTTTTAATAATTACTTACCTTGTATTTTATGTATAAAAATATAAAAGGAATTCCTTTTGCTTAATAAGATGGATGATGAATCCATTTTTACATATGAGGAAAATTTTACAAGACCTACAATGTATGCTTATGGTTTTATAATCAGACTTGAAAGAAAAATTGATCAGTTCTTTTGTGGCTTAAAACTATGACTCTGAAAGGAATTATCAATAATAAACTTTAATATCTATAAATAAGTTGTTTGATTTTCACTCAAGGTAGAAGTATAAATCGACGATTTTCACCATTCTTATAGTTTTTTTAAGGAAGAAGTTTCCTTATGAAAAAATCAAATAAATCACATGGTGGAAAATATTTCCATCCATCAAAATGCCAAAAATATGGGAAGAAGAATCCATGAAATTTCATGAATGAAACTAGGAGATTCATTAAATATATAAATGTGGGTCATAAATCCCATGAATGTTAAATGGTGATGAAGAGTCCAGTTGATACAATTGAGAAAAGGAAGATTCCAACTAACATACCACCCATGCTCTAATGCTTCAAATGAAAATAGTATAAGAATTACATGAATCAATTCACAAATCCAATGTTTTTTTATATTGGTTGGCATAAATAACCTCTAAAACCCAAATAAAAAAAGGAGATCTCATGTGAAAATAACTTTAAAATTAAGCTATGATTATGATATGGTGAAAGGTACACTTATCATCCACTCTAAAAAAACTAATGTCTTATTTGATTCTGGATCTACCTAATTTTTTATATTTAAAGAATTTTATAAGGATATAAAATTACCACCTCAATGATTAGATGTACAGTTAGAGGTGAAAACTCTTAATTGTATTATGATCGCATCTCAAGTATATATTTCCTCTCTGATTTATGTTTGTGGGAATATACTTCCAAAAAATCCTATGATTCTTCCTTTAGTTGAATTTGATATGATTCTAGTCATATATTGGATTTCTTAATATATATCCCATATCAATTTTCAAGGAATGGAAGTAACATTTCATATTTTGAACAAACCTGTGATTCTTTATCAGTGCAATGATGAATATGAACACCAAATGAAAATTACTTCTATCTTGTGGGTCTTAATTATTATCCATAAAGGGTATCTATCTCAAATAGTTTGGAAGAAACTCAGAATATAGGTTACACATGTTGTACCAGTGTTTGTTATTGTATTTATATAAGAACTACCTAGTCTTCCTCCAAATCATGAAGTTGATTTTTCAGTATAATTTATACCTTTTTTTACAGATATTTTAAATACTCATACCTAAAATTGAGTTTTAGGAATTGAAAAAAACACTAGGATAATATTTATAAGGGATTAATTTCCCCTAGTTCATCAAAATGGGATGAAACTATTCTTTTTGTTAAGAATGAATATGGTTTAGTAGATCTTTGTATTTATTTTATTTAAACTCACAAGATCACTATCAAGAACAGGTATCATGTACCCCATATCAATGATTTTTTTGATCAATTATGAGGATATAAATATTTTTATAAGATTTACCTTTATTCTAGATATCATTAATTGTGGGTTAATAAGTAGGATTTACCAAAGAAGTTCTTCCGTACGATGTATGGGAATTATGAATTTATAATGATTCCATTTGGACATACTAATTCCACTTTTATCTTTATGGATTTAATGAATAGAGTCATTAAATATTACATTGATTTGTTAGTGGTGGTATTTATAGATGATATTCTTTTATATTCAAAGAGTAAGGAATAGTTTAAAGATCAATTAGGATGTGTACTTAATATCCTAAGGAAGGATAATTTGTATTAAAATTTTACCAAGTGTGAATTTTTGGCTTCAGAATATTTAATTCTTGGGTTATATAATCTCATGTTAATGTATATCAGTGGATCCTTCAAAGAAAAATGTTATTGAGTAATGGCCTAGACTAACCATGGTAACTAAAATTCATATTTTTCTTTGTTTGTATGGATATTATGGATTCTTTGTGAAATATTTCTCATGACTACCAAATCCACTCACAATTTTAAATTAGAATGGGTTAAGTTCTTGTGGACAGTTGAATGTGAAGAGAATTTCAAGGAACTGAAGAGAAGGATTTTTAGTGAAACTATGATCATAGTACCCTCTAGTGGTGAATGGTTTTTATCTATAGTGATACATCAAATAAGATACCGGTATGTTTAATCATGAATAATGATATGGTGATAGCATATGCCTCATGCTAATTGAAAATGCATGAGAAAAATTGCCCAATTCATGATTTGGATTTAGCTACAATCATTTTTACATTGAAGATATGGATGAATTATCTCTATAGTTACATGTGTGACATATATATCGATCATAAAATTTTAAAGTATATATTCACACATAAAGGGTTGAATACATTCCAAATAAGATGGTTGGTATTGATTGAATATTATGATTGCTCAATACATTGTCATGTTTGGAAGGTGAACAAGATAGTTGATGCTCAGAGTTGAAAATAGCATGTTATTTTGTCCATGGTTATGGTTTAAAGAGGTTCAATTCATATAGATTTTTAGAATATGGAACTTTAAATTTTGAGGAAATGAGATTGATCTTATCTTTCTTAGATGAATGTTCGACCATCTATCCATGTGAAGATTAAAGTGGTACAGAAGGAAGATATAGAATTATAGAAGAATGTGAGATGTTTTCCTGGATTCAACCATGATTGTGATGGAATTATAAGTTTTATGAACCAAGTATGTGTCCCATCCATACCATATTTAAAGAAGGAGACATTGGATAAAGCTCATAGTTCTTTATTCACTATTTATCCAGGAAGTATAAAGATATGTAGAGATCTAAAGTAATATTTCTAGTGTGATAACATGAAGAGGGATATTACAGAGTTTTTTTCTTGATTCCTAGTGCGTTAGTAAGTTAAGGATGAGATACAAAAGTCTAATGGGATGTTACAACCATTACCATACCTGAATGGAAATGAGAAAAAATTACCATATATTTCATTGTCGGACTCCCAAAAATATCTAAAGGGAACAATTATATTTGGATTTTAGTTGATTGAATTATGAATTCATCCCACTTCATTTCCATAAGAGAGTATTCCTATCCTGATTATCATTATAGGTTATACATTAATGAAGTTGTGAGATAGAATGGAGTGCCACATTCAATTTTATCTGATCGGGATCTGAAGTTTACCTCAAAGTTCGGGATAAATATTTAAAAGTCTCTAGATAAAGATTTGAGTTTCAATACTACATATCATCCTTGAGAAGATATTAAGTCTTATAGGACCTTTAAAACTCTAGAAGTCAAGTTGAGAACTTTCTCTATACATTACTATGGTGGTTGGGATAAAAACCTTCCTTTGGTGGATTTTTTTTAAAACAATATATTTCACTCAAGAATTCATATGTCTCCTTATAAATATCTCTATGGTAGGAAGTTCAATAATCCTATATACTAGGATGAAGTTGGAGAATGAAAGCTATTGATATCAGATCTAACTGAAGAAATTGAAGATAATGTTAGATCCATTTAGCGGTACATAAGTGTTGTGTCAAAATATATACTAATGACTTTTTCATCCTTTTTTGTTTTGGAAATTACAAACTCTTTATTAAGATAATTGATTACTATATTTTTATGTCTAAAGGGTTTTAGAATGTTTTTACATAAAATATAAACCTTTACCATACTTAGAATTAGTTCTTAAGTATTCGATAATTTAAATTAACTTTCTTTATTACAATTATTGTAATAAGCATGGATCCAATAATCATCAGATTCATTGTTATCAGATCATATTTAAGACTGTTTGTCTTGTTTTTATAGTAAAAAAGTATTTATAATTAGACTAATATAAAAAATAAAAAACATTGGATTCACACTAATAAAAAATATCATAATGACATTCTATAAGTAAATCCATCAGATTAACCAAGTTTAAATTATGAATACAGAAAAACAAATTTCTATTGTAATGGAACATCTTTTACACTATGATGGTGTAATTCAATACGACATCCAAGTTTCAGTTACAAAAGAGTCATTTAAGTTCCATCTGTCCAATTTGTTACAATAAACTTGAAGAAAATATGACTATTGGAGAAAATATGATTTTTGTAAGGTTTTTCTATAAAAAACTGGTCATTTGAAGAGTTTGGATCTGATTGATTTGATATTTTTTCTACTGTGCGAGATCTATGAAAATTTTCAAAATGTGAACAGCTTGTTCTTAGAATTTTGTAATCTTTTAGAGTATTTTTATTTTAAAGGAATCCATGTCCGGGTTTTTTTGTTAGAACATTTGAAATTTGTTTTTGTGTCCCATCGATGATTACAATTGAGGGATTTCGAGGCTAGGAAGATAGAGAATCTTACCATCATATTAATTGAGGGAACATGGGGATAGTGTCAGAGAATCTGATCCATCATATTAAGGGTTACTGGGGATAGGCAGATTGAGAATCCCATCATCATATCATGGTATTTCCTTATTAAAGAAATACATACTTTCTTATAAGTGTAAAACAAGGGAAACATTTATCCAGGGTTTGTGGCTAAATTAATCTTAAGGTTAAAATAGATCTATTCAGTTTTAAATAGCTAAGTCATTATTATATTGATGTAATTATTTTACTTATTTTTATAAGTCTTTTATTCTGTTATGCATTGTATGTTTCATTTTATCATAACTACACTCATTACAATAAATAAAATCTATTATATTAATCGGACCTTTGGTGAATCTGAAACATATTAATTAAATTGTACCTATCTTGAATATGATTTTTTACTCTAAATTAATCATATCTTTTGTGATTACATTTTTCATACTTTGATGTTATCATAATAATGTTGATTATGATATGTTGATATAATCAAACTGAGGGCCAGGTCTGAATCTAATCTTTCTACATAAAGAGGTATTGTGAATTTTTTATTTTAAACCCTTTTAAACTAAAGTTTTTAAAATTATAATTCACCCCCTATTTTATTTGATCCACATATAATAAATTATTTTGATCCCAATCAGTATACTTCATGTATACTGATATAAAAATTAATATCAGAGTAGGATTCCACTACTCAAATACTTTCTGAACTTTTTTGTTATATTTACTATTTAAAATTAGTTAAATCTTATTATAAAATTTTTATTTATAAATATTTTTTACACTAATGTGTAATGTCAAAAATAATTTTTGTATATATTTTCAAAAGATAGAAGGACTCAATGTCAGATCAATAGATAATCTGAATCCAAATAGACCTCCTATTTTTTATGGATATAGCTATGAATATTAGAGAGATAGAATGAAGACCTTTTTTATCAACACTGGGGTTGATAATTTTGTGATGATAAATGGATATTACAAAAAACTTGATAAGGAAGTTAGAGCCCTTACAAATCAAGAAAAGATGGAATATCAGTTGAATTACAAAGTAAGGAATACTTTATTGTGTTCAGTTAATATAAGCATATATAGTCAAATTTCATCATTGGAAGTAGCTAATAATATCTATAATAAGTTATAAGTTACACACATTGGCACATAAAAGGTTTTTGAAACCAGGATATCAATGATTAGAGCCGGTTATCAAGATTTTAAATTCTTACAAGGTGAATCAGTTGCTCAGATGCATCAAAGATTAATGAAATTTCTTAATAGTCTTTAATATATTTATGAGAAAGGATTAGATGATGAGATAATTATTCAGAAAATCATAGATATCATTCTCAATTAATGGTAATCTAAGAGAATAGCTATTTATGAAATAAGAAAGGTTAGTAATATCACTCTGGATGATATTATTGGAACCTGGATGTAGTATGAAAGTAGAATCAAGAGAAATACTAAGAAATAAAATAAAAATAATGGTGGTGTTTCTTTAACTAAAACATCTACCTTACCTTCTAAAGATTAATATGTAGAAAATGTTTTTATATCATTAAGAAAGAAGAAAGTAGTTATTCAATCTGATTCAAAAACTTCTTAGCATTAAGAAAATGAACTAGATAATCTTTCTCAGAGGATTAATAAGATAGTTTGTAAGAAATAATTTCAATATAGATAGAATAAAGGTAACAAGTATAGGAATGACAAGAAATATTTTGAAGTTACTTGTTATGAGTTTAAAAAATCTATACATATTAGACCAGATTGTTTCAGGCAGAAAAGGAAGGACAGGAAGGATAATAATTCTAAAAGGAATCAGAAAATGTATTATAAGTCAAAAGGAAATAAATTCCTTAAAGAAAATGAATCTTGGATTGTATGTGTAGAATATTAGTCTGATGATACTTTTGATAGTGAATGTTATGAACAGAGGAATATAGGTCTTTTTTTTAAAGTACCCAATGAAAATATTTGTTTAATGTATAAGGTACACACCACTAAAAACCTTACAAACTTATATTTAAATGTAAATTATCCTAAATCCAATAATGAGAAAAACTCTAAATATTAGGATGAATAATATTTGTTAGCAGAGGATAATACTCTTCCTTTTTATGAATAAGTTTCATGATTTTCAAAACACCTTGAAAATAAGAATTTAAAATTTAGAAAAAAAACTTGATAAATAAGTTTCAAGGATTAAAGTTTTAACAAAAGAAATATCAGAATTATCAAAAGATATTGATAGGTATGTAGTATAAAAAGAATATATTTATAAATATTTATAAAAGGTTATTTTTTAAAAATAATCTTTACAAATTAGTTTTGATAAATTGAATTTCAAAACTATTGATAGTAAGGATAAGGAATTAGTTATTAAACTAAAGTCCAAATTTTGTTATCTCAAGAAACTTTTATCCAAATTTACCACTGGTAAATAAAATTTTTATAAAATGTATAAAAAACTATATCATTTTAAATATAGTACTAGAATTTATTTTACTAATAAAAACTTGTTTTTACTAATAATTACTTTATCCTAAAAAGTGAACCCTTTTGTACTAAATGCTAAAGTGGTGGTCACTGGAAAAAAATTATTTAAACAAAATTCAATCCTTGGGATTTCATAAAGATTATTTTTTGAAACAAATGTGGTTAACCAATATTTTATTTTCTAAAATCGAACCCAAGAAGTTTTGGGTTCCAAAATTCTAATTGTTTTTTTAGTAAAACAAAGGTAGTGCAAACAACAAGAATACTCAGTACATGGATAGTGGATGTTCCAATCATATGAATGGTAACAAATACTTTTTTAAAAATATTATCAATATAAAAGGTGGAAAATTTACTTTTAGAGATAATTATCAAGGATAGATTATCGAAATAGGTAACGTAGTTATTATTGGAAAAGATTTTATTTCAAATGTTTTATTTTTTAAAGGAATTAAGCACACCCTTATAAGCATAAGTCAATTATGTGATTAAGTTTACCTTGTGAATTTTATAATTGATAAATGTGTAGTACAAAATTCCAAGGATGAATACATTCTTTATGAAAATCGAGATGAGAATGTGTATAAACTTGACTTAGAATACCTTAGGATCCAAGACATACCTTGACTTGGTGTAGTGGAAGATCAATATTGGTAATGAAATAGAAGGTTAGGACACTATAACCTTAGAACTTATCTAAGTTGACTAAAAATGAATTGTTAAGTATTTAGTGGAGTTTAGATTTGATTCTTCAAAAGTATGTGACCCTTGTCAATATGATAAGAAACAAAAGTCAATATTTAAGTCAATTAGTTAAGTCTCAACTACTGGTTCTTTATAGTTAGTGCACATGGATTTATTTAGTCCTATACAAATTGATAGTATTGCTGGGAAATACTATGTATATGTATTAGTTGATGATTACACTAGATATAAATGGGTTATTTTATAGAAAATAAATCTTAAAACTTTTTTTATTTTAAAACTTTTTTAGGAAAAGTAAAAAATGATAAAAACCCTCCCTTGATAACTATTCATAGTGATCATGGTGGAGAATTTTTAAATTACAATTTTGAAACAGTTTCTAGTAAAAAAGGCATTACACATAACTTTTCAGCTCTAAGAACTCCCTAGTAAAATGTTGTTGTAGAAGGAATAAATCATATTCTTCAAGAAATAATAAGAACCATATTGATTGAATACTCATTTTCTAAACATTTTTGGACTGAAGTGGTTAGTATTTCTTGTTATACTATAAATCAAGTTTTGATAAGACCATTTATTAATAAAAATCCTTATGAGTAGTGGACTAATCGAAAACCAAAAGTTTCTTACTTAAGTGTTTTTGGATGAAAATTATTCATCTTGAATATGAAAGATAACTTAAACAAATTCACACCTAAATCTGATGAAGGTATATTTTTAGGTTATTCCACTGATTCTAAGGCATATAGAGTTTTTTTTAAAAAAACTCTTGTACTGTTGAGGAAATATTACATATTAAATTTGATGAAACCAAACCTTTTGTTTTCAAAAAAACCCAACCAAATCCTCAGATGTGTTTTCTAAAACTGATTCTCAAACCTTATTGAGAAATTCCTCTTATAAGGAAAATACCCAAGAAATAGTTTCTAAAGTATTTTCTCAGGAATATTTTATACCTTATGTTGATGAAAAGTTTTTACAAAACCCAATTCAGTTATTTCTTATGAATCATCCTCAAGATAATATCATTGGATATATTGATCAACCAGTTATGACTAGAAATTCTTTAAGTAATGAAATAGAACATATTTCTTTTATTTAACAATTTGAACCTAAAAATCATGATAAGGCTTTAGGTTATGAGTATTGGATTAAGGCTATGCAAGATAAGCTAAATGAATTCGAGAGGAAAAAATTTTGTACCTTGGTTGAAAAACCTAGAGACACTTATATAATTGGAGTAAAATGTGTTTTTAGAAAAAAATGTGATGAAAATGGAATAATCATTAGAAAAAACCAAGACTTGTTGCAAAATTTTACAACCAACAAGAAGGAATAGAATATGAATAATCTTATGCACCATTATCTAGACTAGAAGCAATTATTATTCTACTAGCCTTTGCAGTATTCTTTAATTTCAAAATTTTTTAAATGGATGTGAAGTGTTCTTTTATTAATAGATATGTTCAGGAGGAATTTTATGTAGAACAACTCCCTAGTTTTTAAAATACAAAACATCTTGAATACGTTTATAAACTTACCAAATCTTTATATGGCCTTAAACAAGCCCTTGGATCTTGGTCTGATAGGTTAATAAGATTTTTGTTACAAAAAGAAATTATTAAGGGAGTTGTGGATCCTACTATTTTTATAAAAGAAGTTAAGAAAAATATTATGATTGTTCAAATCTATGTTGATGAAATTATATTCAGATCAACTCAAAAATATTTAACATATTCCTTTTTGGATGTTATGAAGTCAGAGTTTGAGATGATTATAATGGGTGAGTTAACATTTTTTCTTAGTTTTCAAAATTCTCAAATACAGTAAGGTACTTATATATCTAAACATAAGTATATAAAATATATTCTCAAAAAATTTAGAAAAGGAAATACTAAGAGTATTAGTACTCTCATTGGTACCTCAAATACACTTGATCTTGATGAAGTTGGGAAACTAGTTGATCAAACAAATTTTAGAGGTATGATAAGAAGTTTACTATACTTAACCACTAGTCGACCAAACTTAATGTTTTTTGTATTATTATGTTTAATATATCTAGATAATCCAAAGTAATCCCATATAAAAGTAGTAAATTTTCTTTTTTGTTATCTAAAGGGAACCATGGATTTAAGACTTTTCTATTCTTCTAAAAATAATTTGTAATTAAAAAAAATTCAGATGCGGACTTTGGTGGTTGTAGAATGGATAGGAAAAGTACTTATGGAACATGTAATTTATTAGAAGATTCATTAGTTTCTTTTTCATGTAAGAAACAACACTTCATAACACTTTCCACTACTAAAGCTGAATATGTAACAGTTGGAAGTTGTTGTGCTCAAGTGTTGTGGATGAAACACACACTCATTGATTATGTCATGAGTTTTACTAAAACTCAAATACTATGTGATAATACTAGTACCATTTATTTAAGTAAGAAACTTACACATCACTCTCATTAAAAACACATAGATATTAGGCATCACTTTCTTATAGATCACACACTTAAAGGAGATATCATTTTAAAATTTATCAGAATACAAGAAAAATTGCTAATATTTTCACAAAAACCTTACCTTTTGATAGATTTAAATACATTAAACAGAAGCTAGGAATGATAAATGTAAATTGATTATTCATATCTACATCTTGTTTACCAATCTCTTTATATTAAATTACTCCTTTTAATTGGGGGTATATATGATTTTTGTTTTACAAAACTTCTAAGTTTTTCAAAACATTAATTTTCTTAAAAAATTATTAGTGGGTTTTCTAAACTCATGCTTCTTTAAAAAAATTGAAGTTATAATTTGTAAAAGAATCATCATATTCAATAAATTTTACAAATTTTCCAGACTCATGTTTTATAAAAAATCTAGAATTTAGAAAAAATTTCATAATAAATTTTTATATCATCTTCAGTTTTATTTCTTAAAACTAATTTAATATTTTCTTTAAAAATTATATAATTATTTTTTATATTAAAACTATTATATTCAAAATTTTAAAACTATTGTAATCTAAATATTTTACAAAATTCAAGAAGAATATCATTATCATACTGATAAGACTTTCCAACTTTGAAAGGTATTCTTCTTATCTCATAATTTTTATATTGTTTCATTACATTCATTGTATTTATTGTTGTTACAATTTCATTTAGTTTTCATAAAAATTTATTTTGTTTTTCAAAATTTATTAATCATATTCTATTTCAATTTGATAAAGTGTTTTTAAAACCTCAATAGTTCATTTTATTAATTCTTCATTAGATCAATCACAACTGTCAGATCAGATAAGATCAAATATCAAATTTTGGACTATATCTATAAGATGAAACAACTCTAATTTCTCTTATATAAAGGTGTACCCCCATGTCCTACATCATAATTCTCTGAATCTTTGATTCAAAGTGTTGATCCTTCAAAACCCTCCATTCTGAAAGTCTCCAATCTGAATGTCAGAATCTCCAGTTTCATCTCTGAATATGATGCATGTAGCTAAATATTTCAATGAGTGGGTTGTCTTTCATGAAAGGTTGGTTGATAAAGTCTTCTTTGAAAAATGTGATTCTTATCTAAAAAGGATAATAAAATTCCAATAATGGAAATCTCTTTGTGTAGCAGATTATAAAGAGACTTTTGATTGTGTTTATCTAGATCTTGTTTAATATTTTTATAAGTCTATTAATTTTTTAATAGAAGATGGAAAATAAAAGGCTTCTTTCATGATATATAACAAAAGATATAAAATTAATTATACAAATGCTGCAAGTTTTCTTAATATTCCATTATATGGAGATTACTTTTGTTATTCCTAAAATTTATTAGAAGAAAAAATTTCTTTTAACAGAGAAAAGGTTGAGGTTTCATTATTTGACTAATATGAGAAAATTAGGAAAGTACATCACCAAAGAGAAAATAATCATATTTTTTCCTTATGGTTGAAAGGTTTCTTAATTACAACAAAAATAGATCATGAAACCTTGAAATTTACTAATTTATTCATTTTGGATTATCATCTGAATATGAGAAAAATAGACCTTATCAATTTCATTTTTCATACCATCAGCAACATCATGACTAGAGCTGTTAAGATTCAATTTTAATGTTTCGAACTATCTTGAGTACGTTGATTTTAGCATCCATGAAATTTTTCAACATTTAAAATAATTATAAACCAATAATGAAAAAAATCCTTTCCTCATTTATGATACCTTGAAAATGATGAAATTTTATTTTGATTTTGAATCAAAGTTATTTATTGTTGCATCCAGATCTGAATCATATAAGAAATATGAAAAGGGTTTTGATAAGAAAAATAAAAAAGTTGAGAAGGTTAATGATAAAAAGAAGAAGAAGTAATCTGATCAAGGTATTCATGATCAGAAAAGAAAAGTTGAAATTTCATATCCTAAGAAATTTAAGAAACAAAATAAAGTTTCTAATGAAGTAACTAAATATTGGAGAAAGAAAAAGGCTAAGAGGAAATAAGGACATCCGCAATTCAGACTCGAGCCTACTGAAGCCTTTACAATGATATTATATGGTGTTGAAACTCAAGAAAAATAATATAATGAAAATAAACAAAATAAGAAACTTCAAAGTACAATAATATTAGATTCTTTGATGAAAGGTGTGGAAGAATCCTCAGCAAACATTGTTTTACCTTCCTCCCAAACTAATTAAACAATTCTAGATATCGGTTTATCCTTTCAAGAAACTATAGTTGTTGATGCGAAAGTTCCCTTTTTTCTAACAAGGGAAAGGATAAAGTTGTTGATGATTTAGATCAGCCATTAATGCCAATTTAAGAACAAAAGATTAACTCCATGATGAATTTCCTAAATAAATGGAAAAAGGAAATATAGATATTGATGTTTTAGCAAAAACTAATGAAGGTATTATGAAAGGTAGTGAATATAAAGAATATTTTCTGAAAGAAGAAGTGTTTGTTGATGAAAATGAATAATTTGAAGATAAGGAAGAAGAAGATGAAGAAGAGGAATAGGAAGGAAATTAAATAAAGGAAGTTGATGATGATTAATAGGATGAGGAAGATGAAAAAATAAAAATTTAGAGAAGGAATATGTTCAATTCGATAATATTTATTTAATAATATTCAATTAAAATGAATTATATTGGTAATCAAAAAGATAAATATGATACTCTAGAGAAGGAAAAACATTCATTAGAGAAAGATATTGAATCCTCATCTAAGAAGAATGAGAAAGATCAGATCTAAAAAAAGGTAATAAATATTTTGATGCTAATGATGATGTCATTAAGATTTCTGATGGAAATCAAGTTGGACAAAGTGTTGAAAAATTGGTATCAAAGAAAGATTAAAAAGTAAAGGGAAAAATTGGAAATCATAACTATTAATCCTCAACTTCTTGAGATTGAAATTTCTGATTCAGTGAATATGATTACAATTCAAGGAATCCATTATATCATACAGGTTTTATAAAGAATTTAAGTAACTATTCCATACTTTACAAGATTATAAGAAAATGTTGATTTGATTCATGAAAATAAAATTCAAAAGATAGATTCAATAAGTGTTTTGACAGATATAATGATTTAGAATGAAGTCGATATAAAATTCCTTTAAGAAATTTATAAGGCTCATAAGAAGGCATGCAATAAAATTTTGAAGTGGTCTTATAATATCGATATTGATGTCAAGATACATGATGAAAATATTCAATAGATGAAAAAGTTGATATATGGGTACATATAATCCTTCAACGACTTATCTAAATTCTTGTTAGATAGGGTGAAATTTGTGGAGTAGTTCAAGAATACAACTGAAATCTGAGCCCAATAAGTGAAAGGATTAAATGGAAAGATGAAATACAAGCAAAATTTCAAGACACAAATTTTATAAGGATGAAATAGTCACCTTTAAAAATTAGAATGAAGAATTGGATGAGAGACTCTGGATACAATAATAGAAAAATAAGATTCAAGATGAAAGACTCTGAATTCAAGAAGAAAAAAGTTGGTCCCAAGAAGATATTATAGCTAATCTTAAGGAAGATAGAGAGGAGTTAAAGAAATTGAAGACCACTATGAGATTCTTGAAAAAGAAAGAATGAAATATTTTTTCCTTCAAAATCTTGTTGTAATTATATTTTAAAAACTTTTTTAATAAATGATCATTTTATCCAAATATGATTGGTTTATTTTTTTTACCTATTATTATTGGTTTAATATTATTTCAAAAAAATGTGGATGATTACTTAGTTCATCATTTTGTTGCTCATAGTTATTTGTATAGCTCTTTTCTGGTATTTCACTGCTTTTCCCCATTTTTTAGAGAAAAAAAGGGGATAATTTTATAGAAAGGAGGAGATGTTTTAATTAAGTGGGAGAAAAACTTTCATAAGGGAGAAGTATACAAAGGAAGATAAATTTTATTAAGGGGGATAATATGATCCTTATGGGGAGATTTTATCCTAAGGGGGTTTATTGTTATTCACCATTGTATTCAAATGTTTTATAAACATAGGGGGAGATAAGGATCAATGCTTAATTCTGAATATGAATTACTTTAAAGATAATAGACTGTATGTTTTTAAAAAAAATATTATTTAAGATTTGTGGTTTGTGATTTCCAAAAAGGGGGATATTGTTCAGTAAAAATATATACTTATGAAATTTTCATCCTTTTTTTTATGGAAATCACAAACACTTTACAACTATATTTGATTACTAAATTATTATTTCCGAAGGGTTTTATAATTTTTTTGTACAAAACATAAAACTTAACCATACTTAGAATTATTTCTCAAGTATTCAAGAATTTAAATTAACTTTCTTCATTACAATTATCATAATGAGGATAGATCTGATAATTATCAGATTCACCATTATCAAATCCAATTTAAGACTTTATATGTTGTTTTTATACTGAAAAAGTCTTTATAATCACACTGATATCAGAACCGATAAACATCAGATTCACACTCATAAAAAACATTTTAATGACATTATGTAAAGAAATCCATTGGATTGACCAAGTTTAAATTATGAATACGGAAAAATTAATTTCTATCGTAGTGGAAAATATTTTAAACTATGATGGTGTAATTAAATATGACATCAGAATTTTAGTTACAAAAGATAAATTGAAGTGTCAATTGTCCAAGTCATTGTAACAAACATGAAGAAAATATGGTTGTTAAAAAAATATGATCGTTGGAAGGGTTTCTTATAAATACCCAGTCATTCTAAGAGTTTGGAGTTGATTGATTCACTATTTTTGTTGTAGTATGGGAGCTATAAAAATTTTCAAATGCATGAACAACTTGTTATTAGACTTTTGTAATTTTTTAGATTCATTTTGTTTTAAAGTAATCTATGTTCAGTTTGTTTCCTTTAGAAATTTTGAAATTTGTTTTTTGCATCGGATTAGTGATTACGATCGAGGGTTTATGAGGCTAGGAAGATAGAGAATCTAATCATTGTATTGATCAAGGGAACAAAAGGATAGTGTGATATAATCTGATCTATTAGATCAATGGCTTCTGGGATAGGTAGATAGAGAAGTTGATCATCATATCAAGGGTTCTCTTTACTGAGGAAAAACATACCTTCTTCTAAGTATAAAACAATGGAAAACTTTATCCAGGGTTTGTGGCTACCTTAATCTTAAGGTTAAAAGAGATCTATTCAATTTTAAATAGCTAAGTTATTCTTATTTTTCTGTAATTGTTTTACTTGTTTTTACAAGTCTATTATTCCACTATTCATTGTATGTTTGATTTTATCATAATGACTCTCATTACGATAAATACAATATGTTATATTAATCAAATATTCTATGAATATGAAACATATTAATTAAATAATATCTATCTTGAATACGGTCTATTTACTATGAATTAATCATATCTTTTGTGATTACATTTTTTAAACTATGATATTATCGTAATCAAGCTAATTATGATATGTTGATATAATCGGACTGAGGTCCAAGTCTGAATCTGATATTTCCATATAAAGAGGTATTGTGAATTTATTTGTTTAAACCCTTTTAAACTAAAGTTTTTAAAATTATAATTCACCCCCCCCCCCCTCTTGTATTTGATCTATCTAGAATACTTTCTTTTAATCATAATCATTATAATTTATATATAATGATACAATAATAAGGGTAACTCAAAGTCGATAGAAAAGTTATGCTAACAAATTCTGGTGAGATCTGGAGTTTAATGTTGGTGAAAATGTATTCTTATGAATATATTATTAGAATAAGGTTATGATACTTGAAAATAAGGTAAATTTGATCCCTGGATATATCGGTCCCTTTGAAATTCTTGATTATATTGGTAAGGTTGTTTATTATTTTTAATTTATAATTTATATCTCCCAAGTTCATGATGTGTTCTATGTATCTATAATGAGGAAACACATACCTTATCATTCACATGTAAAAAACTAAGAGTTCATACTACTATTGAAAGATATCTCTTATGAGGAACAACCAATAGAGATTTTGGATCGTAAAGAGAAAATTCCATGAAATAAGACCATTAAACCGGTCAAAGTTTTATGGTGAAACCATAAATTCAAAAAATCCACATGGGAACCTAAGGATGTGATGAAATAGATATATCCACATTTATTTGTATCAATGTAATGGAAGTTTTAGGGTAAAATTCATTTTGAGGGGGGTAAAATTTGACACCACAATATTTTATGGCATGTTTCTCTTTAAATAAATTTAAATTATTCTATAGCTTGCACTACACGCAACCTCGAGTCTAAAGAAATATTAATACATAATATCATAATAATGGAGCCATTAAATTGTCACATTGAATAGGAATAACTATATATATATATATAAAGGTTTTATATAATGAAATATAATTTTATGTAAATTCATTATATGCTTTAAAAAACCCACTTTTCCTTAAAAATGATTTTATTTATTTTTATGGGTCAATATTATAATTAATTTCTTAAACATTTAGAATTAGTATTTGATAAAAATGTAATAATTTTTTAACTCATCATATCAAAATTATCTTAGGGTGAATTTTTGGGTTTTTTTCTGAAAATTTAGATATTTTAGTAAATAGGGAAAAATACTAATTTTTACTCAAAACTGTATTTTTATTTCAATCATTTAAAAAGTTGAATTTCATTTTAAAATGGATTCAAAGTAAAATTATTTCTATTATATTATTAATAATCCAATTTCTTCATTTCAATTAATTTTATGGATGAATTTGGAATAAAAAAATTACTTAAAAGTACATTTTTTATAAAACTATTTTTCACTTCATTTTTGTGTTTTTATCTTAAATTAAATTATAAAAATTATAAAAATATATATATTTAAAAAAAATATTAAATATTTGGAATTATGAGGTCCCATTTTGGTAAATATTTCTCTTTTATATTTTTTTCATTAAGAATAGTAACCATATTAAATTATTATTGTCTCTATAAAGGTAAAATGGGTTAATTATGGTCAAAATTAATGAGATAAGGTTTAAAATTCATTAAAAACTTGAATTTATTTCATTTTATGATTCTATTTCATCCATAATCATAAAAAAATTTAAAATATGACCTTCCTCCATTCGAGTTTTATTTTAACCATTAAAATATTTAAGTAAAAGATAAAGTGAAAAAAAAAATCAATTTCTTTATGTTAATATATATAATATTTTTTTAAAAGGATAAAAACAAATTATACTTATTTATAAATTATAATTTTAAATATGAATGAAGATTTTTTATGATGGTAATTTATTTTTAATTTTTAGTGATGAAATAATTATATTAAATATTTATGGAGAACCGACATAGTATTTATTCAATTAATAGTAAAATAAAATAAATGATTTTAAAAATATTAAATGTAATAATATTTGGATGAATTATTTAGTTCCGTGAATTTTTTAGATAAATATGAATTATTAGGTATGTTTTAATGGATTATATTCTAATTCCACCTTTTTCATAATGTCTTTAATGACCAATTAATTAAATAGTGTCAAAATAACATTAATAATATTTTATGAAAATAATATTATATTAAATGATTTAAAAATAATGAAAATCATGAATGTGGAAAAGTTGGGTAATGTAGGGACAAAATTTCATCCCTGTCTATTTTTGTGCCAATTCTTACCTTATAAGTAAAATTATAACCTTTTAAGTATGAAATAGTTGTTATCGTGGATGAGGATAAAAAAGGTAAATGAATGGGCTAATAAAAAAGATAAGGTTTAAAATGACATAAAACCTGCATAAATTTCACCAAATGAGGATAATTTGACTTTATCCTCTTTTTATTTTAATATTTTACCATTTGGAATCATTTTTCTTAAGAATGGCTTAATTCTATTTTAATCTTTTTAGTAATTCCAATTGTGTCATTTCCATCCCTTATAAAAGGATACTCATTCCCTCTTTTATTTACACAAATTTGAAGCATATACCTCAACCAAACCTTACCCCAATTATATTATAAGATTCCATTTCCATGAATTTGAGGTTTTTTACTTTTTAATACTCCATTACAAGAGTCCTTAATAAAGGATCTAAAGGAGGCCTACCGAAGAAAGGTAATTGTCTTACCTGACCTCTTTCAATTTCTTTCTTCTTATACCTTCTCTAAATATATGTTATTCATCATTAAATAATAACTTCAGTGTTATCAATATTATTAAATGCTATTATTATTATGGAACCACCAATATTCACCCTTTATTCTATCAAATGGGATGTGACAGTATCGCTCATGCGTACAGGTGAAAAACTGCCTCCACGTAGAGATACAATTCATTTTCTATCACTATATTTCATGGATATTTATTTTTATAAGTTTAAAGTTTATATATTATATTTATGACATAATTATTCATCTATAATTATAATATCATATCTACCTTCTTACCTTCCAATCCATTAGAAAATGATAACGTGTATGTGTGGACCACCACCCCCATGAAGTGATGTTATTCATTTCCATTTTCAATTTACTCGGATGGTAATAAGGATATATTTAATAAATATATATGATATATATGGTATAATAATAATTCTATAAAGTTGAATTATTATTTACCTTTCTTTTTTTACATCCACTGAAAAATTGAAAACAACATTCATGCGTACATATGGTTTACTATCTCCGTGAATGGTGTAATTAATTTTTATATATCTATACTTTATGGATGACTCTATATATATAATTAATATATATGATATTTATGTCATTATTATAATTATGGAGATGATAGAACCTATAGCAACTCAGACTTCTCATACATGGATATTACATATTTTTAGACGAATATTCATTACACTGCACATGCACATGCCTGAGGACCATAACAGTTTAGTGTCTTTGTAATCATGGAACATAATATTCTAATTTGGGGAAAGATCTTAAATATATCCCCCAAATATCTTTTAACATAATACTCTTCTTAGGCATACCCTACCGAAACCTATATTTATAACTTGGGGAAGGAAACATAAGAAAGGGTGAGCTCATATGCTCAGTAAGGGTAAACATAAGAGATATCAATCTATAATCATATAAAGGAATAAGATAAGAATAAGGGTACATGATAATGATCATAACTTGTTAATTTTATACCTAATATTTCATAGATCATAAATATAAGTCATGGCATAAAGATTGGTAGTTCATAAGACATGAATCTTAAGGAAATAAAAGAACATGAGACATGAGAGAATAACATGAACATAAAACCTAGATTTATGGAATACACATAAGCATAGAGAATATTATGTCAAGTATTATCACTAAAACATTCATAACATCTTAGTCTTGGGAAAACCACCTACATACCGGCTTTGGGCTTGGGCTGACCACCCATGTACCCTCCTTTTCGAGCATGGGATAACCACTCATGTACCCTTATCTTTGGGCTTGGGCTTACCACCCATGTACCCTATTTCTTGTGTTTGGGATCATTACCAATGTACCCTCCTTTTTGTGCTTGGGCTAATCACTCGTGTACCCTTCTTTTTAGGCTTAGTCTAAGAGCCAGTATACCCTCTGATATCATATAGAATTTATCATTACCCAATTCATTGGAGTACTATCTGGGCACACCCATAATGTAATATAAAATGGGCTTACCCATATCTATCTAGGAAACCCCTTCATATAAGTTGTAATGGGATTACCCGACACTATCTAGGTCACCCCATTTTATAACCTATAATGGGATTACTCAATGCTATCTAGGTTGCCCCATCCAATAGCTGTAATGGGATTACACAGCGCTATTTGGGCATCCCCATCATATAATCTGTAACGGACCTACCCAGTGATATTTAGGTTTCCCCACCACATAAGTAATTTCTAATAACCACAACATGAATAAATTATATATATATTGACTATCATCATAAAAACTCATAGAAGAAATCATTATTATTTCATAACCTAATTAAATTATGGAAAAGAAATGGGTTTCATGTAAAAAACTTTGAACCATGATTAACCTATGGAAAAGAAATATTTTTCACAATAATCTCTCTGAAATATTATTGACCTGTGGAAAAGAAATGGATTTCATAAACATCATTCCATCAAAACATAAACCATTCAAAGAAATAATATGAATGGTATCCTGGGATCATATCACCAGTAAGGCATAGGTAAAACCAAAAAATATCATATTATATGTAAAATAATTTTGTAAGGATCATTTAAAACATTTCTTGAGAAAGATATCCCTTATTCTTTGAAAATTTATATTTAAAACATAAAACCCTTTAAAAACCTTTTTCTGTGAAAATAACCTTGAAAAATTATAAATGATGATTAGAGAATAATTTAAAACACTTATTAAAACATAAAACATTTTCAAAATATTTTTCCTTGAAAATGAGATTAAAATATCATTTAAAAACGTTTTTGGAAACATTTTTTGAAATCATGGTTTTGGAAGAAAACAAATCTTCGACTGAAGAGAGAAATAAAGTTGGATTGTATTAAAAATGTTTTCTAAATTATATTAAGTACTAAAGAGTGAAAAAGTGGTACCATTACATGAAAATATCATTAATAAATATATTAGAAGAGTGTTTAATAGAATTATAAAATTTCAGAATCAGAGGCTTAATCATACACAATCCCAATAAATGATGAGATCATAAGAAAATATCTTTACCACTTTGGTAACATTGAATCATAATCCCCATGAATTAATAACATAAATTGAAACTAAAAATATAATTTGGATGAATAAATTGTTGATATTAAATTTCAAAGGGTTTGTATATATGTAACTCCCCAACCCCAGTTACCCAGATTAAGTGTATTATTACATAACATTGACATGATCATAAGATATCAATCCACGAAAGACCGATCAGTTTAGTGGCCTTGTAATTACTATATACATACATAAGTTTTACATTACATTGTGAAATGAAAAAAAAAAGAAACATTGTGTCTTCTTTTAACACACTCATATACCTTAACCTATCCCTATAGGTTAGTCATAATATAATTATTTGCATCCTAGGAAAAATTAAACATAAAAAAAATGGGGTGAGCTCAGATGCTCATTAAGGATAACAATATAGCAGAAACTATCATAAATAATCATAAACATTTAATCCAATGTATAAGACTAAAAAAATAGTTTTAAACATAAAATTAAGCATAATATGGAAAATATATATCAAATAATTTCATTTATTTATTCACATGGATATTCTACTAGACGAACAATCACAAGTAATATCAATAGCTAATCTCATAATGATAGAATTCATAATGTCGGACATCATAACCACATAGTCAAGGCCTCGTTCCAAGACTACAAATAAAAATATTATCAAGGCCTTGTTCCAAGACACTATTTTGTCTCATGATACCTACCAATGCATCGAGGGGCTATAGAGGGCTCCATCTGTCACTTACTACATCTAATGCATTCCTTGTATGAAAAGGGTGAAACATAACATAAACATTTGTATTAAAATAACATACGAAATATTAATACATTAACCATAAACCATGAATAACATAAAAATAGCACATCCACAGTCAAACATATCATAAAAATATCAGTACAATATATAATATTGTATCATAATAAATCAACGTCAATTAAACATAAAATCTAACAATAGATGTTGACATAGATGAAATCAATCCAAAAACTATTTGAGAAAAATATCTATTTCTACATTGAAATCATTTAAAATTCGCATAATTATAAAAGAAAACATTTTTTTTGAAAATATTCTTATAATCTTGTAAGTGAATCTTTGAAGGTGTTATAATGGCAGAAAATAGCCGCACCTATTGTATAAGTTAAAAAAACATTCTTTCCTTAATTTGTTAAAAAGTTCATAAAGTACCTTGTTTGGAAAACAATGGAAATATTCCTCTCAAAAAAATTTATAAAAATTCAAAAAAGGTTATAAATAACTTTAACCCATATTCTAAGAAATAGTAAAAATGTTTTGAAATGCATTTTTAATAAACACGGATGTGGATGATAAAGAAGTCTCAGTTGATACGTACGTATAAACAACCTCAGATAATAAAGAGATTGTAAAATTAACCCTTACCTTCTACTTTTCCTTAGTATAGGGTATGTTAATCTCCTATATAATAGTTAAATTATTGTTATTAAATTATACAATAACCACATACATAAATATTATATCATGTATGATCCTCTAATATTTCTTTGTTAGTAATATTTCAATAGTATCATTGTTTTGGGTGTTAACTGATTCTTTTCCTTTATATGTTTTATTATGTAAGTCATGTTTGTTATGGATAGGATGTATTTTATTCAATTCCAGAATTATATTATGTTCTTAAAAAAAAATTAATCATCAAATGAAGATTATTCTTGAATGGTTATGATGGGGAATAAAATCTCATCGCTTTGTGGAGATGGTAAGTCGTACATACGCACGAGCAAAAATATCATTCTATTGATGGTTAAATCGTATGTAATTGGATGGTATATTATATATACATAATAATTAATGTGTTATATTTATTATTTACATCAATTATACTCATTATTATACCAATATAAATAATTAAGTGTTGAATAATAAACTACACCATGACGTGGAGACGTTAAGCCGTATGTACGAACATATGGTGACTTTGTCATTCATAGGATGAATAGAATAATGAATATGGTTGTACCATATTTATAATAACATCTCAGTATATATATGGTACTGTATTTATTATTTTAGTATGGAAACAACAAAGATAGAGGAAGTAGAAGAAGAAAAGAACTTTGAAAGAGGTGATAAAATAATCACCTCTTCTTCAGGTGCTACCTTTTGATTTGAACAAAAATGTCTCATTAGGATGGATTTATGATCAAAGTAATGACTCTAGGATGAATTGAGGGTATTTGGGAGTAGATTTTAGTAGTATTTGTCCCATACAAATGGATTTGGAGGTGTGAATTTTAGATAAGGGAACTACCCTTTTATAAGAGAGGTGAGGGACACTTTAGGAAAAGCATGAAATATTAATTTATTATAAAATTATTTTCGATTTATAATAGCTCAAAATTAATTTATTTTGAGGATAAGGTGGGTTTGTGTCTAAATACTCTCAACCAATAGGTTTTAGACAAGTTTAGCTCACCATATTAACCTTATCTATTAGATTTAACTCTTAGTTAAACAGTTTAACTTTTACCATGTCTTCTTGTATTTTTATACTACATGGTTAATATAGTTACGATAAAATTACAAGAGAACCTCAAGTTGTAAATTAATGACATATCTAACATTATCTAAGTCATTTGGCTGAATATTATATTTTTAGGAATATTATATCATTTAATAAAATAGTATTTTTTTTTAAACTCATTTTTGTCAATTTTGACACTATTTAGTATTTGGTTTTTGTGAAAGTCATAACAACTTTATTCCTTAAAAAATACATTTAATCAACCATAACATGTCAAATTAACCTAGAAAATTTTTTTATTCCATCAAAAGTTTCCATTTTCATTTATTTTAATATTTATCATATCAAATATTTTAATCTTTCATTAATAAGGTAATTACTGCATCATCATTGTGTCATAAATAAATTTAATTATTTAATGTATAAAAATTATAAATAAATTACTATGATGTAGGAAATATTTTTATCTTTCTAATGAATATTTATAGTCGAATTTATATTATGTATAACCCTATATTAAAAATGGTTTCATTATTAAAATTTGAATTTAACACTTTTAACTCTTCTTTAAATAAAATATAATAAACGTCTGAATCTAACCCAAATGGATCAAAAAGGATTTTAGTTTTGTCCTAAGGTTTATTTTGGTCAAAAAAAATTATCCAATAGAATTAGTACATGTTTTGGGGTAATTATAATATTATTTTTACCTTTAATTACCCTATTTACTTTTAACCGTGGTAAATAAAAATCAAAAGTTACTATTCACCAAAAATATTCTTATCCTATTGAATCACATATTACTTACTGATGATAATCATTTCTATCATATTTTTTTAATTCAATTCACATAAGCAATAAAATTATGTTTTATGCAAATTTTCAAATGTGCTTAGAAGGTGGGTAAAAGACGTTAAAAAGTTTAATAAAATTTTATATATATAACATTATTATAAAATGACTCCAATGAATTAAATTGTATTAATATACGTATTATGTATCAATTTTTACTTTAAAATAAATTTAAATTTAAAAAAATATTTAAATAAAAAAAGTCGATTTTAAACAATAACACGGTGTTTTCACTATTTATCAAAAATTGAAAGCTTTCAAAAAAATACCAAAAAATCACCCTAAGCTAATTTTGATATTCTGAATCAAAAAAATGTAGTACAATTTGAAAAATAAAATTTTTAAATTTTTAAATTGGTTATTAAAATTCATAACTACTTTTTAAGTAGCTAGTTTGATCGGTTGTGGTGTGCTAGAACTCGAAGTTGCGTACAGCGCAAGCTATTATATTATTCAAAGAGAAACATACTGTGGAATCTTGGGGTGTTACATTATTCCCTCCTACAAATAATTCCGTCCTCAAAATTTCTTGAATAATACAGGATAAAAATATTTGGGTGGTTCTTCATTTTAAGTTCCTCAGGTTCCCACATTGCCTCTTCCACTTTATGGTTTCTCCAAAGAACTTTTACCAGACAAGTCGTCCAGTTTTTCAACACTTGTTCTCTGGTATCAAGAATCTTGATAGGCACTTCACAATAATATAGATCAGGTTCCAGTTCTATTTCTTCATAGGTGAGTACATGCATTGGGTCTGGCATGTATTTTCTCAACAGTGATATGTGGAACACATCATGAACTTTGGAGAAACTTGGCGGTATTTCTAAATAGTAAGCTACAACTCTAATTCATTCTAGAATTTAAAAAGGTCCGATGTACCTTGTACTTAATTTACCCTTCTTACTAAATCATATAACACCCTTCCATGGAGATACCTTCAAGAAAACATTATCTCCTAATTGAAATTATGAATCCTTCCTTCAGTTGTCGGCAGATCTCTTTTGCCTAATTTGAGCTGCTTTGATGTGGGTTCGGATAATATTCACCTTTTCTACTGTTTCCTAAACAAGTTATGAGCCTACAAGTTTTCTATCACCAACATCATCCCAATAAGTTGGTGTGCAACATCTCTTTCCATATAATGCTTCATATGGTGCCATCTGAATACTTGAATGGAAGCTATTTTTATAGTAAAATTCTACCATAGGTAAATACCGATCCCATATACCTTGAAATTCAAGTGATCAAGATCTCAACATGTCTTATAAGGTTTTAATAGTCCGTTTTTATTGTCCATTAGTTTGAGGGTGGTAGGCAGTGCTCAAATTAAGTTTAGTATCCATGGATTTCTGAAGGCTTTTTCGAATTATTGATGTAAAATGGAGATCAATATCAAAAACAAACGATAGGGGTATACCATGAAGCCTTAAAAATTCATTAATATATAGCCTTGCTAAACATTCAATTGGTAAATCTTCTCTTATAGTAAGAAAATGTGATGGATTGGTAAGATGATCAATAATGACCCATATTTCATCATTCCTTCTAGGATTCTTTGGTAGCCCCATGACAAAGTCCATCGTAATATCATCCCATTTACACTCAAGTATGGGAATAGGTTGCATAAATCATCTAAGATTTTGTATTCTAGCCTTCTCCTATTGAGAAACCATACATATTGACACATAATCAGCAATCTCCCTCTTCATGTTGTCCCACCAAAAATATTTCTTCAAATCTCTATACATCTTAGTGCTTCCAGGGTGTATAGATAAATTGGAGCTATGAGCACCATCCAACAATTCCCTTTTTAGATTAGGTATATCAAGAACACAAATCCTCTTCCCAAATTTTAAAATTTCATCTTCATATATGAATTCGATCAATCTCTCATCATTCACACCTTTAATTTTCTTTTGAAACTATTCATCATCAGTCTAAGAACTTTTTATCCTTTCTAGTGTAGATTGTTTGGAAACCATTTGAAAAAGTATTTATTTTTCACATTCTATGATTATTCCCATATCCATATTTACTATATCCATGAAAATAGTATCCCTTTCAACTCTCATCTTGTTCAGAACTCCATGATCCTTTCTACTCAAATCAAATGCCACCTTATTTTCTTTCCTTGGGTGGTAGTGTATTGTGCAATTATAATCCTTGAGTAGTTCAAGACATCACCTTTGCCTCATGTTGAGTTATTTCTGTGAGAAAATATACTTCAAACTCTTGTGATCAGTATATATATCACATTTTTTCACCATAGAGATAGTGTCTCCATATCTTCAGAGCAAAGATTACAGATGCTAACTCAAGATCATGAGTAGAATAGTTTTGTTCATGAATTATTAGCTATCATGATGCATAGGTAATAATTCTATCATTCTACATAAGGACATAACCAAGTCCTTTCTATGAATCATCACTATAAATAACAAACCCATCATTCCCCGATGGTAGAGTCAAGATAGGAGTATTGACTAATCTTATATTCAATTCTTCAAAACATTCTTTACACTCTTTTTTCAAAAAAAATTTAACCCCTTGACATGAGAGCTTGGTTAATGGGTTAGCCAATTCGGAAATATTTTGGACGAAATTCCGATAGTAACATGCTAAACCAATAAAACTACGTACCTCAGTTATACTCATCGATGCGGGAAATTCGTGGATTTCCCTTGTCTTTGAAGGATCAACAGAGATTTTATCCTTAGTGACAATATGGACAAGAAAATAAATCTTCTGAGGCCATAATTCACACTTTCTAAACTTTCCATATAATTCATTTCTTCTAAGAGTTTTTATAATAGTGCGCAAGTGATTTTCATGATCTTTGTATCTTTTGGAGTATACCAAGATATCATCAATAAATACCACTACAAATTCATTAAGATACTCTTTGAAAACTATATTCATTAGATCCATGAAAATATAGGGTACATTATTCAGACCAAAAGGCATTACTATAAGCTCATAATTCTCATACCTGGTTCGAAATGATATCTTTGGAATGTCTTCCTTCTTCATGCATAACTGATGATATCCAGATCAAAGTTCAATCATTGAAAAATATTGGGCTCCAAGAAGTTAATAAAATAAATCATCAATGCGAGGTAGGGGATACTTGTTCATTATTGTTATAGCATTGATCTCCCTATAGTCAATGCACAACCTCATAGATCCATCTTTCTTCTTAACAAAAAGAATAGGGGCTCCCCATAGAGAAAAACTAGGGAAAATAAATCTTTTATTACTCAATTCCTCTAGTTTTTTCCTTAGTTCCACTAATTCCACAGTGTACATTCTATAAGGGGTATTTGATATGGGCCTTGAACCAGGAATTAAGTCAATAGAAAACTCAATTTCTTATTTTGAAGGATGCCCAGGTAAATCCTCTGGGAACACATCAATATATTCTTACATAATAGGTACATACTCTATTTGAACATTCATTTCCTCAACCATAGTTATTTTACTCCCTTACTCCCTAATAATTGAATTTAGTAGAGCTACTGGGGGTGGATATAGATGAGAATCAGATGGTGATGTTTCTACTCTAAAGATAAGGGATTTCTTATCATCATTAAAAATGGTAACCTCCTTCTTCTTACAATAAATTTTCAGATCATGGTCTGAAATCCAATACATACTGAGGATTATATCAAATTCAATCATGGGTATGACAATAAGATCAGCAAATAAAGCATGTTTATATACCATAATGGTAACTGATTGACAAAACTTTGTTGTTGTGATACTTCCCTTAGGAGTTTTTACTGACAACTCCCTTGTTAATTCAAATTGGGAATATCTAATTTTCTTGGAAAACTGGGAAGATATGAAATAATGAGTTGATCCATAATCAAATAAATCATTGGATAATTTTGAGGAATTGATTAAAGTATCTACCACCACGTCATTCGGAACTTTAAACTCAGCAATTGTGATCACATAAACTTGGACTTTCTCTCTTAGAATTTTCTGAGGTAAGTTTCTTTGATGCTTAGGAAATTCATTTTCATAATGCCCCATTTCTTTACAATTGTAGCATTGAACATTGATAGATGATTTCTTCCCCTTGCAATCACGAGCATGGTGGCCTTTTTCTCCACACTTGTAACAAACTCTCATCCCCTTTAGGCATGTACCAGGGTGTTTCTTCCCACAATTACTATAGGATGGAAAGTCTAATTTTCCCTTATTCCCCTAATTTCCTTTTCTATATTTTTCAGTAGATCTCTTCTTCTCTTGATTCACTTTAAAGTCATAAGACTTAGAGAATTATTTTTCTGTCTTGATAACACATGAGATTATATCTTTGTATGATTAGAAGGATTGTAAGACTAATTCTTGTTGGAGAAATAGTTTTAAGCCATCAAATAATTGTTCAATATTACTTCTTGGGTAAAGTATATAATTTGTAGTGTGCCTTGGTAACCTTGTAAAGTTAGCCTCATACTTTGCAACATTCTTATCCTCCTTTTGACTCAGACTCATAAATTGCCTTTCCATATACGCTCAATGATCATGAGGAAAGTATTTTTCTAAGAAAATCTATTTAAAATACCTCCATTATATATTTTATACTTCTTTATCCTCCTTTGTGTTTTGGATTAATGAACACCATTGATTTGCATCTCCTGAGAGGCGATAAACTACCAAGACAACTTTTTCCCTTTCGTTACTCCCCAAGGCATGAAATTTTTTCTATAAGGAACTTATCCATTGCTCAGCTAAAAATGGATTTGTAGTCCCATTGAATGTTGTTGGTTGCTGCCTCATGAAGTGGTATAACATTTATCCTCTGTGTTGTGGATCAGGGTGCTCTATATGGTTAAGGTTATTATTCATAACCTTAGTGAGTTGTCCTAGTATGGTTATAAGCTATTCAGCACCGGTTGCATCACCAGTTTCACTATAATTATCTTGAATAGGAGGGAAATCCCTACATGGATTACGTGTGTTGATACAGTTTCCATTCCTTCAACTAGGTTCCATTTCTAAACAATGGAATACACTAGATTAGTTTATGAATTGCATTGCATAATTTCAAACATGTAAAATACTTAACATAAATTGAAAAGTTTATGCATATAATCTATAATCATAAAAAATGCTTTCTTTGGAGAATTATTTACTCATAAATCCTTTATAGTTGTTTGTAAAGAAAATTTTAATTATCATAAGCATATCCCCCGGGAGTGTCAAACCAAGTGCACAGTAAGTCCTATTGTCATGTATCGGGATACCCCAAGTTAAGCCTAAAACTCCTTGTCATAGTTTTCACCCCTAGGTACATCTATTCTAGAACCACGTCCACTTGTAGTATCTAGACAAGGATGTATTTCTTGCAAAACCCACATAATATCTACATTACCAAAAAAAATTGGATGTTCTTGTATACTAATCTTCAAAGTCTATCTTAGAGTAATGTTCTCTAATCAAAGTTTTTCTAAATATAGTTTCCAAGGTTTGTACTAAAATTCCTCTGATACCAACTCTAACGTCCCGAACCCAGTTACCCAGAGTTGGTGAATTATTATATAACATTGGCATGATTACAAGAAATCAAGTCCTGAAAGACCAATCAGTTTAGTAGCCTTGGAAGTATTATATACATACATAAGTTTTACATTACATTATGAAATGACAAAATCAACATTGTGTCTTCTTTGAACATACTCATGTCCCTTAGCCTATCCTTGTAGGTTAGTCATAATATAATTCTTAGCATCATAGGAAAAATTAAACATAATAAAGGGGTGATCTCAAATGCTCATTAAGGATAACAATATAGTGGAAACTATCATAAATAAGAATAAACATTTAATCCAATGTATAAGACTAAAACACAAGCCTTTTAAACATAAACATCAGCATAATATATAAAATATAAATCAAATAATTTCATTTACTTATTCACATGGATATTCTGTAAGATGAATAATCACATTTAATATTAATAGCTAATCTCATAATGATAGAATTCATAATGTCGGACATCATAACCATATAGTCAAGGCCTCGTACCAAGACTAAAAATAAAAATATTTTCAAGGCCTTGTTCCAAGATACTAGTTTGTCTCATGAGACCTATCGATGCATCGAGGGGATATAGTGGGTCATGCTCGTCACTTATTAGATCCAATGCATTCCTCATATGAAAAGGGTGAAACATAACATAAACATTCGTATTAAAATAACATACAAAATGTTAATACTTTAACCATAAACCGTGAATGACATAAAAATAGCACATACATAGTTAAACATATCATAAAACTATCAAAAAAATATAGAATATTATATCATGATAAATCAACTTCAATTAAACATAAAATCCAATAATAGATGTTGACCCAGATGAAAACAATCCAAAAACTATTTGAGAGAAATATCTCCTTCTACATTGAAATCATTTAAAAGTTTCATAATTATAAAAGAAAATATTTATTTTGAAAAATATTCTTATAATCTTGAAAGGGAATCTTCTAAGGTGTTATAATGGCAGAAAATAGTCACACCTTCTGTATAAGTTAAAAAACATTCTTTCCTTAATTTGTTGAAAAGGTCATAAAGTACCTTATTTGGAAAACGATGGAAAGATTCCTTTCAAAAAAATTATAAAAAGTAAAACAAGGGTATAAATTACTTTAACCTGTAGTCTATGAAATAGTAAAAATGTTTTTAAATACATTTTTAAGAAACACAGATGTGGATGATAAAGAAGTCCCAGTTGATACTTGCGTATAAACAACCTCATATAATAAATAGATTGTAAAATTAACTCTTACCTTGTACTTTTCCTTAGTCAAGGGTATGTTAACCTTCGGTATAATAGTTAAATTATTGTTATTAAATTATAAAATAACCAAAAACATAAATATGATATCATATATGATCCGCTAATATTGCTTTGTTAATAATATTTCAATAGTATCATTGTTTCGGGTGTTAACTGATTTGTTTTCCTTTATATGTTTTGTTACGTAAGTCATGTTTGTTATGGATAGGATGTATTTGATTAACTTAAATAATTATATTATTTTCTTAAACATTATTTTTTAATCATCAAATGAAAATTATTCTTGAATGGTTATGATGGGGAATGAAATCTCATCGTGTCGTGGAGACGGTAAGTTGTACATACGCATGAGCGACAATACCATTATATTGATGGTGAAATCATATGTAATTGGATGGTATATTATATATAAAGAATCATTAACATGATATATTTATTATTTACATCAATTAAACTCATTATTATACTCATCCAAATAATGAAGTGTTAAATAACAAACTACACCACGACGTGGAGACGGTAAGCCGTACGTACGCACGTATCGTGACTTCGTTATTCATAGGATGGATAGAATAATGAATACGGTTGTAACATATTTATAATAACATATCAGTATATATAAGGTATTGGATTTATTATTTTAGTATGGAAACAAGAAAGAAATAGGAAGTAGAAGAAGAAAATAACTTTGAAAGAGGTGATAAAATAATTACCACTTATTCGGGTGCTTCCTTTTTATTTGAACAAAAGGGCTCCTTGGGTTGGATTTATGATCAAATTAAGTCCTATAGGATGAAGTGAGGGTATTTTTTAGGATATTTGAGAAGGTTTTGGATGATATAAATGGCTTTGGATGTGTTAATTTAAGAGAAGGGGAAGTACCCTTTTATAAGATAGGTGAGGGGAATTTTAGGAAAAGCTTGAAATATTAATTTATTATAAAATTATTTTTGGTTTCTAATAGCTCCAAATGGATCTATTTTGAGTATAAGGTGGTTATGGGTCGAAATACTCTCAACCTATAATGACCCAAAGTTTCATTAATGGAAATCCCTCTTGATCTAATTAAATGTCTCATTATGTAAAATGTTTATATAAAATGTCAACTTCTTTGGTTGTATGTTAAGAATTGTGACTGTTGCTTTTATAGCCGTTGAACAGTGATCACATGATTAGTATAAATATAAGGCTTTAACAAACCCAATTTACTCAGACAAAGGAAGCGATGGCCTCATCCAGTAGAATTTCTCCATACGAAGCCCATTTGTTAGAGCTCGGAAAAGAGGTGGCGTCTTTGGGCTTCGCTCTTGACCAATCCCAAGCTGAGCTCCATCATGTCAAGCTTGAACGTGACCGTCGACGGGAAAAGTGGAAGTTGATAGAAATTACTACTCGAGCGATGTTATCCGAGCCACCCCAAGAGTCTTTCACCATCGCACACCATACCCTTAGGTCTTATGTGGCTGTTTTAAGGGGTTATGTAACAAATAGCTAGTACTATTTTCATATACATTATTTTTTTTTGTATATAATAATTAATATACTTTCTTGTCATTATTGATACATTGTAAATAGTTTTTAAGGTGAAAATAGTGTTTTTAGTTATTATTTAATTAAGAATTCTATTTTATTAAATTAAGGGATTTTTAAATTAAATAATATTTTAATAAAATATTATTATTATTATTATTAAATTAATTTTATTATATATAAATGATCATATAATTTTATGAATTCAATTGTAATTTTTATTAAGGTTTGAAATCCTTTTTTGTCAAAACCACTGAATTTTCGATAAATGTCGGTTTTTATTTTAAAAGTGAAAATTAAAATATTTAGAAAATTATTTAGATAAAATAAATGTTATTTCTGGAATCATGATGTCGAAATTATCTAACGGTGAATTTTTCATAATTTTCTGAGACAGTCGATTTTTTGGGTAAAAATTAAATATTGTTTAAATATATAATGTGTTTTATGACATCATAATGACCTAATAGTGATGTAATAAAATACTAAAAGCTTTATGTTCGGCCAATATATGTTTTAACATTAAAATAATGTGATTTTCTGTTTGTTTGACTTACTTTTCAAAGCATTAATGGACCCTTCAAGACTTATTAAACACCTTGTCTTTTTAAATTATTTTCCATGGGAGTGTGACTCACATCCACATAAGAAACCCTATTATTTTAAGAATTTAGTACCTTGGACTTATAAAATATTGTTTTCCTCTTTACTTTTCCAAAAACCATGGGCAAAAACCATGGTATGGTTTGTGGTTTGGATTAATTTAATATAAGGGGTCCCAAACCTAAATAATAAAGAATTCCCTCACCTTTACTATATAAACCCACCCAAGCTCCCATTTCCTCCTAAATCAGAGCCTTTGGAGTTCGTCCAACCTCTGACCTACTCTCTCTATAATCCTACCAAGGTGCCCTAAGCTCCCAATAATCCTCTCCCAATCCTCTCTCAAGGCTTTGGAAGCACACTTCCAAGTAAGGGTTTTTTATTCCTTTCTCATTTTTGTCCAATTTTCTTTAAGTTGTTTTGCCCTTTTAATTTAAATTATGAATGTTGGGGTATGGTTTTTCACCTCCCTAATACTTCCCTCTTTATTTTTTAATGATTGGAGACCCCTTTCTCTCTCATTAAATACCTCCCATGTACACCCGTTACTATGCCGAAATTCCAAAAGGAACTTCTCTCTCCTCATTTACATTCAAGCAATACTTTTGTATCATGAATCTAAATTCCATTACAATTTTTGGGAAATGTATCTATATGACCTCCTTACTTTCCATTACATGTAAATATGATGATGAACCCCTTTATCTCTCATCAACCATTTTTTTATGAATTCTTATGTCACGTCGTTACGCTGCTGAAATCGCACCGATTTTCTAAGCCATTGCCTTTGTGTAGTGAATACCATGCCCATTTCTCCATAAAGGGTATTAACCTTTATGCACATTTACTTATTGATTATAAAGTTTCATGTATTAATTCCACATTCTTTTATCATGTAATAAATGATTATGTTTTATGAATCCATGTTTTATGATCCATGTGGTACACTTATGCATGAAATGAAATGTTTAAGAAGGGTGCGCCCTTATAGCGCTCCAATGCAGTGGGTAAAGTATAGTATCATGATACATCATGTGCAATGAGTGTTGACTCATGCTAATTAAATTGAAACGAGGGTTTACTCGTGCTTCATGTGCAATGAGGATTTACTCATGCTCTATGTGCAATGGGCCTTGGCTCATGCTAATTCCATGTTAAGTGTTATTGCCACATTTCCATGTTATGATTATCATGATTTATCATGCCTTTATATTCATGTTTCTCTTGTGCTCTATTGATATGCCTATTTTCTAACATGTATTGTACTCCTCATGTATTCCATGTTTATTCCCTTACTGGGATTTATAGCTCACCCCTTTTCTTATGCATGTCCTCAGGTTATCCCATGCAATGATAAGTATGAGGGAATGTTGTGGTCATATAAAGGAAGTTTTCAAAAAAGATGTTGTACTTCATGTTTTAAGTTGTTATGTAATTATCCTAATCCCCAAAGACACTATACCTCTCGATCATCCATGTTGTATCAAGTGAATGGTTTATGTAATAAATCATGTTTAAGTTTGTAATAAAAGCAGGGTTGTCATAGTTGGTATCAGTGGATAGGTTTAGTTATTTTTGGGATTAGGATTAGAAAACCCTAGTAAAGAATTAGAGACAAGACTAAGTATAATAAAAACATCCCTAAGTTTTTCTAAGTACTGAGTAAGTGGTTTATCAAACAAATACATCCATGTCTGGATACAAGCAGGTAGAGGCAGCTCTGGCATAGATGTATCCTAGGTGTAAAACCCAAAAACACCACTTTGAGCTAGAATCGAACAGGAACTGGTGCATGACAACGGGCCTTACTGCACTCTTGGTTACGAAACTCCTGGGGGATATGTTTTGATAAATTCACAAGCTTATTATGAACCCTTATTAAGGGAATTAAAAAAATTCCCCTAAGAATATATGTTAGAAAGTAGATCATGAAAAGCCTAGGTTAAAGCCTATAGACTCATGAGTTAAGGAAATAAAAGTTTGTTTTTAAGTCATCAACTTTTGTCTTTTGATTACCCTTTATGTGTTATCTCCTAACTTTCCTTTTATTCCAGCCAATGGCCAGTAATAGGAGGACTCGGGCTAACAACCAGTGTGAAGATCAGTGTGATGAATGTACTAATGAGAAGCCCGATCCAATGGAAGCAGGAATTGTGAACTTTGTCATGCTTCTCTCTTAGCTAACTCAAGATTTGAATAGAAACACAGGTCAAGAAGAACGTCCAAACCCCCCTAAGAAGGAACAAGTCGCTATTGAGAGCTTCATGAGACAAAGGCCTCCTACTTTTAGTGGATCATCCGATCCCACGATCGCTGAACAATGGATCAACTCCATTGAAAAGATCTTCTCCATCCTTCAATGTTCGGAATAAGAGAAGGTTCTCCTGGCGGCTTATCATATGGAGGGTGAAGCTGATTAATGGTGTATGTTGATCAAAAATATGAAGCCTGAGGAGGAGATCGAGGCATTGGAATGGAAGTATTTCCAGAAGATGTTTTTCGATAAATATTTTTCACGCACCCTCCGACTTAATATGGAAATGGACTTCCTTTCCCTAAAGAAAAAAGAAGAATAATATATTGGAGCGTACAAGGAAAACCTCACAAGGCTTGCACGATATGCTTCCAGATTTTTTGTTACCCCAGAATGCAAGGTTGACCGCTTCTTTGGTGGGCATAAGCCTAGCCTGCGGAAAGCATTAGTGATCCATGACTTCGACAGCTATGAAAAAATTGTCTGATGTGACCTCAAGGTTGAAATGGAGATCGGAGAATCACAGGGGTATCATGGGGAAAAGAAGCATAAAGTGGACTTCAATGTTGGCGGTCCGATGGATAAATCAAATGGTGCTAAGAAGATCCAGAACCCTACTTTCCAAAATTGTGGAAAGAAGCACCCTAGAAATTGCCTCAAGGGGATGAGGAAATGCTTTAGGTGTGGAAGAGAAGGGAACCTAGCTGTTAACTGTCGGAAAGAAAGAGCCACAGCTGCAACATGGTAGAGGAACGCTCCGTTCTAACCTCAACGCATTGTTCATTGCTAAAAATTCAAAGAACCGGGGCATATTGAAAATCAGTTCCCTAATCCAAAGGTTTTCGGAGGCAACCAACAACCTCCAAGGCCGCAAGTAAGATCTTTTGCCATCACTTCTACCAAAGTGAACCCCGGCAACGAAGTGGTGATAGGTACGCTAGTTATTCATTCAAGAATAGTGAATGTACTTTTTGATTCAGGTTCTACGCATTCTTTTATATCTCGAAAGTTTAGTAGAACAATCCCATCACCACCACAAATCATGGAAGAGAAGATGTTGGTGAGTACGAAAAATGGGGCAATCATTGCATCCCATGAATATAAGTCCTCCCCTGTTATAATCTGTGGATTGAATTTCCTAGTGAACCTCGTCATACTCCCTCTGGTAGAATTTTATGTAATTATTGTCATGCATTGGCTTTCCTTATTGATTCTCGCTCAAATTTACCCAATAGAAGAAGGTAAGACGATCCTTGTATTTTAGCTTGGGTTGTCGAATCCTCAGAGACCTAAGAAGTAATCTATAGACACATACATTCTATGGACTGTTTTTTGGCTATGAAGTGGCCAACTTGGGTTGATTTTAGATGGGTTTAAAGGAACTCTAAGATACTTAAGTGAATTCAATTTAAAATAATGAGTTGATCCTAGGTTATCGCTTGGGGTGGATTGGATGTATTTCCTTTTTAATGATTTCAATTTATTATATTTGAGATGGGTTCATTTAAGGAGATAAAACAACATCATCACTTACTGGTTTAATGCCTAAACCCTTTAATACTAATCACTTATACACTTGAAGGATCAAAGTTTTGAGCACATCAAGGTAAAGGTTCGAATTAGCACTTGAAGTGTGTGGCCTTAAATTCAACAAGGACGATGGAGTTTAAAAATCATCAAATAAAAATCTCAATTAAAGAAGTGATTATACATTAATGAGGTGATAAATAACATTCAATACAGTCCCTTTATAATCCCTTGGATCAACCCATAATTGGTTTATCCCTCCATTGATCCCATGGTTTCAATGGAAGCAGAAAGTAGACTCATGAGGGAGGAAATGGAGAAGTAAAGAAAACAACAAAAATAAAATGATCACTCCACCATTGTGTGAATAATTTCACAAGGTTTGGTGTGAATAAATTCACACCTTGATCCAATGGTATCAAATTTATATGAAGAACAATAGAATAAGAGTAGAATAACTTTTATTAAGAAACTAAAGTGAATTGCACAACTTACATGTGAAAGACAAATTTGAGGCAACAAAATTGCAGCATAACATTACAATTGAACAAAGCATCCAAGATCTTCAACTCCTCCACCACCACTGCCTTAAATAGGAATTTTGGAAGCCTTGGTTCGAGACTCCAACATTAAAAATCATCCCACTTTATTATGGTAGGCCTAGGGTGGTGGAAATCTTGTGGAACTTAGACTTTTCCACATTTGACCCGAGGTGGCAGCCAGCTTTCATCCACCGAACAGACATGATTTGATGACCTTTTAAATGGAAGAATCATAGTGGGACATAGAATAATAAAATAGATCCCCAGATGTCTCCTAACCTCCTGTAAAATCTCAGCCTAAAAGGAGTTATGGTTTTTGAGATATGATTTAATTGGTGGGCTGTTTTTCTGGGCCGCAGATTCTGGCCCAGATTTTGATATACTATTTGGGCCACCTAAATTACCACAATGGAGGCCGAATTAGCACTAGATAATGAATAATTATTTGTTCCTCTATATTTATTCTAGCCTCCCACCAAATTTGGGCTTCATTGGGACTGTATTGTGGTTCCCACAGTCTCATCCGTGGGCTAGTGTCCAATCTGACTTCTCCAGAATTGTTTCCTTTCATCACAAAATATCCCCATCTTCTTCCATAAATTATCCATTGATACATGAATCAAACATGTTAATATTAAAGTGTATATAAATTTAAAAAAATATCAAATTAAAATATGTATAATTATATTCCTTAAAATTATATGAATCATTGGGTACTTTAAATGATGTTCAAAAATGTACCACATAATAGTGCATTTTAAGAAGGTATTACAATCATAATGTGAAATGATGTTCAAAGTGTAAAATGCACTAAAATGGTGTTTATTAGTAATAAATAACATGAATATTATGTATATTAACAATGAATATTAGCCTTATTTAGTGGCTAATCACACCCCCCAACTTTAATTTTGCTAGTCCCGAGCAAAATATATCTCAACAATATGAAATTAGAATTCCTTTTTCCAAAAACATTTTAATACACAATGATCACCAAAAACCCTTATACCAAACAATCCTGAAACCCATCAAAATATTTTAATACAATATTGTTTCATAAGCAGATCCCAATCCCAAGCTCATTCCTTTGTTCAAATTCATTTCCATATTTCATCCAATATCAATTAAGTATGAGGATGTGTTGTGCATCACAATAGACATGGGGGTTCATCTTTATTCAAGGGGGAAATTATAGAAGTCCTAGGTGGAATCACATTTCAATATTAAGATAAGTATTCATTTTTTTGTATAATTTTTTTTTTGTTTTTTTTTTTTTTGTTTTTGCAATTTTTCCATGGTAATTGAAGTTGCACTCAAAAGAGTCAACCCCTGTAGCGAGACTTTGCCGATGACTCCCAGGCTCAAAGACCTTAGGACATCAAGTGAAGCCCACATACTCGGGCATCATCTCAAGTTAACTTAGTCAAAAACAAATTCAAATTACCAAAAATAGAGATAAAATTACTAACTCTGGGCCAGACAACTATGGAGTCATGATCCCCAAGTGCCGAAAGCCACGCATTAGGTCATTTCATTACTCTACGCGCAATTTTTTATTTATTTATTTTTTTGAATACTCATATTAAACTAAAATGATCACAAAAACTATTCTATTTATTTAGGGGACCCCATGAACTCAAACTAATACCCCACTATCCAAAGGACGTGCATTGTGATCTTTTTTTTATTTGGATGAAAATATAAATGATCAAATATCACATTGGACAGCCACACTTTCCAAAATCTATTCTCATAAAATTATAAAAGGTTTAAAATCAGAATCAGGGTATGCTAAATTATTTGATATTCAGTTTCAAAGTGTGCAATGTGTATTACCATGTTCAAAGTTAAAGGAATTTTTCCTTCCATTTTCACAATTTTTTTTTTCAAATCATTTATCATTTTTTTGACACAAAAGAATTTTTTATTTTATCTCCCCCCCAACTTAAAATAACATTATCCCCAGTGTTTAAAGAAAATAAAATTTATAATGGGGTAGAGGTAGATAATGAAAGTTAAAAAAGGAAATTGAAAATGAGGGTCATGGAATGAAGTCACCTGGTGGTTGAAGTTTGAATTTATTGCTGCTCCAATTTAGTTCTTTGATATCCATGTCGCTTGCAGCGTTCCCTAGTGGAAAAAGGAAAAAAAACAAACAAAGCAAAGGAGTATATATATATATAAGTAAAATATAATTATATATATAAAATAAAATAAACTGATGATACATTGTCTTCTTTTTAAATTTCTGGGTAAGGTATTACACAAGGATCACACCACGTGACATGGATGAATATGGTTCCCCCCTTTCATACCCATCCATACTCATAATAGAAGAACAAGTCAACAGTATTTTTTTTAAATATAAAAATTATTAATTAAAATATAAATTTTATTAAAAAAACAAAATGGTAGGAAACTTGAAAACCACGGGTTGCCTCCCATGCAGCGCTTTTTTTAACGTCGTTAGCTCGACTTGAACCCTAAATCTATCAATTTTTTTCATGGTTCATAGGTTGGCTCAGTTAACTCAACCTCTATTTCATGTTTATTGAATGATTCAATGAATGTTTTCAACCTTTGACCATTGACCTTGAAAATGTAACCACTTTTGGGATCTTGAATCTCTACCGCCCCATGGGGGTACACATGATGCACTATGAATGGTCCTGACCATCTAGACCTTAACTTTCCTGGTTGTAAATGAAGTTTTGAACTATACAAGAGCACAAGTTTTCCTGGTTCAAAATGTTTGACCTTGATATTCCTAGATTGGTAGGCTTGAACTCTAGCTTTATTGATCCTTGAATTTTCATAAGCCTCCATCCTTAGTTCCTCCAGTTCATTGAGATCTAATTTCCTTTTTGTTTCGTCCAATGAGAGGTCATAATCCATTTTCTTAATTGCCCAAAAGTCCTTATGCTCAATTTCAATAGGTAAATGGCATGATTTTCCATAAACCAACCTATATGGTGGCATTACTAAAATGGTTTTATATGCAGTTCGATAGGCCCAAAGAGCATATAAGAGTTTCTCAGACCAATCTTTCCTAGAGGGGTTGACAGTTTTTTCAAGAATTTGCTTAATATCTCTATTTGCTAACTCAGCTTGACCATTAGTTTGAGTATGGTATGCAGTGGACACTTTATGAGAAATACCATACTTAGACATGAGTGAAGAGAATGGGCAGTTGCAGAAATGGGTTCCTCGATCATTGATTATAGCCCTAGGAATTCCAAATCGAGAAAATATGTTCTCTTTTAGAAATCAAATCACAACTTGATGATCGTTGGACTTAGTGGGAATGGCCTCAACCCATTTTGAGACATAATAAATAGATAAGAGTATGTAGAGGTGTACCCTAGAGTTTGGGAAGGGACCCATGAAATCAATTCTCCAACAGTCAAATATTTCAACCATTAAGATGGGATTGAGTGTCATTTGATTCCTTTTTGTGATGGACCCTACTTGATGACACCTAGTACAACTTTGACAAAATGTATAAGAGTACCTTGAGAGGGTGGGCCAGAAGAGACCACATTGAAGAATCTTAGAAGATGTTTTCTTAGAGGAAAAGTGACCTCCACATGCCTCACTATGACAGAATTTAAGGATGGACTCTTGTTCAGATTCTGGGACACACCTCCTAATGACTTGGTCAAGGCAGAACTTATAGAGGTATGGATCATCAAACACATAGTGTCTAACATCAGAAAGAAATTTCCTTCAATATTGAGTCCCTAATAATTTTGGAATGACTCCTGTAACTAAGAAATTATCTATGTCAGCATACCAAGGACAGTCACTCGCAGAGTATAGGTGTTCATCAGGAAATGAATCAGACATAGAAAGGTGATTTGAGTTGTCCTTTAATTCCATCCTATAGAGGTGATCAGATACAACATTTTCAACGCCCTTTTATCCTTGATTTTGAGGTCAAATTCTTGTAAGAGAAGGACCCACATAATCAGTCTAGCCTTAGCATCTTGTTTTTGGAAGAGGTATTTTAGTGCAGAATGGTCAGTGAACACAGTGATGGGGGATCCTAAGAGGTAGGACCTAAACTTCTCTAAGGAAAACACAATAGAAATTAACTCATTTTCAGTGGTGTTGTAGTTTATTTGGGAATCATTTAAGGATTTGTTTGCATAAGAAATGACATAAGAAGTTTTATCACAGCGTTGTCCTAACACACCTCATATAGCAAAGTCACTGGAATCACACATAAGTTCGAAAGGAAGGTTCCAATTTAGAGATTTCATGATGGTGGGAGAGGTGAGAGAGGATTTGAGGTTTGAGAATGAACCCTCACATATTTCTGTCCAAACAAATGGAGCATCCTTTACTAGGAGAGCATAAAGGGGATGGGATATTGAACTAAAGTCCTTGATGAATCTTCTATATAAACCAGCATGTCTTAAGAAAGACCTCACTTCCTTGATAGTTTTGGGTGATGGAAGGTGACTAATGATGTCAACCTTGGCTTTATCAACTTCAATCCCCCTACCCGAGACCAGATGGCCTAAAACTAGTCACTCTTTAACCATAAAATGGCATTTTTCCTAGTTTAGGACTAGATTGTTTTCTTCACATCTTGACAAGACTCTCTCTACATTCCTCAGACATCCCTCAAATGTGTCCCCAAACACATAGAAGTCATCCATGAAGACCTCTAGAAAATCCCCTACCATGTCTGAGAAGATTCCCATCATGCACCGTTGGAAGGTTCCAGGGGCATTGCATAACCCGAAGGGCATGCATTTGAAAGAAAAGGTTCTGAATGGACATGTGAATGTAGTCTTCCCTTGATCCTATAGGGAGACCTCAATTTGATTATACCCTGAGTACCCATCTAAGAAATAGTAGAATGCATGACCTTCCACTCTCTCAAGTACTTGGTCAATGAATGGTAAGGGGAAATGGTCTTTCTTGGTGAATGAGTTTAACTTCCTATAGTCAATGCAGACCCTCCATCCACTACTCACCCTTGTTGGAAGAATCTCTCCATCCTCATTGTTTATCATTGTGATTCCAGCCTTTTTTGGAACCACTTGGATTGGGATCACCCATTCACTCTCAGCTGTGGGATATATGATACCAGCTTTTAGCAATTTCAGGAGTTCTTTTCTTACTACCTCCATGAGATTAGGATTGAGTCACCGTTGAGGTTGATGACATGTCCTTGAACCAGATTCCAGAACAATCCTATGAGTCCCGATAAGTGGGCTAATCCCAGGAATATTAGACAGGGTCCAACCAATGGCTTTCTTATTTTTCCTAAGGACATCTAGAAGCATCCTCTCATTATTGGCTTCAATAGAAGAATAAATGACAATAGGATGTGTTTGATTGTCCCCTAGGAAAGAATACTTGAGTGTAGTGGGAAGTTCCTTCAATTCAAGATCAGGTTGGTTTGGAATTTCAACATAAGATTGGGACATTGGATCATTTTCAATTTCTTTTTTTAGAGTTGCATATAGGATTGATTCCCCAAATGTAGAAGTTTCATCTACTAGATTGGCTTGATCGGATTTAGGGAAGGAAGTTGGAGTGGTCTCCATGAAAGTGGTTTCTTGAAAGGTTTCACTGATTTTTGGACCTAAGACTTCATCATAAGAGCAATTTGAAAACGATTCAATCCAAGGAGATAAACTTCCTTCATATGAACAAAGGAAATAAATCTCATCCTGACTTAAACATTCATCAAATATTCTTTGATGTTCTATGGATTCATTATCAATGCTTCCTATCATGTTTACTTCATTAATGTCCTCGGAATCCCCTATTTGTGATCTTTCATTATAGATGTTCAAGTCTAGACTCATGTTCCCAAATGTGATGGTCATGTTCCCATTTCGAACTTGGATAACAGAGTTGATTGTTTCAAGGAAAGGACGACCAAGGATGATTGGGGTTTGTTCCTTATTTCCTAAGTTTGGATGGTTTTCAAGGACAATGAAGTCAGCAGGGTAGATGAATTTTTCAACCTTTACCAAAACTTCCTTTAAAATCCCCTTTAGAACCCTAATGTTACGATCAGCAAGTTGAAGTGTGACAGATGTGGGTTGGAGTTATTCTAGGCCTAACTGGAAGTACACGGAATAGGGGATGAGATTGACATTATCACCTAGGTCACACAAGGCCTTGACAACTTTTCTCTCTCCTAGTTCAACATTGATGTAAGGGTAACCCGGGTCTTTCAACTTAGGAGGAATGGTCCCTTGAATGGTGGTACTCACATTAGCAGCCAAAAGGACTTGGTTTTAATGTGAAAATTTTCTTTTAAAAGTGCACAATTCCTTAAGGTACTTTGAGTATGCATGTATGGTTTGGATTACATCAAGAAGGGGTATGTTCAACTTGACTTGTGAAAATATTTCCCTCAATGTTTCACTCAGTTCAGGCTTGGGTTTCCCCCTCATGCATTGAGGAAATGGTGCAGGTTGTGGAGTTGTTTGTTGAAGAGTTGTTTCCTTGACAATGTTATCAGTTTTCACAATTTGATATTGTGGTTCATTTGAATTTTCATCCATGTTTGAATCTTCAGGTGGGTTCTGAATTAGTTTTTCAGGTTTCTCAATTTATTTCTCACTTCTTAAAACAGTCACAGCCTTTAGTTGTTCATGAGTTGTTTGAGCACAACTTGACTCTCCCCTTGAAGTTGAGGATGGCACCGCCTAAGTAGGCATGGGTGCATTTCCAGTTTTGATGGTTTTAAGTTCTTGTTTTAGGGAAGATACCTCCGAGTTCATCCTCTCCATTTGTTTGCATAGTTGTTCTATTAGGCTTTGTGGAATAGTTTGTGTTGGTGCTTGAGAAGATTGGTTTATCCCAGAGGATATTTTGGAAGTGGGATGGTTTATTGAAAATGGACCGGTGGATGTTGGTATTGGATAGGTTGGGTTTGGAACTGGTTATGGGTTTGGAAGTTCTGATGGGGGTAAGGATTTTGTCCCTATGGTTGGCTAGGTTGTTGGTTATCTTTCTAGCGGAATCCTGGGTGGTCATTATACCTTGGGTTGAAGTTGTTTTGGTATTGAGGCTTTTGAAAGTTCAAAGCATTTACTTCCACTGGGGGTCCTCATAAAAGAACATCTTTTATGGATGGAATGGTTGGGTATTTGTCTGTCTTATGGTCATGTTTGTCACAAATTGTGCAAACAGGGTCAACAGTTTGGATTTCATGGACTTTCCTAAGGTCTATCTCTTCATCCTTCCTAGAGAGTGCTGTGAGTTTAGCCCTAAGGCTTTCCTCTTCTCTAAGTGTATGAATTCTAGTATTTCTTTGTGGATTTTCAGAATAAGGTGAAGTTCCCCATGTTTGGTTTTGTTCAGAAAGTCTTTCTAGATATTCGTAAGCATTATTTGGGGCTTTGTTTTTAAATGTTCCATTACACATCATGTCAATGAATTGTTTATTCCCTGGACCCAACCCTTCATAGAAAATTCTCACTTGTTCAGGTATAGAAAAACCATGGTGTGGAACCATGTTTAGAGTGTCTTTGAACCTTTCCCATGTTTCATAGAATGACTCTTCCTCTTTTTCAAAAAAAAATTGGATACTCTTTTTAAGTGCAATTGTTTTGTGGTGGGGAAAGTATTTTTTGTAGAATTCTCTCTGTAGTTGGTCCCAAGAATTTACGGATGATGGTCTCAAATTGTTTAGCCAATTTTTAGCTCAATACTTTAAAGAAAAAGGAAATAGCCTCATCTTATCTGATTCTAGTTGATGTGGGGGACGCATGGTTTCTACAATTTCATTGAACTCCTTAATGTGAAGGTAGGGCATCTCGGACTCCATTCCATGGAATGTGGGAAGGTGGTTTAGGACATGGGGTTTAAATATGTAGTTGGAATCTCCTAGGTAATTGTGTCTAATTCATGAGGGGGCATTGGTCTAGGAAGGTGTGAGGTAGTCATTCATGGTTTGATCAATTGCATTCCCCAAGTATGGGGTTGCCTCATTTGGGTTTCCATTTTGGTTCCCACCTGGGTTTATGAGTTGGTTTCTTTGAAGACATTCCATTGAAATGGGCTCAATTTTTGACTCGAGTGTGTTAGGAAGCTTAGGATCTAATGGAAATAGTTACCTTGGTGTACTTGACTCCCCAACCCCAAGACTATCCACCCTAACTAGATGGTTTGATTGATCGCGGGTGTAGGTGGACATGCGCCAAAAGAAAAAAAACGAGAAAGGGACAAGATAAGAGAATTTGGATGAGAAAATAAGAAATGGGGGAGAATATAATGAGTGTTTATATTACTTACTTTGGTACCCGGAAATGGTTCCAAAATTTGATTCTCGCTCAAATTTACCCAATAGAATAAGGTAAGACGGTCCTTGTAGTTTAGCTTGGGTTGTCGAATCCTCAGAGACCTAAGAAGTAACCTATAGACACGTACATTCTATGGACTGTTTTTAGCTATGAAGTGGAAAACTTGGATTGATTTTAGATGGGTTTAAAGTAACTCTAAGAGACTTAAGTGAATTCAATTTAAAAGAATGAGTTGATCCTAGGTTATCGCTCGGGGTGGATTGGACGTATTTCCTTTTTAATGATTTCAATTTCTTATATTTGAGATGGGTTCATTTAAGGAGATAAAACAACATCATCACTTACTAGTTTAATTCCTACACCCTTTAATACTAATCACCTATACACTTGAAGGATCAAAGTTTTGATCACGTCAAGGTAAAGGTTCGAATTAGCACTTAAAGTGTGTGGCCTTAAATTCAACAAGGACGATGGAGTTTAAAAATCATCAAATATAAATATCAATTAAATAAGTGATTATAAATTAATGAGGTGATAAATAAAATCCAATACAGCCCCTTTCTACTCCCTTGGATCAACCCATAAGTGGGTTTTCCCTCCATTTATCCCATGGTTTCAATGGAAGCGGAAAGTAGACTCATGAGGGAGGAAATGGAGAAATAAAGAAAACAACAAAAATAAAATGATCACTCCACTGTTGTGTGAATAATTTCACAAGGCTTGGTGTGAATAAATTCACACCTTGATCCAACGGTATCAAAGTGATATGAAGAACAATATAATAAGAGTATAAGAAGAACTTTTATTAAGAAACTAAAGTGAATTGAACAACTTACATGTGAAAGACAAATTTGAGACGACAAAATTGCAGCATAACATTACAATTGAACAAAGCATCCAAGATCTTCAACTCCTCCACCAACACTGCCTTAAATAGTCATTTTGGAAGCCTTGGGTCGAGCCTCCAACAGTAAAAAGCATCCCACTTGATTATGGTAGGCCTGGGGTGGTGGAAATCTTGTGGAACTTAGACTTTTCCACATTTGACCTGAGGTGGCAGCCAGCTTTCATCCACCGAATAGATGCGATTTTATGACCTTGTAGATGGCCGAATCAGAGTGTGACATAGAAGAATAAAATGGATCCCCAGATGTCTCTTAACCTCCTGTAAAATCTCATCCCAAAATGAGTTATGGTTTTTGAGATATAATTTAATTAGTGGGATGTTTTTCTGGGCCGCAGATTCTGGCCCAGATTTTGATATAATATTTGGTCCACCTAAATGACCACAATGGAGGCCGAATTGGCACTGTCTCATTAATAATGATTTGTTCCTATATATGTCTTCTAGACTCCCACCAAATTTTGTCTTCATTAGACCTGTATTGTGGGTCCCACAGTCTCATCAGTGGGCTGGTGTCCAATCTGACTTCTCCAGAATTGTTTCCTTTCATCACAAAATATCCCCATCTTCTTCCATGAATTCTCCATTGATCCCTGAATAAAACATGTTCATATTTAAGTTTAGATCAATTTAAAAAAATATAAAATTAAAATATTTATAATTATATTCCTTAAAATCAGATGAATCATTGGGTACTTTAAATGATGTTCAAAAATGTACCACATAATAGTGCATTTTAAGAAGGTATTACAATCATAATGTGAAATGATGTTCAAAGTGTAAAATGCACTAAAATGGTGTTTATGAATAATAAATAACATGAATATTATTTATATTAATAATGAATATTATCCTCATTTAGTGGCTAATCACTTATATAGAGCCAACATAAATTGTCGAGAGAGGGAAATCACAGTCCATATGGAGAATCGACCCCCGATTCTTTACAAGTGTAATGACGAAGATGAATCTCCTTTAGTTATATCATCTTAAGCATAGATATTACCGCCCTATGAGAAGGCATATCTGGATCAGATGATTGAGTCCAAGGAAGAAACCATCCTTGAAGAAATGCCTATTGTGAGGGAATTCGCTAAAGTGTTTCCCGAGGAACTGTCTGGTCTTCCTCCTAGAAGAGATGTTGAATACTCAATTGAACTTATACCAGGGGTGCTACCAATATCCAAGACTCCATATAGAATGGATATCATGGAACTTGAAGAGCTAAAGAAACAACTACAAAAGAATCTGGATAAAGGGTTTATACGCCCAAGTGCTTCACCATGGGGTGCACCAGTCCTCTTCGTCAAGAAAAAGGATGGGTCAATGCGGCTTTGCATCGATTATCGTGAACTTAAAAAAATCACAATAAAGAAAAAGTATCCCCTGCCACGGATCGATGACTTTTTTGATCATCTTTGTAGAGAACAATACTTATCCAAGGTAGATTTGCGGTCGGGATATTATCAAGTAAGGGTGAAGAAGGAAGATGTCCCCAAGACTGCTTTTCATACAAGATACGGGCACTATGAATTCATAGTAATTCCTTCCGGACTTACCAATTCTCCAGAAATATTCATGGACTTTATGAATAGAGTCTTTAGATATTACCTAGACAAATTTGTGGTAGTCTTTATAGATGATATTTTAATATACTCCAAAAGTAAGGAGGATCATGAGGAGCATTTAAGAACTATACTGGAGACTTTGCGCAAAGAGAAGCTCTATGCAAAGTACAGAAAGTGTGAGTTCTGGTTGAAGGAAGTCTCATTATTGGGCCATATCATCACAAGCAACGGGATATCTGTGGATCCCTCCAAAACAGATGCAATTGAGGAATGGTTGAGGCCAACATCGGTAACGGATATCCGTAGCTTCTTGGGGTTAGCTGGATATTATCGACAATTTGTGAGAAATTTCTCATGATTGTCCAACCCTCTTAACAAGCTAACTTGAAAGGGAGTAAAGTTTTCTTGGAGTGATGAATGCAAAGAAAGCTTCAAGGAGTTAAAAAAGGAGGCTTATCACTGCGCATGTGCTCACTTTACCCACAAGTAGGGAACTTTTTGTGGTATTCAGTGATGCTTCGAAGAAGGGATTAGGCTGTGTGTTGATGCAGAATGATAAAGTGATATCCTATTCCTCAAGGCAGTTGAAAATCCATGAGCGAAACTATCCAACGCATGATCTGGAGTTGGCGGTGGTGATCTTTGCCTTGAAAATCTGGCGGCATTATCTCTATGGGGAGAAATGTGAGATATATACTGACCACAAGAGTCTTAAATATATATTCACACAGAAAGAGCTTAATATGCACCAGAGAAGATGGATAGAGCTCATCAAGGATTATGACTGTTCAATAAATTACCACCCTGGGAAAGCGAACAAGGTGGCAGATTCCCTGAGTAGAAAGGATCCAGCGATTCTATCAATGATGATAATTGAGAAGGATCCAATCTTCTTAGACTTGATGAAGATGGACATGGGAATCATAGATAAGGGAACATCATCAATACTTTCACAAATGATTTCTCAACCGTCTCTTTTGGAAAGGATAAAGGATGCTCAAAAGGATGATGTGGGAATTCAATAAAAAGTAGAAGCTATCGAAAAAGGTAAATCCTCGGAGTTTAATGTTAATGAAAAAGGAATTGTGCAGTTTGGTAAAAGACTATGTGTTCCATCAAGTCCAGAGCTGAAGAAGGAACTTTTGGATGATGCACATAGTTCAAATTTCTCTATTCACCCAAGGAGCACAAAGATGTATCAAGATCTCTGAGAAAACTTTTGGTGGGATAATATAAAAAAGGAGATTGCTGAATATACATCAAAGTGCCTGGTGTGCCAGCAAGTGAAGGCAGAGAGGCAGAAGTCTAAGGGGATGATGCAACCATTGCCCATACTAGAATGGAAATGGGAGAACATCACCATGGACTTTGTCACCGGAATTCCGAGGAAATCCAAAGGCAACAATGAAATCTGAGTTGTTGTGGATCGTCTTACAAAGACTGCACACTTCATTACTATTCAGAAGGATTTCTATTTGGATCAACTGGCACGGATATATATCAGGGAAGTGGTAAGGCTGCATGGATTGCCACTATCTATTGTGTCTGACCAAGATCCAAGATTCACCTCTAAGTTTTGGAAGAGTCTTCAAAAATCTCTAAATACTGAACTGAACTTCAGTATGGCCTATCATCCTAAAGCTGATGGCCAATCCGAGCAGGCTATCCAAACACTTGAGGACATGTTGAGAGCATGCTCAATGGAATTTAAATGAGGATGGGATCAACATCTTCCTCTGGTTGAGTTATCTTATAATAACAATTTCCACTCGAGCATTCAAATGGCACCATATGAAGCCCTGTATGGGAAAAGGTGTAGAACACCGACATGTTGGGATGAGGTCGGTGAACGTAAGCTGCTTGGACCAGAAATGGTCGAGGAAATGGTGGAGAAGGTGAAAACCATTCAGCAGCATATCAAGGCATCCCAAAGTTGACAGAAGAGTTATGCAGATAATCGTCGATGATACCTTGAGTTTAAAGTTGGAGACATGGTTTTTCTACGCATATCTCTGTGGAAGAGGGTCATGAGGTTTGGAAATTAAGGGAAGTTAAGTCCAAGGTACATCATCCCCTTAAAGATTCTTGATCGTGTCGGGGTTGTGGCCTATCGACTAGCACTTCCAACTACCATGGTCAAAGTACATGATGTCTTTCATGTATCCCTATTAAGGAATTACATACCAGACCCTTCACATGTACCTCTTCTGAGGTGGTACAGTTGGAGGATGATCTTTCTTATGAGGAGCAACCAGTGAAGATCTTAGATCGTAGAGAAAATTTTCTACGAAATAAGACAATTCCCCTCATTAAGGTGTTGTGGAAAAACCAAAAGTTTGAAGAAGCGACTTGGGAATCGGAGGAAATGATGAAGCTAAGTTACCCACATCTATTTTAGTGTGGGAAAATGAAATTTCGAGGGCCAAATTTCTTAAGGGGGGGATATTGTAACGACCCAAAGTTTCATTAATGGAAATCCCTCTTGATATAATTAAATGTCTCAATATGTAAAATGTTTATATAAAATTTCCACTTCTTTGGTTTTATGTTAAGAATTGTGACCATTGATTTTATAGTCTTTGAACTGTGATCACATGATTAGTATAAATATAAGGCTTTAACAAACCCAATTTAATCAGACAAAGGAAGTGATGGTCTCATCCAGTAGAATTCCTCCATAAGAATCCCATTTGTCAGAGATCGGAAAAGAGGTGGTGTCTTTGGGCATCACTCTTGACCAAGCCCAAACTGAGCTCCATCATGTCAAGCTCAAACGTGACTGTCTACGGGAAAAGTGGAAGTTGATAGAAATTACCACTCGAGCGATGTTATCTGAGCCACCCCAAGAGTCTGTCACCATCGCACACCTTACCCTTAGGTCTTATGCGGCTGTTTTAAGGGGTTATGTAACAAATCTCTATTACTATGTTCATTTACATCATTTTTTGTATATAATAATTAATATACTTTCTTGTCATTATTGAAACATTGTAAATAGTTTTTAAGGTGCAAATAGTGTTTTTAGTTATTATTTAATTAAGAATTCTATTTTATTAAATTAAGGGATTTTTGAATTAAATAATATTTTAATAAAATATTATTATTATTATTATTAAATTAATTTTATTATATATAAATGATTATATAATTTTATGAATGAAATTGTAATTTTTATTAAGGTTTGAAAGCCTTTTTTGTCAAAACCCGTGAATTTTCAATAAATGTCGGTTTTTATTTTAAAAGTGAAAATTAACATATTTGAAAAATTACTTAGATAAAATAAATGTTATTTATGGAATCAGGATGTCGAAATTATCCAATGGTGAATTTTTCATAATTTTTTGATACAGTCAGTTTTTTGGGTAAAAATTAAATACTGTTTAAATATATAATCTGTTTTATGACATCATAATGACCCAGTAGTGATGTAATAAAATACTAAAAGATTTATGTTCGGACAATATATGTTTTAAAATTAAAATAATGTGATTTTGGATTTTTTTTGACTTACTTTTCAAAACATTAATGGACCCTTCAAGACTTATTAAACACCTTGTCTTTTCAAATTGTTTTCCATGGGAGTGTGACTCACCTCCACATAAGCAACCCTATTATTTTAAAAAGTTAGGACTTTGGCCTTATAAAATATTTTTTTGATCTTCCCTTTTCCAAAAACCATGGTCAAAAACCATTGGATGGTTTGTGGTTTGAATTAATTTAATATAAGGGGTCCCAAACCTAAATAATAAAGAATTCCCTCACCTTTCCTATATAAACCCACCCAAGCTCCCACTTCATCCTCACTCAAATCCTTTGGAGTTCATCCAAACTCTTCCCTACTCTCTCTAGAATCCTCCCAAGGTGCCCCAAGCTCCCAAGAAGCCTCTCTCAAGAATCTCTCAAGCCTTTGTAAGCACACTTCCAAGTAAGGGTTTTTTCTTCCTTTCTCATTTTTGTCCAATTTTCTTTAAGTTGTTTTTCCCTTTTAATTTCAATTATGAATGTTGGGGTATGGTTTCGTACCTCCCTCATACTGCCCTATTTATGTTTGAATGATGGGATACCCCTTTCTATCTCATTAAATGCCTCCCATGTACACCCGTTACTATGCCGAAATTCCGAAAAGAACTTCTCTCTCCTCATTTACATTCAAGCAATACTTTTGTATCATGAATCTAAATTCCATTACAATTTTTGGGACATGTATCTATATGACCTCATTACTATCCATTACATGTAAATATGATGAGGAACCCCTTTCTATCTCATCAACCATTTTTTTATGAATTTGTATGTCACGCCATTACGCTGCCGAAATCGCACCGATTTTCTTAGCCAATGCCCAGTGAATACCATGTCCATTTCTCCATCAAGGGTATTCACCTTTATGCACATTTACTTATTGATTATAAAGTTTCATGTATGAATTCCAAATTCCTTTATCGTGGAATAAAGGATTATGTTTTATGAATCCATGTTTTATGATCCATGTGGTACACTTATGCATGAAATGAAATGTTTAAGAAGGGTACGCCCTTATAGCGCTCCAATGAATTGGGTAAAGTATAGTATCATGATACGTCATGTGTAATGAGTTTTGACTAATGCTAATTCAAGTACAATGAGGGTTTACTCGTGCTTCATGTGCAATGAGTATTTACTCATGCTCTATGTGCAATGGGTCTTGGCTCATGCTAATTCCATGTTAAGTGTTGTTGCCACATTTCCATGTTAGGATTATCATGCTTTATCATGCCTTTATGTTCATTTTTCTCTTGTGCTCTATTGATATGCCTATTGTATAACATGTATTGTACTCCTCATGTATTCCATTTTTATTCCCTTACTGGGCTGTATAGCTCACCCCTTTTCTTATGAATGTCCTCAGGTTATCCCATGAAATGCTAAGTATGAGGGAATGTAGTGTTCATGTAAAGGAAGTTTTAAATAAAGATGTTGTACTTCAGGTTTTAAGTTGTTATGTAATGATCCTAAGCCCCAAAGACACTAGACCTCTCAATCATCCATGTTGTATCAAGTGAATGGTTTATATAATAAATCATGTTTAAGTTTGTAATAAAAGCAGGGTTTTCAAACAACCAATATGTTTTATACAAGTTTAGGTCACCATATTAACCTTATATTTTAGATTTAACTCTTAGTTAAATAGTTTAACTTTTACAATGTCTTTTTGTATTTTTATACTACATGGTTAATATGGTTACTATAAAATCCAAAGAGAACCTGAAGTGGTTAATAAATTACATATATAACATTATATAAGTCATTTTTATGAATATTATTTTTTTAGGAATATTATATCATTTAATAAAATAGTATTAGTTTTAAAAACTCATTTATGTCAATTTTCACACTATTTAGTATTTGGTTTTTGTGAAATTCATAACAACTTAATTCCTTCGAATAAGATACATTGAATGAACCCTAACATTTCATTTTCACCTAGAAAATTCTTTTATGGCATAAAAAGTTTCAATTTACATTTATTTTAATATTTATCATATAAATTATTTTAATCTTTCATTAATAAGGTAATTACTGCATCATCATTGTTTCATAAATAAATTTAATTATTTAATGTCTAAAAATTATAAATAAAATACTATTATGTAGGAAATATTTTTATATTTATAATGAATATTTATAGTTTAATTTATCTTATGTATAACCTATATTAAAAATGGTTTGGTTATTAAATTTTGAATTTAACACTTTTAACTCTTCTTTAAATAAAATATAATAAATGTCCTAATCTAACTCAAATGGATCAAAAAGGATCTTATTTTTGTCCTAAGTTTGATTTCGGTTGAAAAAAACTTATCCAATAGAATTATTACATGTGTTGGGGTAATTATAATATTATTTTTACCTTTAATTACTTTATTTACTTTAAACTGTGGTAAATAAAAATCAAAAGTTATTATTCACCAAAAATTATTTTTATCCTATTGAATCAAATTTTACTTACTGATGGAAATCGTTTCTATTGAATTTTTTTTAACTCAATTCATAGAAGTAGTAAAATTTTGTTTTATGCAAATTTGCAAATGTGCCTAGAAGGTGGGTAAAAGACGTTAAAAAGTTCAATAAAATTTTATATTTTTAATCTTATTATAAAATGACTCAAATAAATTAAATTGGATTAATATAGGTATTATGTATCTATTTTGACTTTAAAATAAATTTAAATTTAAAAATAATTATTTAAATAAAAAGTCGGTTTTAAACAATAGCGCGGTGTTTTTCACTATTCATCAAAAATTGAATGTTTTCAGAAAAATACAAAAAATTCACTCTAAGATAATTTTGATATTAGAAATACAAAAATGAAGTCCAATTTGAAAAATAAAATTTATAAAATTTCAAAAAGTGTGTACTACTAATCATAACTACTTTTTAAAGGGCTAGTTTGATTGGTCGTGGTGTGCTTGAACTCGAAGTTGCATACAGTGCAAGATATTATATTATTCAAATAGAAATGTATCGTGGAATATTGGGGTGTTACAATATACACCTCTTGAATTAATATAGGTGCATATCGTAATATATGTATCAAAGAATGCAAATTGAGACAAAAATCTCTTATCGATTTGGTAACTTTTGAATCGTAAACCCCATGAAAGATAGATCCTAAAATGGATATTTAAATACCAAAAATTATCCATACAAGAACCATAAAATATATTCATGGTCATTATAAACGCCACATAAAATAAATAGGTTGTGAACACAGCATGTGTCTCACAGATGTAAAATGTGAGATGGAAATCCCTTACCTTAAGTCTCAACTTCTTTCATACTCATTCAAACCTCCTTTATAATAAATATAAGTTTATTATACATATATTAAATTATAATAATTCTATATATAATACCATATATTATTTTCTTATGACCCTTTTATTAAATGTTTATTAACAATTCCATGTTAAATTTGTGTTTTGAGTAATAACTGCTTTGCTTTTTGTATATGTTTTGACATGTTATTTTTTTGGTCATCTTACTTAGATCATAGTTTCATCATACACATAATTTAAAACAAGATATTAATACCATATATATTCATTATATATTTATTTATACTAATCCATATAATTTAGTGATATGAAATGAAATACACCATTCATGGAGACAGTAGGTCGTACGTACACATGAATGTTGTTTCCATTTTCTTTCCGTATTGAAATAAAGAAAAATAAATGATATATTTATAAATATATATATATATATTATAATTAAATTATCATTTTAATTTCATATATAACACATATGTTTATGAAACCCATCCTTAATACATTCCATGTAAAGCATGAACGAATCACATCACTTCGTGAGCAAGTAGTCTACTGTACACACGAATGACGTAATCTTATTCCCAAAAAATGGAAAGCATGAAGGTATGTGTGGTATAATAATTCAATAATAATAATAAAATCATAAATATCATATATAAATAATAAATCCATCATTATGACCACCCTTGATAGGCGATAATGGAAAAACAAACAACATTAGTTCGTGAGGGGGTGGTCCTCCGTACACACGAACAATGATTTTGTAACCCATTTGATATAAGTGTGTGTGGTTTTATGTTTTACCCTTAATATAACAACATATCAGAATATTAAATATAATTAGTTCATTATATAATCATGTTATAATAATAATTGAAGGATATATAGAAATAAATAAAACAAAGACACTCATTGAATAACATTACCACTTCTTTGGGTATCCTCTTTAAGTTTTCACTAAATCATTACTAAGTTGGATTTTTTCCCAAAATAAGGCTTATATGATGAGGGGAGGTAATTTTGGAAGTTATTTTAATAGGTTTTGGTTGATACAAATTTATTTATAGGTGTGAAGAAGGGGGAGAGTGAGTTCACATTTATAATTGAGGAGTGGAATTCTTGTAAATACCAAAAAGTATTCACTATTGGGAGGTATCTCTTACCTCATGTGCCTCCAAAATAGAGAAAACAATGGAGTGGAGGGTTTATTTGGTTTATTAACACCTCAAACACAAAAGTAAATGCATTTTTATCATGTTTTTCTTAGTCTTTAAGTTTACTCAATTTTACCCTTTTATTTTTACCACGGTAACTTGTATCTTTTTATTTACCTAGGTAATTTATCCTTTAAGAATAGAATTAAAATGATATTGATTAGATAATTTATACATAATTATTTTAAATATAAATTCAAATTTATTAAATAAAAATCCAATATGTGTGTAGATTATATTTTAATACAAACAGGTGTAATGCACAAAACCCTATTTTAACCTTAATCAAAATAATTAATTCTAACCATTTTCACTAATCATTATGGTCAAAAATTAAGTTAAAATTATTAGATAATATAAAATATTATGATTAATAATATTTAATCCATTTTTTTAAATTCAACTCATAGTTTTGGTGGAATTTAATTTAAAATTAATCACGCATAAGTGATGAGAAAGCGGGATTTTAAAGTGAAAATGTTCAAAAGTTTAGAAAGTTTGTATATGAAATTTAAATATGAAATTTCAATATGAAATTTATTCCAATGAAATACATTGGATTATTAGATTTATAATTTAACTAATTATTATTTAATACCATTTTAAAATATAATTTAACATTGTAAATAATTTAGGTGAAAAGACAGTTTTCAATTAAAATTCACTATTTTTCACTATTCATCAAAAAATGAAAATTTTCAGAAAAAACCCAAAAAAATAATCCCAAGATAATTTTGATATTATTATTTCAAAAATTATTTTTTATTTTATTTAATTAAATTTAGATGTTTAAAAAATTTATTTTAAAATAAGGGTGCCATAAAAAGGTGAAAAACCTATTTTTTTTGAAGAAAAAAATATAGGTTTTAAGAATAATATTAGATTTATTATTATTTATTGTCTAGAAAGCACATAATATGATTTTAAAATAGTTGATACTATATAAATTTCATTAAAATAATTCACTAAAAGTGATTTTTCAATTTATTGATATAAAACACACTTTTGCGCATCAAAATAGTTTTTCAAAGAAAGATTTCATTTTTTTAGAAAGGGTTCTATATTCATTTCTAATTAATTAGTCACCAAAGAATTAATTTTATATACATGTTCAAACAATATTTTCATAGTTTATTTAATATTATTCATAAACTCCATTCTAATGGCTAGGTGAAAACTATCATATTAAATAATAATATTTTAATAATATGTCACGTTTCATTTAAACTCAGTGTTGCGTATAAAGAAAGATAAGCTTGGTTTTTGCATGTAATTCAAGACAAACTCAATGTTGTGTGTAAATAAAGATAAAGTTAGTTTTTTTTAAATAAAAATATAAAAAAGATTAAAATAATTTAAATATATATATATATATCAAAAAATATCAGGGTGTTACATTCTACCCCCCTTATAATTAATTTCTCCCTCAAAATTCATCTTGATTGACAAAGGTTTGATATTTGAAAATTAATTTTTTGAAAACCCACATTGTAAAATGCTCAATAAAACATCCTCTTAATAATAAATTAAAGTACCAAGGTCATCTATAATAACACATAACTTGGTTTCTGAGTAGGAAAACATTGGTGGTAGGTGAAGATATGGAAATGAAGGAAAAGTGTAAATAATTATAGAGAGTGATTGAGATTGTTGATCATAATAAAGTGAATGATCTATGGAAATTTATGGACCTAAAACCCATAAATATATTATGATCTAAAAGACCATGTGATTAATCATATATGAAATTAATAGGATACCATTTTAGTTTCAATATCCTTTTCCTAAAGTTTAATAATTTCCATGAGAAGATATACTTACTTGATTTCATTCCATTTTATAAGCACAATCTCACCCTATGGTTATGCCTTGATCAATTTACACTTCATATCTTACTCTAGAAAATTAAGGTTATTTTTTTATGTCTGAATCACTAATATATCATAACATCCATAGATATAATGATAAGTAATTTCATTTATCTTTAATTATCATCATTACAAAATGGTTAGCACAGGTTATACAATATGCATAAATCTCCATATGTCGAAATAATACATTAATCACTAAAACCTCATTAAAATTTAAATATAAACCATTTCATAAATGTTTAGCCTTGTAACCCTTCCAAATTCAAAATTTATAATGAAGGTCGCTAAATTTCTCAAATTCAACTTAACATTAAACCCCTGTATATCATAAAGTAGCTCTTGATTGCCACATATCAAACATGTGAATACCTTCATCATATATTCTCTTAAAACATGGTAATAACCTTAATTACCATAAAACCTAATTGAAAATGTACATGATTCATCATAGATTATTAGATATATTCCTTAAATCCAAAAATGGTGTAAACTCCATCAATGATAACATAAAATACTTTACCAAAAAATCATTAATAAGTTCAAAGGTAATCAGTATTATCCAATTTAATTTATTTATATCCAACATCTCTTTATACTAACATCATTATCTCAACATATGAAAAAAATTAAGAGTTATATTCCCTTAATAAAAATATCAATTTTCTTGTCCATCGGTACCATTTAACACATAATTGAAATTCTATAATACAAAAATTCCACAAATAATCATTATATATTTTATAATTATTTAATTCCAATACATAAATACTTCAATTATTCCACCTCATCCTAAAACATTAACTAGGATTCATCATCCTATTCCTTAATTCCTCTTTCTTTTCATATATCATTTGTAGTCTCTTCATCACCAACAATATAACCATTATTTGTAAAATCTTGTTGGTTTTCTTCCCAAGATTTACCATTAGGAAATATATTGAATAATTCCCATACTTTACACACCTAAAACATTCAATTACTGATAATACCTAAGGGAGATGAATATTCTTATCCATTACATTAACTAAACATTTCATTTTTCCTTGAAAACTTCTTACCTTGTGCAGTTATTCTCTACACATAAAACATTTCTCATTCCTTTAAGACGTTCCCTTGAGTGTTTATTTCCATATTATTGACATATGAGGAATTGAATCCTCTTTCCTCCATGGTCTCCACTACCTGAACTCTCAATTAACACTATCCTTTTCTTCTTTAGTGATTCCAAAATTTGGTTATGGTGCATGTTGTTAACCATGTTATGTGGTAACTGATTAGGTATAATTACAATATCCTTCAACTCAGTCATCATCCCCTTTGGCTGATTATTCAAAAAATTTCCATCACATTCAATATTAACCTATTTCCTTCTAGTTCCCACCATTGACTAAAATCATAAAGCATAATTTGAGTAACACTAGTCATTATGGGGGAAAATAAACATTAAAATCACTTATAGGATATCTAAATAATGAAACCTTCACTAATATATGACATTATAGGTTTATCCTAGTTCATTCATATTCATTATCTATTTAAATGCTTTATGATGGTTCCTAATAAGTTTTTTAATTTCCAAATAATATCCCTTATAAGTTTCAAACTAGGTGTGTAGTAAGGCATGTTGTCTTTCACCAATTCCCGATCGATTCTAACTCAATACGGTGTTTTTTGGGTTGTTACCACTAGGTACATATGCGCCAGATCCATATCTACTTGTACTGTCTAGATAGGGATGTAATTTCTCAGAAACAACTCACTATATCCTTTGCAAATTTCTAGGACACTTTATTATAATTTAACGTATCCTTAGAGTTATCCTTAGAGACATCCTTATACATGTACTTATAAATATCCCTTGTGATCTCACTAAAGTTTTCTCTTCCTAGTTTCCAAAGGTTAACAAAACCGTTCCTTTCATAACAACTATAGTGACCTAGGCTTCTCATACATATATATTACATCTTTTTATATTAATATTCATTAAAATACACATACACATGCCTAAGGAAGATAATAGTTTAGTGTCTTTTAAATCATGGAACATAATCGAATAATTTGGTAAAAGATCTTCAATAACTATCACAAATATATTCTCACATAATACACCTCTTAGGAATAACCTAAAAAACATTTCTTCATAACCTGAGGAAGAAAACATAAGAAATAGTGATCTCATATGATTAGTAAGGGTAAACATAAGATATATCAATCAATGATCATATAAAATCATAATATAATCATAGTGGTACTTGATAATGATCATAAATTACAAATTTCATACCCAACCTACCATATATCATAAACATGAGTCATGGTATAAATATTGGTAGTTCATAATTTGTGAATCTCAAGGAAATCAAAGAACATGATCCATTAGAGTATAAAATTTATATAAAACCTAGATTTTTTCATACACGTATGCATAGAGAATCTTATGTATAGGATACCCACCAAGACAATTATAAAATATTATGGTTGGGCTAACCACCCATGTACCCGCTTTGGTCTTGGGTTGACCACCCATATACCCTCCTTTTCATGCTTGGGCTGACCACTCATGCACCCTCATCTTTGGGTTTGGGTTGACTACTTGTGTACCCTTTGAGCTCATATATCATTTAGCATTACCCAATGCATTGGAGTGCTATCTGGGAATATCCATCACATAAGATATAATGGGCATACCCAGTGATATCTAGGCTGCCCCATTATATAATCTGTAACAGACTTACTTAGCACTATTTGGGCCACCACATCATATAATCTATAACAGGATTACCCAGTGCTATTTGGGTCACCCCATCATATAAGTTGTAATGGGATTACAAGGCACTATCTGTTCCCCCCATCACATAAGTTATAATGGAATTACTCGGTTCTATCTAGGCTGCCCCATCGTATATATAATGTCTAAGAACCACAACATAAATAATATACAAAGATCTTTTATATCATCATAAAAATTCATTAAAATAACCATTATTATTTCATAACCTAATTAACCAATGGAAAATAAATGGGTTTAATTTCAATATCTTTGAAACATGATTAACCCATGGAAAATAAATGTGTTTCATAACAATCTCTTTGAAACATGATTGACCTATGGAAAATAAACTAGATCCATAAACATCATGTCATCAAAACATAAACCATTTATAGAAAAAATATGAATGGTATCCTTATATTGTATCCCCATTAAGGTTTATGTAACACCGATGGATGTATTCTTATATAGAAGATAATTTTTAAAGTATCATTTAAAAATTTCTTGAAGAAAACATTCTTTCTACTTTCAAAAAGGATTTTTAAAACAAAAACATTTTGAAAACCTTTTTCTTTGAAAATAACCTTGAAAATTTATAAAGGAAGATTTTAAAATCATTTAAAAACTTTTTAAAACATAAAAAAAATTCAAAAAAATCATTTTTCCTTGAAAATGATCTTCAAATATCATTTGAAAACATTTTTGAAAACGTTTTAAGAAAACATGCTATTGGAAGAAAATAGATTTCCAACTAAAGAGGGAAATAAAGTTGGATTTTATTAAAAACATTTTATTAATTATATTAAGTAGAAAGGAGTGGTAAAATGGAAACATTACTTGAAAATGTAATTAATAACAATAGTATAATATAACTCATTATAATTATAATATTTCAACATCAGATACTTAATCATACATAATCCCAATAAATGATGAGATTGTAACAAAAGATCTTTACCACTTTGGTAACATTGAATCATAAGCCCCGTGAAGGAATAAAATAAAATGAAACTTCAAAAATCTTGAGGATGAATAAATTAAAGATATTACATATAAAAGGGGTTTTATATACACCTATTTAAATAATATAGGTTCATAATATAACGTTCATCTCAAGGAAGAAAAATTGAGACAAAAGTCCCTTACCGATTTGTTAACTTTTGAACTGTAAACCCCATGAAAGAGAGATATTAAAATGGATATGTAAACACCAAAAATTATTAGTATAATAACCATAAAATTAATTCATGGGAAGTATACACACCACATAAAATAAATAGTTTTTGAACAAGTCATGTGTCTCATGGAAGTAAAAAAGTTAAAAGGAAATCCCTTACCTTAAGTCTTGACTTCTATCGTACTCATTTAAAACTTCTTTATAATAAGTATATTTTTATTATAAATATATTAAATATTAATAATTATATATATATTACCATATATTATTTTTTATAACCCTTTTATTACCCATTTATGAACAATTCTATATTAAAGTTACGTTTCAGGCAATAACCGATTTGTTTTTCATATATGTTTTGAATTGTTTTTTTCTTCTTACTTCTATCATGGTTTCATAATATCCATAAAATAAACCATTATATAATTTCCATATATATTCATTGTATATTTATTTAGTATATTCCATAAAATTTAGTGATAGGAAATGAAATACATTGTTCATGGATATGGTAGGTCGTACATACGCATGAACGTTGTTTCCATTTTCTTATCATAATGAAAGAAATAAAAGTTAATGATATCTATATATATATATATTATCATTATATTATAATTTTTATTTCATATATAACACATATTTTTATTAAAATCATCATTAATGCATTGCATGTAAAGTGTGAACGAAACACATCACTTCATGAGGTGGTAGTTTGTCGTACACATGAATGATGTTGTCGTATTCCCAAAAACTATAAATCATAAAGGTATATGTGATATAATAATTATAGAATCATTATAACACTATAAATATCATATATATCATATATAAAAAATAAATCCATCACTATTACCATCCTTGAGATGTGGTAATGGAAAAATGAACAACATCGGTTCGTGAGGTGGTAATCCACCATACACACGAACAATGATTTTATAGCCCATTTTATAGAAGTGTGTGTGGTTTTATATCATAAATTTAACATAACAACATATTAGTATATGTAATATACTTAGATTATTATATAAGCATTGTATAATAATAATTGAATTATATGGAGAAATAAATAAAATAAAGACGTTTGTTGAAGAAAATTACCTCTTCTTTGGGTATCCTCCTTAGGTTTGCACTAATGCCTTCATAGGTTGGATTTCTTACCAAAATAAGTCTTGTATGATTATAGGTGAAAATTTGGTAAGTGATTTTGGTAGGGTTTGGTCGATCCAAATTGCTTGAGATGTGTTAAGAATGCAGGAGAGTGAGTTTCCTTTTATAATTAAGGATGAGTGACATTCTTGTAAATACCCAAAAGTATTCACTACTGGGAGGTCTCTGAAGTGCCCGGATTAGTGTGAATCAATGAGAGGGGGAGGTTTTGAATCAGCAATACCTTTAAATATTTTTACTAGTTTATTCTTTTCAATTAAACCTCTATGGTTGGTTAAATATTTGATCCACTCTTCTTGTGTCTCTCAGCATTACCTAGAATGGTGTAGTAAATGTAAAGAAATTGAACACAATGATTTAAAAGGTTAAATTCAAAGACCTACTCCTTATTGTGTTGGTTATTCTCCCCAACACAGGTTCTCCACTATAATTTGATGAGTAATTACAATGGTTGATACAGAGTCCCATTGTATCTCTCCTGAGTCCCACAAGAGGTTTTTTATACTACTGCACACAGTGTTACTAGAGTCCCACTGGCCTGCTTTAGAGTCCCATTGAAGTCTTCTTCTCCTCCCTGAATCTCACAAGGGTCTTCTAGATCTTGATTCACATGAGCAGTTTTTTTCTTTAAGTTCTTTCTTGATTCACTGTAGATGATATTCTGATCTCTCCACATAGGCTTTTTGAATCACACTTTCAAGTGTATCTCTTCAAGAGTCTTCAACAACCTTTGATAAGGTTTGTTGTCCTTTCTCAATAAATCTGATCACCATATTGATCAGTCCTTAGTTAAACAATACTCAGGAAATTCTTTCTTCTTCTGATGAATACATGGCCTCACTTATGTTTTTGAAAATGGTGCACACAACCTCTTTAAGAATGCAAGAGTGATTCTATACATTATCAGCTCTGTCTGCCTTCTTGAATTCTCAAATACTGTCAACTCAGATACAAGATCTTATTTTAATTCTGACTCACTTCAGTCTCAATACTCATTCACTTCATGCATGGATTTCATGGAATCCAAACTTATTGTATTGGATATCTCAATTACTTATGCTTCATGCATGAGTCGCATGGTATTGCTTCTTCTTGTTTACACACATGCACTCACACTCTTGATTCTTCCCTTTTAGTGTCTTCATGTGTGAATGTGCATGCCTGCATGCACAATCTCCTTCTTATATCTTGCTTGTGTGAAAACTCCACAGGGTATAACCTTTTGAGCACACACACTTCTTCTTTATTTTTCTCACTTAATATCACACACACTTTTTTTCTTTGGTTCCTTGCACACACACACTTATTATTTAATTTAGGATCAATGTGAGTGTGTTTCTTCAAACCCAAATGCATGTAGTATATTGTGTGTGTTATTATTCTTTCTTCCTCATCCTTATTCACATGTTCTCACAATTTTTATTTCATTTTCTTTGCATGCACATGAACTCAACCATGCATGCACCCTCCATTTTCTTCTTCTTTCACACATAACCTGAATGGGTGTGATACACCCTTTGTCTTTTTCAGGTATCTGAAATCATGAAAATGCATGCATGAGCATAATTCATGCACTTTCCTACCTCTAAAAAGTTTCTTGGGTCCCTTCTTCTTCTCCTTGGGTAGTGTATGTATACACTGTCCTTTGCTCGTTCTCACGCAACGGGTGTGATCTTCACAAAACCTGAATCTTGCAAACATAAAACAAAATATATATATATATATATATATATTGACATGAGAGTATTCTTATTCTTAGTGAAAACAGGAGGGCATGTAGGGTCTCCTTCTTCACACAAAGAGTGTGTGTGGTCCATCTTCACAGAACCAAATATGGTTCTTGGTTTTGTCATCACAAGGGTGCAACAAGGGTGACTAGCACTAGTTGTTTACCTGTGGGATTACTTCCATGAAGACGCGGTGAGGGTTCAAAGAACCTATTGCGTGCTTGTGGTTAGCTTCTCATAGAGGTTGAAGATCTCCTCTTTCATGAACCAAGATGGTTCACGGTTCTCCTTAGCACAAGGGAAGCATGGAACTCTTTCGCGTAGCTAGGATGCACGGAACTTCTTCTTCACGTAGCAAGGCTACGCGAAAACTCTCAGGGTTCAGTGCTATGTTTTTTGGAAAATAGAAGCTCTTCTTGATATTTTTCCCAACCCTCAAATGATTCGAGGGACTCCTCCTTTTATAGGTGTGGATGAATCTTTATTCTATGTTCAAAATCCTCGAGATATGTCATGGTGATCAAGATTTCAATGCATGAGAAATATGGAATTTTGATATCTTCAAACACGGGATACACTGAGTCTCTCAATTTATTTCCATTCAAAGTGGGTCCTTATTTCTCGGTGAGTATAATCCTCATGTGCATGCGTTTTTTGAAAGCATGAAAATCATTTCCCCGAACGATTCGAGTGGCCCCGCAACTCCGTTTTCTTCGACCGACATGTGATCTTTTTATATCTATGCATGCACACAAATTTTAATGGATGCATGTGTTCGGTTCATCCATACAATCTATCTGGGATTGAAATGGGCTCAAATAATTTCCAGAGTGATGAGATCGGTGTCTGGGATCATCACTGGTTTACGGGTGCATCGGGGGTGTCCAGAGGTTGAAGATAACTTGGTGACGGAGATCAGACGGCCATGGTTCAATTGGTGAGACACAGGATGAAATGAGTGGTCCTGAGTAGATCGCTTACCGCAGATTAGACGTGTGGCTGAGAGTGTATGCAGTATTATATGGATGGCGGATATCACTTATGTGTTTTTAAAATGATGTCCCATGTTGAAACATGTTGTGATTTGCTTTCGGTTTATCAATAAACTCACAACAGTCAGCACTTAGAATTCTCTTCCCCTCTCCCGGTGCCACCCCGCACCAGTGTTCTCTGCGGGCGTGCTCTTAACTCCCACTCTACCTCCTCCAAGTGCTCTCCTAGCATCCACTCTACACTCTCCACATGGTTTCACCACCGTGCGCGCGCCTACGGGCCTATACATGGCCTGTGCTCCTGCCTCAAGCAGGGTTGGCCTTGAGGGCTTCCCTCAGGCATGGTTGACCCTTGGGTCATGCATGTGCTTGAGGTTGAGTTCCTCAGCTGGCCACCATGGTTGGCCTTAATATTTTTAGTAAAGGCATATTCTAAGTACTTAGTATAAAATCCAAGTATGAATTCATCCTTAAAATTCCAAAATACCATTCCACTTTTCTTCTTCTTCTATTCTCTTTGGAATAAGAATTCCAAATATATTCTCCAAAACATCATCTTCCTTTTCATCTTAGATTTTGAATCCAAAATATCTTTATTATGTTGTTTTTATCCAATCATTGATGATGCGTGGATCATTTCTTCATTCCTCATGCATTAAGGCATAATGCATTGCTTCTCCTTGTTGTGAGGGATGTGTTCTCCATTAAAACATATCTTGGACTTTGAGAACTATCTCAAACAATCATATGATATTGTTCATAACCTTCATCCATTTAGAATCTATTGGATGAATCTTCTTTCTCCTCGTACAATTGAGTATTTCATGGAATTCGTCAAGTTTTGTAACAATTTATTACCTTGATACAAGTCATGGAACTTAATACCAGTTCTACAGTCATCAAATTTGTTCAAAATCTTCTTCCATAATCAAAGTGTGATCATCACTAATTTACTGACATCACTTTAAGCATCGCCACTTCAATCATTACCACAACTTCCATCATCACATTTTCATATGAATATTGAAAACTTATTGACACTTGAATCCTTATTGACAACAAACACAACATCATTCCCTACAATCTCCCCCTTTGTATTTTGTTGTCAATATTAATTAAGCACGCTTTGAATGGGTCAATATGTGTTCTAATATTTTATCCCCCTTATTGGAAACCAAATACAAAGGTGTAGTGGGATCTTCACTGATTTACTAACACCACTTTAAGCATCACCACTTCAATCATTGGCACAACTTCCATCATCACCTTTTCATACACATATTGAAAACTTATTGATACTTGACTCCTTATTGACAACAAATGCAACACCATGCTCTATAATATCCCCCTTTGTATTTTGTTGTCAATATTACTTAAGCAAACTTTGAATGGGTCAATATGTGTGCCAATATTTTCTCCCCCTTATGGGAAACCAAATACAAAGGTGTAGTGGGGTTTTTCAAAACATGTTCTCCTCCCTTTGAATAATGTCTTCTTGAATATTTTTGAGAGAGTGACGATATCCCATGGTTCACTTAGCAAATACACTTTATTTGATCAAATATAAGTCTACTTGGGCTAAACCGGTGTAGAAAACAAGATAGGTATGACCAAGGTATTCAATGATGTCCATAAACAACCATACATGTGAAATCATGCTCAGAATGTTTCAATTATAAACCAAGGGGTTGAAAATAATCATATTTATCCATGAAATGTTAAATCCTTCACATAATTCACCAAACATATTAAAAAGTTCAAGTTAAAAGATAAATCTCCCCCTTTCATCCTATCTTTTCATCAATCAATCACTCCCCCTTAATCAACATGATAAATACAATTAAGAACAAGGGATGAAAGTGTGATTGGAATACCTCAACTTCAACTTCTTGAGATGATATGAATTTCAAGGTTTGTCTTGACATAATCCTTGATACCATCTCATTCATTTTTTTCTCCCCCTAAAGGGGTGAAGTCCCTTTGATTTTAATTGGTGGAAAATAATCATCATATGATCTTCAAGATATTCATATTGATAATCTTCCACTGTGGATCACTTCAAGTAATTATCAAATCATGAATAATGAGTCGAACTTGAAGTTATCCACTTTTATCATCCAATTTTCATCTTGAGGATAATATTAACCTTTAATTCCCTAAAATGAATGCACATGTATATAAAAAAAATATAAGGGAATAATATGGAATACTTGTGAGCTTCCTAATAGAATCACGGGGCCTGAGAATTTTCTCTCAACCCAAGAACTCCTTTCCTTGTAGCTCTAAGGTGTTTGGTACTCCTCATGCTATTGTTTCCTCCCCATTTGACATTTTGATCTTTTATTGTCAGCATGGACCCTTTACTTCCATTCACCTTTAACTTGTGTGATTTTTTTTCTTTTCTTTTTCCAGTAGTGAAGTAGCTTTCATTGGTGCATGTTTTTCAATTTTCAACATCTCCATTTGGCCTGGTAAAATAGTTATACATTTGTTTTTATGATGTCTATCCTTCTTTCACCTTCCACATAGTAGTTTTTAGACACTTGGGTTATCATGTGATGATAACCTCTTATGAAATTTTAATTTTCCTTCATATGAAATGACATGTTTCCCCTTTGCATGTGCATTATCTAGTACTTCATCTTCAGATCTTTGCAGTTCTCTAGAAATTTTCAATTGATTAGGCCAGATAACTAAACACTCCTTCATAACATTTTCTAATTTGGAGCTTCGAAGTGGATTCTTCAATGCTTTCAAGTTACCTTTCTTAGGTAAATTATCTTCAATCAATCCTGCCTTCTCCTGGATTGATTGTATTTTTAAGTTCAGGTTGCTTCCATTCATTTCCATGGATTATTTGTAGTGATCCATGGTGTGAACTTTATTTACACAGTAGAAGAATTTTTTTATATGTAGTGCTTTTGGATCCAACACCCTTAAACTTCTTGGATTTAGAGTCCAAGGAATTATCACTCTTTCTTCTTAAAATCTTCTTGGGAGCATTTTCTTTTGCACCATTCTTCTGTTTGCTTCCCAAGGATGCTTCTTCTTTATTATATAGTTTGGATAAATTTTGATATGGACATGTACCAACCTTGTGACCACATCCATTGCATACATCACAAAAATTATCAATCATTCCAAATCTTTTTGTAGTGCACAGATGCTTTTGGATCAGTGGATGTTGCTTCCTTTTCTCTGGCTTGCTCCACTTGAGTTGGGCTTCCTTTATGCTTTTTCATTTAGAGGATTGTACTATCATTGTAATACAAAATAATCATACTTGTTGTAACACCAACATTGGCCCACAAATCTTGAATTTTTGATATATTCTGTATGATATTGTTGGGTTTCCTTTTTGATGTGTTATGCTCTCTGTGGGGATCTATATTCCAAATTCTTCTTCATATCCACCCTATTCATGGTGGTTGGTTTCTTATCACCTTTATTTATCCATACTTATTTATAATTCTTCTTCCAACCGGAATTTTTTGTGGAAACACATTTAAAAACATGATTAAAAGATGTTATGGAAGGTACCTTTTCCTTAGAGGATGTTTCTATTGAATTAAAGGATGATTTAGTACTCCTTTTAGAATCATTATCCTCAATGAAAACTTGAGTGGAAGAATCTCTTCTTATAGATGGTTGGGAAGTTTCATAATGGGGTGATTGTGGATTCTTCAATATCACCTCCAATTCAAAACATTTCATGTTAAGAGAGTTCTTCTCATCCTCAACTGATCTCAGTTTACTTTCCCAATTCTCCTTCATCTTTATGATTTATTCTTTATGAACAATTCTTAATTGTTGAAAAGTGATGTCAAACTCCTTTAGCATGTGGGATTTTTCTTCTAGTTGAGTAGCTTTGAAAACCATAGAAAAATTTTGAAACTTTTCAAATGCATGGAAGGCTTCTACAAATACCATTTCAAAAATTCTTTCTCACAAATACTTTCCTCCAATTTTTCAGTGACTTAATCATATCTATCATTGTAATGAGAAATTATTTCTTCCTTTTCCTTCACAAGTTTTGTGAGAGTGTTGGATAGACCAACACTTTTATCCAAAGCCTCTTCCATGGCATTAGCTTCTTCTTCCAACTGTAATTTTTCATCTTGAAGAGCACTAATGCTTTCAGCAATGTGTCTTTCCACTTCTCTAGGGACTTTCTTCATATGATATTTGTGTGCGGTCTGAAGATCACTAATTGATCTATCATTATCAAAAATTCAACAGGATTCATCATAAGAGTCATAATAATAAAAGGAATTATCACATTTTGAACCTTTTATATTACTTTCTGTAGAAGGTGTCTCCCCATTATCAGTTATCTTATTCTTAATATTATTTTCCTATTTATTATTTATGTTCTTATGAGTCTTGGAAGATATCTCCATTTGATATTGTTCACTCATTCCTCAAATTTTCACTCCATAAAGACTTCCTTGGATCTTTTAGAGGTAACCTCCCTCTAATACCAATTGAAGTTCCCAGATTAGTGTGAATCACTAATAGGGGGAGGGGTGAATCAGTGATCCATTTAAATATTTTTACTAATTTATTATTTTCAGTTAAACCTCTATGGATGGTTAAATCATTTATCCACTCTTCTTGTGACTCTCATCCTTACCTGGAATGGTGTAGTAAATGTAAATATGTTGAACACAAGGATTTACAAGGTTCGGTTCAAAGAACTACTCCTTGTTGTGTTGGTTATTCTCCCCAACACAGATTCTCCACTATAATTTGGTGAGTAATTACAATGGTCGATATAGAGTCCCACTGTATCTCTCCTGAGTCCCACAGGAGGTTCTTTATACTGCTTCACACTATGTTACCAGAGTCTCATTGGCCTGCTTTAGAGTCCCACTGAAGTCTTCTTCTCCTCCCTTAATATCACAGGGGTCTTCTAGCTCTCGAGTTATATGAGCAGCTTCCTTCTTTAATTTATTCCTTGATTCATTGTAGATGATATTCTGATATCTCCACAGAGGCTTTCTGAATCACACTTTCATGTGAATCTCTTTAAGAGTCTTCAACAACCTTTGATAAGGTTTGTTGTCATTAATCAATAAATCTGATCACCTTACTGATCATTCCTCAGTTAAACAATGCTCAGGAAATTCTTTCTTCTTATTATGAAGACCTAGCCTAACTTATGTGTGTGAAAATGGTGCACACAACTTCTTCAAGAATGAAAGAGTGATTTTTCACGGTATTAGCTCTATCTGCCTTCTTGAATTCTCAAATACTGTCAACTCAGATACAAGATCTTCTTTTAATTTTGTCTGGCTTCAGTCTCAATACCCATTCACTTCATGCATGTATTGCATGGAATCCAAACTTCTTGTATTGGATATCTCAATTACTTATGCTTCATGCATGAGTTGTATTCCATTTCTTCTTCTTGTTTACACACGTTCACTCACACTCTTGATTCTTCCCTTTTAGTGTCTTTGCGTCTGCATGTGCATTCCTGCATGCACAATCTCATTCTTCTCTATTTATTTTGTGAAAACCTCACTAGGTATAACCTTTTTAGAACACACACTTATTCTTTCTTTTTCTCAGTTAATATCACACACACATTTTTTCTTTGGTTATTTGTACACACACACTTATTATTTATTTTAGGTTCAATATGAGTGTGTGTCTTCAAACCCGAATGGTTGTAGTCTCTTGTGTGTGTTATTCTTCTTTCTTAATCCTCCTTCTTCACATGTTCTCACAATTTGTCTTTCATGTTCTTTTCATGCACATGAACTCAACCATGCATGCACCCTCCCTTTTCTTCTTCTTTCACACACAACCCGAATGGGTGTGATCCACCCTTTGGCTTGTTCGAGTATCTCAAATCATGCACATGCATGCATGAGAATCATGAATGCACATGCATGCATGAGCATCATGCATGAACTTTCCTTCCTCCAAAAAGTGTCTCAGGTCCCTTATTCTTCTCCTAGGGCAGTGTATCTATACATTGTCCTTTTCTTGTTCCCATGCAAAGGGTGTGATCTTTAAAAAACCCGAATCCTACAAACATAAAACAGAATATATATATATATATATATATATATATATATGTATATATATATATATTGACAGAAGGGTCTTCTTCTTCTTCATGCAAACAGGAGGGCACGCAGGGTCTTATTCTTCATGCAAAGAGTGTGTGTGCTCCATCTTCACAGAACCAAATATGGTTCTTAGTTCCGTCTTCGCAAGGGTGAAAAAAGGGTGACCAGCATTGGTTGGTTACCTGTGTGATTACTTCCATGAAGACGCGGCGAGGGTTCAAAGAACCCATTGCACGCTTGTGGGTATCTTCTCATAGAGGGTGTGGATCTCTTTTTTTGCGAACCAAGATGGTTTGTGGTTCTCCTTCGCATAACAGAAGCACGGAACTCCTTCGCGTAGCTAGGCTGTGATGAACTTCTTCTTCATGTAGCAAGGTTGCGTGGAAACTCTCGGGGTTCAGTGCTCTATTTTTTGGAAAACAGAAGCTCTTATTGATAATTTTTCCAAACCTCAAATGAGTCGAGGGACTCCTCCTTTTATAGGGGAGGGTGACTCATTCTTCCACTTTCAAAATCCTCAAGATATTCTATAGTGATCAGGATTTTAATTCATGAGAAATACGGAATTTTGAAATCTTTAAACATGGGATACACTAAGTATCTTGGTTTATTTCCATTCAATGCATGTCCTTATTTATCAGTGAGTATAATACTCATGTGCATGCATTTTTGAATGCATGAAAATCATTTCGCCAAAGGATTCGAGTGGCCTCGCAACTCCATTTTCATCAGCCAACATATGATCTTTTTATATTGATGCATGCATGTGTTTAGTTCATCTAGGTGATCTCTTTAGACTTGAAATGGTCACAAATGATGGCTGAAGTGATGAGATCGGTGTCTGAGATCTTCACTAGTTTGCAGGTGCATCAGGGATAGCTGGAGGTTAAAGATAACTCAGTGAAGGAGATTAGATGTCCATGGTTCAATCAGTGAGACGCGGGATGAAATGAGTGGTCCCGATTAGATCGCTTGCCATAGATTAGACGTGTGGTTGAGAGAGTTTGCAGGATTATATGGATGGAGGAGATCGCATCCACTTTTTTAAAATGTTGTCCCACATTGAAACACACCGTAGTTTTCTTTCATTTTATCAATAAAATCATGTCAACCAACACTTAGAATTCTATTCCCCCTCTCCCGGTGCCGCCCCGCACTGGTGTTCTCTACGGGCGTGCTCTTAGATCCTACTTTGCCTCCTCCAGGTGCGCTTCTAGCATCCACTCTACACTCACCGCATGGGTTCACCACCATGTGTGCACCTGTGGGCCTATACACGGCCCGCAGTCCGGACACATGTGGGTATAGCCTTGATGTATTCCCTTAGGTGTGGTTGATCCTTGGGTCCTACATGTGCTTGAGGTTGAGGTACTCAGCTGGCCTCCATAGTTGGCACTAATATTTTTGGTAAAGGAATATGCCAAGTACTTAGTATAAAAACCAAGTACGAATTCATCCTTAAAATTCCAAACCACCATTCCACTTTTCTTCTTCTTCTATTCTCTTTTGGAATGAGAATTCAAATGATATTCTCCAAAACATCATCTTCATTTTATTCTTAGATCATGAATCCAAAAGATCTTTAATATGTTGTTCTGATCCAATCATTGATTATGCATGGATAATTTCTTCATTCCTCATGCATTAAGGCATAATGCATGGATTCTCCTTGTTGTGAGGGATGTGTTCTCCATTAACACATATCTTGGACTTTGAGGACTATCTCAAAAAATCATATGATATTGTTCATAGCCTTCATCCAATTTGAATCCATTGGATAGATCTTATTTCTCCTCATGAAATTGAGTATTTAATGGACTTCTTAAAGTGTTGTAACAATGTATCACCTTGATAAAAGTCTTGAAACTTAGGACCAGTTCTACAATCATCAGATTTGTTCACAATCTTCTTCCATAATCAAAGTGTGATCTTCACTAATTTACTGACATCGATTTAAGAATCACCACTTCAATGATTGTCACAACTTCCATCATCACATTTTCATACACATATTGAAAACTTATTGACACTTGAATCCTTATTGAAAACAAATGCAACATCATGCTCTATAATCTCTCCCTTTGTATTTTGCTGTCAATATTACTTAAGTACACTTTAAATTGGTCAATATGTGTGCCAATATTTTCGCCTCCTTATTGGAAACCAAATACAAAGGTGTAGTGGGATCTTCACTGATTTACTAACATCACTTTAAGCACCACCACTTCAATCATTAGCACAACTACCATCATCACCTTTTCATACACATATTGAAAAATTATTAACACTTGACTCCTTATTGACAACAAATGAAACACCATGATATATAATCTCACCTTTTGTATTTTTTAGTCAATATTACTTAAGCGTGCTTTGAATGGGTTAATATGTGTGCCAATATTTTTTCCCCCTTATTGGAAACAAAATGAAAAGGTGTAGTGGGGTCTGTTCAAAACATGTTCTCCTCCCTTTGAATAATATCTTATTGAATATTTTTTAGAGAGGGATGATGTCACATGGTTCACTTAGAAAAGAGCATTTAGTTGATCAAATCTAAGTCTACTTGGGATAACCCGGTGTAGAAAATAAGAGTGATATGACCAAGGTGTTCAATGTTTTCCATAAACAACCATACATGTGAAATCATGCTCAAAATGTTTCAATTCTTAACCAAGGGGTTGAAAATATTAAGATTTATCCATGAAATGATAAATCTGCACATAATTCACCAAACATATTAAAATTTTCAATTGAAAAGATAAATCTTCCCCTTTCATCCCATATTTTCATCAATCAAGCACTCCCCCTTAATCGGCATGGTAAATACAATTAAGAACAAGGGATGAAAGTTTGATTGGAATACCTCAACTTCAACATCTTGAGATGATATGAATTTCAAGGTTTGTCTTCACATAATCCTTGATATCATCTCATTCATTTTTTTATCCCCCTCAAGGGGTGCACTCCCTTTGATTTTCCTTGGTGGAAAATAATCATCAGATGATCTTCAAGATATTCATATTGATAATCTTCCATTGTGGATCACTTCAAGTAATTATCAAATCATGAATAATGAGTCCAACTTGTAGTTATCCACTTTTATCATCTAATTGTTATATTGAGGATAACCTTAACCTTTAATTCCCTGAAATTTAAGCACATGTATATAAAACAAATATAAGGGAATAAGATAGAGCACTTGTGAGCTTCATAATAGAAGTACTGGAGTTGAGAATTTTCTCTCAACCCAATAATTCCTTTCCTTGCTCCTCTGAGGTGTTTGGTACTCTTCATGCTGGTGTTTTCTCCCCATTTGACATTTTGATCTTTCATTATTAGTGTGGACCCTTTACTTCCATTCACCTTCAACTTTTGTGGATTGTTTGTCTTTTCTTTTTCCATTCGTGAAGTAGCTTCCATTAGTGCATGTTTTTCAATTTTCAACATCTCCATTTGGACTAGTAAAATAGTAATACATTTGTTTTCATGATATCCAGCCTTCTTTAACCTTCCACACGGTAGTTGCAAGACACTTGGGTTATCATGTACTAACAAACTCTCATGAAATTCGAATTTTCCTTTATGTGGAATGACATGTTTCCCCTTTGCCTGTGCTTTAGCTAGTATATCATCTTCAGCTCTTTGTAGTTATATAGAAATTTTCAATTGATTAGGCCATATAACTAAACAATCCTTCATAAAAATTTCTGATTTGGAGCTTCCATATGGATTCTTCAATGCTTTTGAGTTACCTTTCTTAGGAAACTTATATTCAATCAATCATGTCTTCTCTTGGATTGATTGTCTTTTTAAGTTCAGCTTGCTTCCATTCATTTCCATGGCATGTTTTTAGTGATCCATGGTATGACATTTCTTTCCACAGTAGAAGAATTTTTTATTGGTAGTGATTTTGGATCCATCACCCTTCAACTTCTTGGATTTAGAGTCCAATGGATTATCACGCTTTCTTCTTAAAATCTTATTGGGAACATTTTATTTTGCACCATTCTTCTTATTACTTCCAAAGGATTCTTCTTCTTTCTTAGATGCTTTAGATGCATGTTGAGATAGACATGTAACAACCTTGTGACCACTTCCATTTCATACATCACAAATATTATCAAGCATTCCAAATCTCTTTGTAGTGTAGATATTCTTTTGGATCAGTGGATATTTATTTCTTTTCTCTGGCTTTCTCCCCCTTGAGTTGGGCTTCTTTTGTGATTTTTCTTTTAGAGAATTTTACCAGCATTATAATACACAATTCCCATACTTTTTTGTAACACCAACATTATACCACAAATATTGAATTTTTGATATATTTTGTATGAGATTTTTGGGTCTCCTTCTTGATGTGTTGTGCTCTCTGTGGGGAGCTATCTTCCAACATCTTCTTCATATCCACCCTAGTCATGGTGGTTGGTTTCTTATCACCTTTCTTCATCCATTCTTGTTTATAATTCTTCTTCCAACCTGCATTTTTTGTGGAAACACATTTAAAAACATGAGTAAAAGATGGTATGGATGGTACCTTTTCCTTAGAGGATGTTTCCATTGAATTAAAGGATGATTTAGTACTCCTTTTAGAATCATTATCCTAAAAGAAAACTTGTGTGGAAACATCTATTCTTCTAGATGGTTGGGAAGTTTTAGCATGGGGTGATTGCAGATTATTAAATATCACCTACAATTCAAAAAAAATCATGTTGAGAGAGTCCTTCTCATCCTCAACTGATCTCAGTTTACTTTCCCAATTCTCCTTAAGCTTTGTTAGTTTTTATTCATGCACATTTATTAATTGCTGAAAAGAGATGTCAAGCTCCATTAGCATGTTGGATTTTTATTCTAGTTGAGTATCTTTGACAACTATAGAAACTTTTTTCAACTTTTCAAATACATTGAAGGATTCTACAAATACCATTTCAAAAAATTATTTCTCCCAAATACTTCCCTATAATTTTTTAGTGACTTCATAATATCTATCATTGTAAAGAGAAATTATTTATTCCTTTTCCTTCATAGGTTTTGTGAGAGTGATGGATAGACCAACCCTTTTATCCAAATACTCTTCCATGGCATTAGATTCTTCTTCTAGCTGTAATTTTTCTTCTCGAAGAGCACTAATCCTTGCAGAAATGTGTCTTTCCACTTCTCTAGGGACTTTCTTCAGATGATATTTGAGTGTAGTCTGAATGTCACTAATTGACCTATCATAATCATAACTTAAAGAGGATTCATTAGAAGAGTCATAATAATAAAAGTAATTATCACATGTTTTACCTTTCAGATTACTTTCAGTATAAGGTGTCTCCCCATTAGCAGTTAGATTCTTCTTCATCTCCCTTGCTTGTTTCTTCTTTCTGTTCTTCTGAGTCTTGGTAGATATCTCCATTTCAGGTTTCTCACTCATCTCCTCAAATCTTTACTTCATAAAGACTCCCTTGGATATTTTAGAGGTAACCTCCCTCTGATACCAATTGAAGTTCCCAGATTAGTGTGAATCACTAAGGGGGTGAATCGGTGATCCATTTAAATATTTTTTCTAATTGATTATTTTCAATTAAACCTCTATGAATGGTTAAATACTTGATCCAATCTTATCGTGTCTCTCAGTCTTACCTAGAATGGTGTAGTAAATATAAAGACACTGAACACAAGGATTTACAAGGTTTTGTTCAAAGACCTACTCCTTGATGTGTTGTTTATTCTCTCCAACACAGATTCTACACTATAATTTGGTGAGTAATTACAATGGTCGATATAGAGTCCCACTGTATCTATCATGAGTCCCATAAGATGTTCTTTATACTACTTCACACAATGTTACCAGAGTCTCATTGTCCTGCTTCAGATTCCCACTGAAGTCTTCTTCTCCTCCCTGAATCTCACAAGGGTCTTTTAGCTCTTGAGTCACACAAGCAACTTCCTTATTTAAGTTATTTCTTCATTCACTATAGATGATATTCTGATCTCTCCACATAGGCTTGCTGAATCACACTTTCCTGTGTATCTCTTCAAGTGACTTCAAAAACCTTTGATAAGGTTTGTTGGCCTTGATCAATAAATCTGATCACCTTAATAATCAGTCCTCAGTTCAACAATGCTCAGGCAATTATTTCTTCTTCTGATGAAGACCTGGCCTCACTTATGTGTGTGAAAATGGTGCACACAACCACTTCAAGAATGCAAGAGTGATTTTGCACAGTATCAGCTCTATCTGCCTTCTTGGATTCTCAAATACTATTAACTCATATACAATATCTTCTTTTAATTCTGTCTAGCTTTAGTCTCAATACTCATTCACTTCATGCATGGATTTCATGGCATCAAAACTTCTTGTATTGGATATCTCAATTACTTATTATTTAAGCATGAGTTTCATGGAATTTCTTCTTCTTATTTACACATGTGCACTCACACTCTTAATTCTTCCCTTTTAGTGTCTTCACGTGTGCATGTGCGTTCCTGCATTCATAATCTTTTTCTTCTCTCTTGCTTGTGTGAAAACCCCACTAGGTATAACCTTTTGAGCACATGAACTTCTTATTTCTCTTTCCCACTTAATATCACACAAACTTTTTGTCTTTGGTTCTTTGAATACACACACCTATTATTTAATTTAGGTTCAATATGAGTGTGTGTCTTCAAACCCGAATGGATGTAGTATCTTGTGTGTGTTATTCTTCTTTCTTCCTCCTCCTTATTCACATGTGCTCACAGTTTTCCTTTCATGTTCTTCTCATGCACATGAACTCAACCATGCATGCACCCTCCCTTTTCTTCTTCTTTCATACACAACCCAAATGGGTGTGATCAACCCTTTGTCTTATTCAGGTATCTCAAATCATGCACATGCATGCATGAGCATCATTTATGCACTTTCTTTCCTCCACAAAGTGTCTTGGGTCCCTTCTTCTTCTCCTAGAGTAGTGTATATATATAATGTCCTTTTCTTTTTCTCATGCAAAGTGTGTGATCTTCACAAAACCCAAATCCTGCAAACACAAAACAGAATATATATATATATATATATATATATTTACAGAAGGGTCTTCTTCTTCTTTGTGAAAACAAGAGGGCATGCAGGGTCTTCTTCTTCGCGCAAAGAGTGCGCATAGTTCATATTCACATAACAAAATATGGTTCTTGGTTCTGTATTCAAAAGGGTGCAACAAGGGTGACCTGAACTGGTTGTTTACCAGCAGGATTACTTCCACAAAGATTTGGTGAGGGTTCAAAGAACCTATCATGTGCTTGTGGGTAGCTTCGCACAGAGGGTGCAGATATCCTCTTTCATGAACCAAGATGATTTGAAGTTCTCCTTTGCACAAGGGTAGCGTGGAACTCCTTCTCATAGCTAGGCTGTGTGGAACTTTTTCTTCACGTAGTAAGGCTGTGCGGAAACTCTCAGGGTTCGGTGCTCTGTTTTTTGGAAAACAGAAGCTCTTCTTGATAATTTTCCCACCCCTGAAGTGAGTTGAGGGACTCCTCCTTTTATAGGTGAGGGTGAGTCCTTCCACGTTCAAAATACTTGATATATTCCATGGTGTTCAAGATTTTAATGCACGAGAAATACGACATTTTGAAATCTTCAAACGCGGGATACACCGAGTCTCTCAGTTTATTTCCATTCAACATGGGTCCTTCTTTCTCAGTGAGTATAGTCCTCAAGGGCATGAATTTTCAAATGCATGAAAATATTTTCCTTGAGGGCTTCAAGTGGCCTCGCAACTCCATTTGCTTCATCCAACATTTGATATTTTTATATTGATGCATGCATGAAAATTTTAATTCATGCATGTGTTCGGTTCATCTGAATGATCACTTTGGGCTTTAAATGGGCTCAAATGATGGTCGGAGTGATGAGATTAGTGTTTGGGATCATCACTCATTTGCGGGTGCATCGGGGGTGGCCAGAGGGTGAAGATAACTCGATGAATGAGATCAGACAGCCACAGTTCAATCGGTGAGAAGTGATATGAAATGAGCGGCCCTGATTAGATCACTTACCATGGATTATATGTGCAGCTGAGAGCATATACGGTATTAGATAGATGGTGGAGATTACTTCCTTGTTTTTAAAAATGTCATCCCACATCTAAACGTGTAGCGGTTTTCTTTCAGTTTATCAATCAACTCACAACATCCGGCACTTAGAATCCTCTTCCCCCTCTCCCGGTCTAACCTCGCACCGGTGTTCTATGCGGGCGTGCTCTTAGCACCCACTCTTCCTCCTCTGGGTGCACTCCTAGCACCCACTCTGCACTCACCGCACATGTTCACCACCATGCACACACCTGCGGGCCTATACACGGCCCATGCTCCTGCCTCATGTGGGGCTAGCCTTGAGAGCTTCCCTTATGCTTGGTTGACCCTTGGGTCCCGCATGTGCTTGAGTTTAAGGTCCTCAGCTGACCTCCATGGTTGGACCTAATATTTTTGGTAAAGGCATATTCCAAGTACTTAGTATAAAAACCAAGTATGAATTCATCCTTAAAATTCAAAACCATTATTCCACTTTTCTTCTTCTTCTATTCTCTATGGAATGAGAATTCCAAATATATTCTCCAAAACATCATCTTCCTTTTCTTCTTAGATCATGAATACAAAATATCTTCAATATATTTTTTGATCCAATCATTGATGATGCATGGATCATTTCTTCATTCCTCATGCATTAAGGAATAATGCATGGCTTCTCGTTGTTCTGAGAGATGTGCTCTCCATTAACACATATCTTGGACTTTGAGGACTAGCTCAAACAATCATCTGATATTGTTCACAGCCTTTATCCAATTAGAATCCATTGGATGGATCTTCTTTCTCCTTATTCAATTGAGTATTGCATGGACTTCTTTAAGTGTTGTAACAATGTATCACCTTGATACAACTCTTGGAACTTAAGACCAGTTCTACAATCATCAAATTTGTTCACAATATTCTTCTATAATCAAAGTGGGATCTTCACTGATTTATTGAAATCACTTTAAGCACAACCACTTAAATCATTGTAAAAACTTCCATCATCACCTTTTCATACACATATTGAAAACTTATTGATACTTGACTCCTTATTGACAAAAAATACAACACCATGCTCTACAGTCTCTCTTACCTATTATGACTGAAAAATAGATAATTAATGTAGGGGGGTTTATGTGGTCTAGAAACAACTACACCCCAAAATGAAATTCATTTTTTTATCATGTTGTTCCTTAGTCTTTAAGTTTACTCAATTTTTCCCATTTAGTTTTTACCATGGTAACTTGTATCTTTTTATTTACCTAAGTAATTGATCCTTTAAAAATAAAAATAAAATTTTATTTATTAGATAATTTAGACCTACTGATTCTAAATATAATATAAATTTTATTAAATAAAAAACCAATGTGTGTGTGTAAAATTAATTTTAATACAAACACATGTAATGTGAAAAACCCTGTTTTAACCTTAATCACAATAATTAATTCTAATTGTTTTCACTATTCATTATGGTTAAAAATTAAGTAGAACATATTAGATAATATAAATTGTTTTGATTCCAAATATTTAATCCATTTTTCCTTATTCAACTCACATAAGTGGTAGAATTTAATTTAAAATTAATTCTACCAATGTGGTGAGAAAGCGAGTTTTAAAAGTGAAAATATTCAAAAGTTTACAAAGTTTTTATATCCAATTTCAATATTAAATTTATTCCAATGACCTAAATTGGATTAATAGATGTATAATTGAACTAATTATACTTTAAGTATAATTTTACTTTTTAAATAATTTAGGTGAAATGACAATTTTCAATTAAAATTCAATATTTTTCACTATTCATCAAAAAATGAAACTTTTCAAAAAAAACCTAAAAATTCCCCCCTAAGATAATTTTGATATTCATATTTGAAAAATAATTTTTATTTTATTAAATTCGTTTTCTAAAAGTTTAAAAAAATTAAAATAAGTGCGCCATAAAAAAGGCGACAAAACTGCTTTTTAGAAAAAAAATACAATTTTTAAGCATAAAATTGGATTTATTCTTATTTCTTGTCTAGAAGATGCATTATATGAATGTAAAATATCTGATACTATAAAATTACATTAAAATAATTTTCCAAAAGTGATTTTTTTTAATTTATTTATATAATACACACTTGTGCATATAAAAATATTTTTCAGAGAAAAATATCCTTTTATTTTCAAAAGGGTTTTATTTTCATTTATAATTAATCAGTCATAAAAGAATTCATTTTATTTACATGTGTAAATAATATTTTTATAATTTAGTTAATATTCTTCATAATTTTTATTCTAATTACTATATTAAAACTATCATTTTATATAATTATATTTTAATAATATGTCATGTTTCATTTAAACTCGGTGTTGCGTGTAAAGAAATCTAATCTTGGTTTTTGCGTGTAGCGCAAGCCAAACTCAATGTTGCATGTAACTAAAGATAAAATTATTATTAAGTGTAAGGAAAAATATCTAAAAGATTAAATTGATTTGAAAAAATATATTTCATAAAATCTCGAGGTGTTACAAAACCATGATCAAAGTACAAGGACTAGAATTGTCAAATCGAAATATGCATGAGAATTGAAGTAGTTATCACCTGGAAGAGTGGTTTAAATAAATAATTATTAATAAATGGGTAATAAGATATTATAATTATATCATATATGGTATGATATATAATATAATGGTTCTATAATACATTTATAACAAATCTATATTTATTATATAGGAGGTTTAAACACATACGAAGAAAGACAATACTTGAGGTAGGGTATTTACGTCTTGATCCAATTTTATTTGAGATTTTTTGTGCTTGAATTTACATTGAGGAAATTATATGATAATTCTATAAAAAAATAATTTCATTTTTATTATCCACTAGTTATTTCTAGAAAATATGTGTTTTCCATTCATTTTCCTCACTTTAAGTACTCTAGAGACCGAAAGAATGTTTTTATAAAAAACCCACTATGTTTTAATATTCGGTTGAGAATATTTTTCTTCTATGTCCATGTTTTTTTAATATTTTTTCAAGAATTATTTTTTATAATAGTCTAATGATTATTAAAATACATTTTTTACCCATGATTTATATTATATTAAAAATTCAAAGGAATATTCTTTTTATTTTCTGAATGAGATTATTTTTACTTTTTTTCAAAAATATGAAAGGAATCTTTATTTTAACATACATGGCATGAACAGAGTTTTCCTTAATCATAAATTCTCAATTATTTTAATCTTCATTTACATGTTTCCAAATTTATTTTCAAATAAAAAAAATCGATAATATTTTTGATTTTTTTATTTTAAATAAGTTATTTTAAATTGAAAATGATATTTTCCTAAAGAAATATTTCAAGTGATCATTTAGAGAAATTTTCATCTATGATAACATCCTTTTATATTAATTATGATTTACTAGGAATATGATTCAATGATATGAACCTTATTCTTTCTCTGGATGGTTTAACATTATGATGATGAGATATTTATGAAACTCGTTTACTTTCAACAGGTTATGTTATAATGAAATAATGAAATATTTATGAAGCTCATCTTATCTCCATGGGTTATGTTATGATGATATGATGAATGTTTTATGATCTCATGGAACACATATGTATGGTTTTCACTATGTGAAAAGTGGGCCTAGAATTATATATCACTCTAATAAATTTGGTAATGTTTTATATATCATGATAAAATTATGGGGAACAAGTAGATATTCTTGATCCACTATAGGAAACAAGTCGATGTAGTTGATCCACTATGGGAAATAGGTGCTGATTTCTCATCCATTATGATATGGGAAATAGGTTTTGATTCCTAGACCACTATAATTTAATAGTCTTATCAGTTAACCTTAACATATGATAAGGTTTTTATAATAATTATGGTTCCACACTTTATGACATTATTTTCATCTGAACTTATGGTTCATGGTTGGTTATGATGTTTTCTCACTCTTATAAATCATGTATTTTAAAATGATAAATTTTTATACCGTGAATCATGTTTGTGATATATGATAGATGGGGTATGAAAATTATATCTTATAATCATGATCTCATACCCTTATTCTTATCTTATGATTTCATATGATCATTGATTGATATATCCCATGTTTACCCTTACTGAGATTCCAAGATAAACCTTTCTTATGTTTCTTTTCCCTGGGTTATGAAGAAAGATTTTAAGTAAGGTTTATTAAGAAGGGTACAATGTGGGAAGAATATTATGAGAGATGATGAAGAATGTACCTAAATAATATGTTCATGTTTCTAGTCTCCAAAGAGACCAAACCTTTATAGTTATGGAATATATCATAATGTTATACATTGAATATTCATTTAAAATGAGAGAAATTTTATGTATGAAAATTATGGCTCGTTATAGCTATAGGAACCACCCCAACCCATCCTAGAAAGAACATGAGGTTTTTAGGCAACCTAAAGCCTCTAGTTATCAAAATAATCCTAGGACACAATTCCAAAACCAAAATAGGCTCGAGTCCTATAATTTTAAAGAATATTTTAAGGTAATGTTTCAATAGTTTTTAGTTAAATTTAATTCCCAAGAGGAAATGTTTGATTCATAAAAGGTACAACATGATTTTGAAAAATCTAAGAAAAATGATAGAATACACAATCTGGAATTGAAAATGTGTCAACTGGTAGGGGATATGAATTCAAGATATAAAGGCATGTTGTTTAGCACCGCTGAAATAAACCTCAAGGAAAATATTATAGTTTTAGTGACTATGATTGGTTTAAAAACTCAAGAAAAATTTAGTGAATACCCTAGTAAATATCATACTGGAATTCTAAAAAAATAATAAGTCAAAAACTGGATAACACATAATCTCTAAATGAGATAATAAACCATGAAAATGAAGAAAAGTTCAATATTCCATTTGAAAAACTACCTGAAAAATGTTACAACTGGGTCCTAGTGACAGCATAGACACCCCACCTTTCACATGGTTGTCAGGTCCTGGCCTTCCAGGTACCACCAGTTGCCTCGAAGACACGTGGTCCCCACCTTAGGGCCCACCCACGTGCCTGAATGGGTCATCTGACTAATGAAAGTTCCCACAGGCCAAAACATGTCCTTTTTAGTGTAATTTTTCCTCACTTATACACACCCTAGGAGACTTCCCAGAAGGTCACCCATATTGATCACTACTTCAATCCAAGCACGCTTGACTATGGAGTTCTAAGCAGATAAGCTCCCAAAAAGAAAGGTGTGCCTTATTGAATACCCTAGTAAATCTCATACTTGAATTCTGAAAAAAAAATAGGAAGTCAAAAATTGGATAACACGTAATCTCTAAATGAGATAATAAACCATAAAAATAAAGAAAAATTCACTATTCTATTTGAAAAACTACCCAAAAATGTGACAAATGGGTCCTGGTGACAGCACAGACACCCCGCCTTTAACATGGTTGTCAGGTCCTGGCCCACTAGGTACCACCAGTTGCCCTACAAACACGTGGTCCCCACCTTAGGGCCCACCCACATGCCCGAATAGGACATCTGACTAATAATAGTCCCCATAGGCCAACACATGTCCTTTCTAGTGTGCTTTGTCCTCACTCATAGACACCCTGGGAGACTTCCCAGAAGGTCACCCATCCTGATCACTACTTCAAGCCAAGAATGCTTAATTATGGATTTCTAATCAAATAAACTCCTGAAAAGAAAGGTTCACCTTGTTGAATGCCCTAGTAAATTTCATACGAGAATTATAAAGAAAAAAATAGGAAGTCAAAAAGTAGATAACACATAATATCTAAATGAGATAAGAAACCCTGAAAATAAAGAAAAATTCACTATTCTGTTTGAAAAACTACCTGAAAATGTGACAATTGGGTCCTAGTGACAGCATAGACACCCCGCCTTTAACATCGTTGTTGGGTCCTGGCCCACCAGGTACCACTAGTTGCCCTACAGACATATAGTCCCCACCCTGGGGCCCACCCACGTGCTTGAACAGGTCATCTAACTAATGATATTCCCCACGGGCCAACACATGTCCTTTCTAGTGTGCTTTTTCCTCACTCACACACACCCTGGGAGACTTCCCAGAAGGTCAACCATCCTGATCACTACTTCAATCCAAGCACGCTTAATTGTGGAATTCTAATCAGATGATCTCCCGAAAAAAAGGTGCACCTTGTTGACATGAGTCATATCATTTAGTCACTTAACCCTTTATCATTCTATGGTGTTACATTCACCCCCTTTATAGCACAATGTACTCATTGTGGACCCTACATCGTAACCCAGGTAATGCACTTCACTTAAGGCTGGGAACCTCCCTCTGATACTAAATGTCACAACTGGGTCCTGATGACATCCCAGAAGGTCAACCATCCTGATCACTACTTCAATCCAAGCATGCTTAATTGTGGTGTTCTAATCAGATGAGCTCCCGAAAAAAAAGGTGCACCTTATTGACATGAGTCATATCATTTAGTCATTTAACCCTTTATCATTCTGTGGTGTTACATTCACCCCCCCCCCCCTTTATAGCACAATGTCCTAATTGTGGACCCTACATCGCAACTCAGGTAATGAACTTCACTTAAGGATGGGAACCTCCCTCTGATACTAAATGTCACAACTGGGTCCCGGTGAAATCCGAGACACCATGCCTTAACATGGTCGCCAGGTTCTGGCCCACCAGGTACCACCAGTTTCCCCATAGACATGTTTTCCCTACCCTGAGGCCCACCCACGTGCCCGAACGGGTCATTTGACTAATGAAATTCCCCACATGCCAACACATATCTTTTCTAGTGTTCTTTTTCCTCACTCACAGACACCCTGGGATACTTCCCAGAAGGCCACCCATCTTGATCACTACTTCAATCCAAGCACGCATAACTGTAGAGTTATAATTAAATAGGCTCTTGAAAAGGAAGGTTCACCTTGTTGACATGAGTCGTATCTTTTAGTCATTTAACCCTTTATCATTCTGGGGTGTTACAAAAAAGACATGAAAAATAAAAACAAATGGAAGGAGAATCTTGAGGAAGAATTAGGATAAATTTTTTTTGTTTTAAAGAAATATGAACCATATAGGTGAATATTACTTTCATTCAAGCCTTGATTCAAATTCCTTCATATTGGAAATTAGTGAATAAGTTTGTATCAAATAAGAAATTTTTTTGAAGAGTTTTCTAATTGCAGACTCACTGAATAGTGCAGTGTTTTCCTTCAAAAAAATATATCACCAAAACATTAAGATATATGGAGTATTTCATTCCCTTCACCTTAAGGAATTATTTTCAATTTAATAGTCTTTGTGATCTTGGGGAAAGAATCAATATACTCTCTTTCTCACTATTTCAACAGTTGAGATTGGGTGAATTGCAACCCACTACTATTGTTTAATAGTTGGATGACTGATATTTCAAACATCCCATAGAGAGATTCGATGACTTGCTTGTTGGATTATGTAAGTTGTTTTTACTTGAAAACTTTCTTGTTTTGTACATGGAGTGTGAGAAAGAATTCCCTATCATCCTTCGCGATCCTTTCTTATCCATAGTAAGAGATATTATTAATGTGGTAGAGGGTAAGTAGCTTTTCAAATTTAGAGAGAATGAATAAGAGATTCATATATTTAAAATTTTCAAGGAACCTACTTTTGATGAAAACTGCTCTAGGGTTGAGTTGTTAGAATCTGAGAACTCATTAGAACATTTAGAAGAGTTATAAAAATAGACATCAACTGAAGAAATTTATTTGAATGATTGAAATGGTGATCACCAAAATGTTGATATTATTCAGTAAGTGAGTCTGGGTAGTTCTCCAAAGGTTGATACTAGATCTATTCCCTTTGAGAAGAGTTGTTTAGAAAATGAGTTTTCTATTACTGAGCTTAAGGACTTTTTGGTTGATATTAATAGTATATTTCTTTACTCTAATAAAATATAGGAATAATTTGATAAGTTTGAGGGAGAATTGTTATAACAATATAAAGTTTTTTATTTCAAAATCATTCTAAAATATGATTTGGATGCTCCTGAGAGTATGTTATCCACTTTGGATAAAAATAAACAATAATTTAACACTGGTTCTAAAATTAAAAAACTTCTAGTTTTCAAACTCATTTTAAGAAACATATTGAAGTCCCTAGATCTCTCGAGCCCAAGAGTCTTCCTTCCATTGAGTAAGCACCCACTTTGGAGATAAAAATGCATTCAACACACTTGAAATACTCATTTATAGGTGAAAATTCAACACTACTTATCATTGTATCTAATAAACTCAATGAAATTCAAGAGGAAAGATTGTTGGGGGGTTCTAAAAAAGGTCAAAACTATAATAGGTCGGTCCATAGCTGACATTAAAGGTATTATCCCTTCATTCTATATGAATATGATTTCAATTGAACCAAACCCTAGCAAAGAGTTGAAGATCAAAGGAGACTGAATCAAAATAGGAAGGATCTTATGATAGAATACATTATAAAGTTGTTCGATGCTGGTATTATATATCCAATTTTTTATAGTGCTTGGGTTAGTCGTGTTCAAGTAGTTCCAATGGAAGGGTGATTCACTATTATGACCAATGAAAAGATTGAATAAATCCAAGATAGGAAGGAGACCAAATAATGAGTCTAAATAGATTACAGGAAACTTAACTCATCTACTAGGAAAGATCATTTCCCTGTGAGATTCTTGCATAAAATGCTTGGAAAGCTAATTAGGAATGAGTTATTCTATTTTCTGGATATTTATTATGGTTTAAACAAGATTCATGTGGCCCCAAAAGAGATAAAACTACCTTAAAATTCCCATTTGGACCATTTTCATATCGTAGAATTCCCTTCAGTATGTGTGTCAACCTGGCCACCTTTCAAAGGTGTATAATGGTCCTCTTTTCAAACATGATAGAGAGTATTATTGAGGTATGTATGGATGTTTTTTTCATTATTGTGAGAAAATTTGAGAGTTTTTTGAAAAATATGTAATTATATTTAGAGATATTATAAGAGACTGACATAGTTCTTAATTGGGAGAAATATCGGTTTATGTTCACTAAAGGGATAGTGTTTGTCTATAAGGTGTCTAAAAGGGGAATTGAGGTTGATAATGACAAAATATAAGTGATTTATACATTTTCCCCTCTTGGATATTTCATGGGTATTGGTAGATTTTAAGGGCATACTGGTTTTTTAATAGAGGTTAATTAAATGCTTTTCAACAATTACAAATCCCTCATGTTCTCTTTTGGTTAAAGATACACTCTTTGTCACTGATGAAAATTGTTTGAAACATTTTAATTTTCATAAATAAAAAATCACTTCATCACCCATCATCATTGCACCTGATTGGATATTACCTTTTGAAGTTATGTTTGATGCTAGTGATATGACTATTGAAGATATTTTAGGATATAGGAAAGATAAGAAGTTACATGTTGTGTATTATAGCATCAAGATTCTATAAGATTCTTAAAGGAAGAAAACCGTTATTCAGAAGGATTTTTTGGATATTTAATTTTCTCTAGAAAAGTTTAGGATGTAACTTTAATGTTCCAATGTCATATTATTTATAGAGAACACTACCATGAAGTATATGTTTTCAAATAAATAGGAAAAACCTAAACTCATTAGGTGTTACTACTACAAATAGGGATTTTAAGAGTGATAAAAATCACCTTTAACAGTGCTAGACAAACATTGTTAATCGCGGAGAAGATAAAGGGGGTCCCCTTTATCAGCGCTCAAAATAGTGCTGAAAAAGGGTCACCTTTATCCTCACTAAAAAAAATACTGATAAAGGTCCCCCTTTATCATCACTTGTTTAGCACTGATAATGGGTCATCTTTATCAGCGCTATTTTGAGTGCTGATAAGTGTCTAATATATCAGTGCTCAAAATAGCACTGATAAAGACCCCCTTTATCAGTGCTATTTTGAGCGCTGCTATAATACACATTTATCAGCGCTTAATTATCACTGATAAAGGCTAAGTTTATTGAGAAAACCCAGCACCTGCACAACACCTGCACACTTGAGACAACACCTTCACACACGGCACAAACAACACCTACACACAAACAAAGCATAAAAGAACAAAAGAGCACGCACAATAGTTTCCCAAAAAAATCTATATACATTTAATTGAAATCATGAATACAAAAAAACACACTGCTATATACATTTCAAAAAATGTTTAATATGGTTACAATTACAATTATCCAACAAATAGTTAAAAATATTAATGTTTCATCCTTTTTTCATCTATAATCCCCTCCCAAAAATTTTTATCCATGGTATTAGTTGTCGAACAAAGCATTAGAACTTAGGAAAAAAATCACCTATATAAGAAAATAAATATTATGTTAGTAACACAATAATGATATAAATTAAACATTAATACGAAATAATACATTAATAAAATGTCAATTGTTATCTGTTACAACCCTTACATTTCCATATTTCCTTGGATTGAATCAATATTTTATAAGAGTCTCATCATGATTCATTGAATTATAATTATTGTTTTGTTAAGATTATATGGATGAGAAAAGAAGAGGAAGAAATGTCAACAACAACATGGAATCCAAAAGGTTCAATTTATTGACAATAAAAAAAAGGAGGAATCTCCACAGGTTATAAAATATGACACATACATGATGGTGTATTCAATTTCATAAGAGTATTCAATTTTAGAATAAATTCTAACATTTTCCTAGTGATACCACTATCCTAGATAGGTTATAAACCTAATAGTTACATATATTAGGATCCTCTAAGAGTGTAATCTCCCATTCCAGGTCAAAGGGAAGGAGTTCTAGCGCGTCCGCATCAGACATCGGGTCCATCCCTGCTTGGACCCTGACCACTTATTCCTCTCTAAGGACCCCATACTGTAACACCCCAGGTAAATAAAGAATATGACATCTTTATATTTATCCATATTTGTGAATAAAATATTAATATTACTTTAAAGGGGATTCTATGCTCGATGGCGTACCCAATACGCAACAACGAGTTTCTTAGGAATCTTACGTTGCACTCTAATAATAAAATAATATTATTTTAAATGGTAGTTAACGCCTAGCCGTTGTAATGGAGGGAATGAACAGAACTAACTACAAAATTATTATATATGTTTGTTAAATATTTTTACTCTTTACAATAAATGTTAGAGGATTAAAAATTCAAATGAATCCAGTTTTTAAGCGTAAACATTCTAATGTTCTTTAAAAGGTCGATTAACCGCCTTTTGATGGAGAACCCCTTTTAAATCAAATTTTTGAAAATTTTATAAGCTCTATTTTTAAAAATAAACATATTATTTATTATTGGGATATTGAAATTTACCTTGGGTTAATTTTTGGTATTTTTCTGACAATGTTCATTTTTCAATGAATAGTGAAAAATACTGCATTTTATATCAAAACTGCTTTTTTATATAATTTAATTATATGGTTATATTATCTTTTTAATTTGTTTTAAAGTTTAATTTGAATATATTTTTACCATTTCATCCAATGATGGTCATTGGGATTAATTTCACTTTGGATTGGGCATAAACAAGTGTCAAACTTTTCATAAATATTGTTTCTAAAAAACCCGCTATTTGTTTTGACAACGGGAAGTTTTTTAAATTAATTATTGAAATTTATGTGTTTTGAATTTGGTAAAATTTATTACATATTTTGAATCAGAAGCTCCAAATTATGTAATTAAGACTCTTTTGTTTTTGGACATTATGAATAGTAACGACGGTAATTATCTTTAATTATCTTGATTAATGAGTAATCGGGTAGTTAAAGATAATAAGATAATATCATAATAATAAAAAATGACCACAACATGTTTCCTAAGGCTACTTGTTGTCTCATGGCCGACCATGGGATGCCTTGTGCCAAACTTGGGGGGCCCATGGAATCACTTTTGTGAGAAAGTGACTTTTTATCTTTTTATTTTTAAAGAATGTTAAATGTAACAAAGAATGTATCACCTAAGTAAAATATTTTTAATTTTGTCTACATAAATTATCTTTTAGACTATAAATATTAATTGGAAAGATAAAAATATTTCCTACATCATAGTATTTTTTTATAATTTTTAGACATTAAATAAATTAAATTATTTATGACATCATGATGATGCAGCAATGACCTCATTATTTAACGATTTAAATAAAATGGAAAGATAATGTAAAATCTAAGACCTAAACATGTCCAAAACCTATTGTATGGGTGGATTTCGAACCTTTATCACCTTATCCTCGAAACACATCAATGTGGGACCAATAAAATCCGAAACTCAATTGAAAATAAAGTTACATTTTATACCTTTCCAAGAGTGCCCCTCCTCTCCTCTTATAAAAGGCCCCCAACTCTACCTCTTTACCCACACTTACAAAGGCTTTGGCTCGGCCAAACCCTGACCATTTCATCTTTCCACATCCCTCTATAACTCCTTTAAGCCTCACTTTGGTCAGAATCCTTTCCAAGGAATCCTTTGATCTCAAACCAAAGGGAGTTACCCAATTTTAAGGTAATGTCTTCACTTGTGTCCTTTTGTTTTATTTTGCTTCTCCAACCCCCTAAACTCTTTTTATTCATTTCTTTTATAACAACTCCAGTATCTTAAATATACTAGGATGCTTTTATAAGAAGTATTAGAGCTACACTTACACACACCTTCATATAATGGTTAAAGAATATACTATTTCTGTGGTTGGTGATTTTCTACCTCACGAAACGATGATTGTTCAATATTCTTTTAACACCTTTAAAGGTGGCCATTATGATGTCACTGTATTTTATATATGATATATATGGTATTTATGTTTACTATATGCTTCTGTATTTTATATTTAAACCATACCTTTATTCTTTTCATGTTGTGTAAATGCGATAATTTCATATGAGGAAGTGTGGACTACCGCCCCCTCAAGTGATGTGACTCGTACATGCAATACATGGAACGTATAAAGAATTAAATAGATGAAAATATGTGACCTATATAACATATATATTATACTGGAATTATAATATATATATCTATATATCATTTATTTTTAATTCTGTTAATATGACAAAGAAAAAATGAAAGTAGCGTTCATGCGTACGTACGGCCTACCGTCTCCATGAACGGTGCTTTTCGTTTTTATCTCCAAATGATATGGAATAGTATAAAATGAAAATGTAATGGATATATATGATATTTTAATCATTAATACTATTCTTGAAATTATTTACTTATAACTACATGGACAATCATTTTTCAAACAAGTTCATTTTTAACTCATGTACCAAACATCGGCAAAAACGCCTGATATGAACTAACATTATTAAACAATTATTATAACATTATAATATGTGATATGAACTGAATAATAATCTTTAAAGGAGGTCCTTAGGCAATTATAAATTGACCAAAGTTTATTATTCAGGAATATAAAGAAACGAACAAGACAAGTTGGACTTGAGGTAAGGGATCTGACTCCTCTCTTTCTTTTAATGTACACTCTTTTATGTCATTCCTTTTTAAAGCTCATCTTTATTGTTATTGGGATATTCTTTTATATTAATCATACTTTAATTTTTATGTTCATATGATGAGAGACCTTATTCCCTTTCATCAATCCGTTTTGGAAGTTTTAAGTGGCGATGTTAGGCTACCGAGTTTTCGTAAGGGATTTTTCATCTCACTTTTATTCTCGTGAGATTTATGCTACATTTGCCACAATTTCCTTTGAGTGTTGTATGTACTGACCATTATTATACACTTTTTGTAGTATAATTTCATTTATGGGTGTTCACATATTCATTGTATGACCCTTCTTCCATGGGGTGTATGTTTCGAAAGTTACCCAACTCGGTAAGGGGACCTTTCACCCTCCACTTTTTAAAAGACTTCTTTTGTTATGTCTTTTAATTCACATACTATTATGTTGGGATATGTTCTTTTATATCCTTATTGATGTAAATTTTATTTCCAAGTGATGAGATGCCCTTTTTATCTCTCATCAACTCATTTTCTGAATTTTGAAGTGATGTCGTTAGGCTGTCGAATTTTACCAAGGGAACTTTTTAACCCAATTTCGATTTCTTTGGGTTCAACATGTAGTTATTGAATATGTCATACTTTTAATATGTTTGAATGATCTTTTATTGTTTTACACTTCATATCCACTTATATTGGGTGTATTTATATTTGTCACACATAATTTTGAGATTGATTTATCCTTAATTTAAGGATACCTTCTTTATAAGAGATTTCATCACATTTGACATTTCTATTGAGACTTAATTGTTGTTATGCACCAATTCACTCTTATATGGTGTATATACTATAGTTTGGAATATTATATCCTGAATCCATTTATTCTCATGATATTATAAAATTCTGACTAAATGTTATTCCTCAATTATTGTATTCAAGTGTCTCTAATTTTGGTAAAACCCCTTTAACCAAAATATCGCTTTAAATGTTTTAATTATTTGTTCTTATTAATATCCATGTTTTTAAAATGGTTTTAAGGATTTATTTATATGGATATTAATGGTTTAAAATTTTAAAAGCTTCAAGGTGGTAGGGGACACTTTGATTCAAAAATCTCTTTATTAAATGTTTTAAATGGTTTTGGAAATGGTTTCTTTTTGAATGGATTCATTATTTCAATATACTAAAATGTTATATTGTGATTGAAATGTGGAAATGTTATGTTTCCTTTATGCATGTTTTATGTGATACGTTTATGTTATGGTTCTTGGGCATTGTTATGAAAACGGGTGGTTCCGTGATAAACTAAGGGCGGGTGAGCCCGATATAGCTCTCCAATGCATTGGGTAACGTGAAGGAGTGAAACGTTAAGGTTTCTCCGAAGAGATTTAGGGAATATACTGTGGTGGGTATTCCAAACGTAACCAAGAGGGTTACTCCCTACGTAAGAATGTTATGAATGCCTCAAGTTACCTTTTATGTCTTGTGGTTCCTATGATTTATTCATGATTTGATGAGGTATGTTAAAGTGCCTATGTTTTGTGGGTAAAGTATGATTTCATTCTTATGTATATATGAACTCATGTTTCCTTTCTATTTTTTTTATAACCCTTACTGAGCTTTTTATGCTCATCCCAAGTTTTTTTAAATGTTTTTCACAGGTCAAGGGAAAGGTACATGATTTGATGATAGTGTCAAGGAAGTGTCAAGAAAGAATCCATGCTTTATTTTTTAAATATGTTTCCGTTGATGGAAAAAAAATGAATACTATCTTTATGTAACCACTTTTTTTAAATGTGGAATGTAATGAAAGTTTTATGGTCTAATTCTCTAAAACTCTAAACCTGAAAAGATCCTCAACGTGTAATCTTGTAATAACTCAATATTAAGTAAGGTTTAAGGCTGGGGCCTTATAGTTGGTATCAAAGGTCGGTTTAGGTAAATTTAGAGGTTAGGGTATCCTCTATGCATAAGTGACATTACCATAATGATTAGGATTTCAGAAAGAGACCTAGTTTTAGATAAAGTGAATGAGTAAGTATATATTAGTGTTTATCTTCCTCATTGGTACATGATGGTTTTGCTGATATACTCACACTGACCTTTATGTTTTTAGTGAATGGATGGATCTATCAGGCACCAAAGAGACAACAGGTTTGAAGGAAACTGTGGTGGTTCTCTGTTTAAGATACTAGATAAAATGGGGGATTCAATGAGGAAACTCGTGGTTGTTCTAAACCAACTATCAAGGAGTCATGATCAACCACTTGAACCTTGGTATGTTCTGTAATGCATCATGTACAAGATGACCATTTGATGTGGAAGTTCAGGTAATAATTATAAAGGTAACCATTAGAGTTTATATGATCCTTACTTTTGAGGTAATTATGGGTTATTATATGATATGCTGGAAAATGAAAGGCATGAGATAAACTTGAGGTTAAAATATGTAATGATCATTTTTGAAGATTTTATCTCGTTTTGGGGAATGTTTTAAAATTATATAGTTTTGGAAAAAGGACAACATGCAGACCGTGTGACAACCCGTCGCGTTGGACAAAGCTGCAGGAATCGAACCCACAACCAAAGTGTGACTGGTATTTATCGCCTACCACTGGACTACGTGAAGTCCCTGGTTATTTTGACTAATTCTTTTTAGTTAGATGATTTTAGGAATTAAGAGTAAGTTGATTTTGGGTTATCTATGGAAATTTATTAACCTATCATGGAGGATATGTGATTAGATTAATTACTTTTCAATACAGGACATTAAGAGAAACTAATGTTGTTTGGAGATAAATGTTACGATTTAACTTGGAAGACTATGAGACTAAATCCTTCAAATATTTGGATTTCAATCTTAGTTTGGTTTACTTTGAATAATTTTATGGACAAATTGATTATCGAATGGTCCTCGTTGAACTTTGGGTTTTGTTGGACAAATTTTGGAGATTAAGAATAGATTTTCTTTTTATAAAGGGTTATCCTTTTCTGGATTATCTGATCTTGTACTAACCTTTTCAGTTTTGGTTTTGGTTAAAGTCTAAAGACATGGGAATTATATAGTTCTCTTTTGTGGATTAGGTGATTCTCTATAAGTTGATTATAATACTCTTAATGTGAACAAGTCTTCCTAAATACTCATCTTTTGGAGAAAATATGAGTTTGTGTAAGGAATCTAATAAAAGTTGAAAGTCAAAATGATAAGTGATTATGTTTACTTATGAATAAATTCCTCAATAAAAAGTAACTTAAAACAAAAATTTTGTCTATTAACTTTTCCTACTGGGGAATCGAATTCCATTTAACTCATCACAGGTTTTTGATTTTCTTGTGGTTAACTTTCTCCTAAACATGTTTTCTATCACTCTCCATCAGAACATGACCCTTTGTTTTTTTCAATGTCCATATTTTCATACTTGTAATCCTAGAATGGGTTAACTCGGGTGACCTTTGTACTTATCTTTCTTTATTTTAAAGTGATTGTTTTACCGACTCTAGTTCCGATGTGGGACTTTCAAGGATGTTTCCAAGCCCAATTTTAAAATTGCGAGGACCCAATTCCCAAAAGGGGGGAAGGATGTAACACCCCAGGTAAATAAAGAATATGAAATATTTATATTTATCCATATTTGTGAATAAAATATTAATATTACTTTAAAGGGGATTCTATGCTCGATGGCGTACCCAATACGCAACAACGAGTTTCTTGGGAATCTTACGTTGCACTCTAATAATAAAATAATATTATTTTAAATGGTAGTTAACGTCTAGCCGTTGTAATGGCGGGAATGAACAGAAATTACTACAAAATGATTATATATGTTTTTCAAATATTTTTACTCTTTACAATAAATGTTAGATGATTAAAAATGCAAATGAATCCAGTTTTTAAGCGTAAACATTCTAATGTTCTTTAAAAGGTCGATTAACCGCCTTTTGATGGCGAACCCCTTTTAAATCAACTTTTTGAAAATTTTATAAGCTCTATTTTTTAAAATAAACATATTATTTATTATTGGGACATTTAAATTTACCTTGGGTTAATTTTTGGTATTTTTCTGACAATGTTCATTTTTCAATGAATAGTGAAAAATACTGCATTTTACATCAAAACTGCTTTTTCATATAATTTAATTATATGGTTATATTATCTTTTTAATTTGTTTTAAAGTGTAATTGGAATATATTTTTATCATTTAATCCAATTATGGTCATTGGGATTAATTTCACTTTGGAATTGGGCATAAACAAGTGCCAAACTTTTCATAAATATTGTTTCTAAAAAACCTGCTATTTGTTTTGAAAACGGGAAGTTTTTTAAATTAATTATTGCAATTTATGTGTTTGGAATTTGGTAAAATGGATTACATATTTGGAATCAGAAGTTCAAAATTATGTAATTAAGACTCTTTTGTTTTTGGACATTATGAATAGTAACGACGGTAATTATCTTTAATTATCTTGATTAATGAGTAATCGGGTAGTTAAAGATAATAAGATAATATCATAATAATAAAAAATGACCACAAAATGTATCCTAAGGCTACTGGTTGTCTCATGGCCGACCATGGGATGCCTTGTTCCAAACTTTGGGGCCCCATGGAATCACTTTTGTGAGAAAGTGACTTTTTATCTTTTTATTTTTAAAGAATGTTAAATGTAACAAAGAATGCATCACCTAAGTAAAATATTTTTAATTTTGTCTACATAAATGATCTTTTGGACTATAAATATTAATTGGAAATATAAAAATATTTCCTACATCATAGAATTTTTTTATAATTTTTAGACATTAAATAAATTAAATTATTTATGACATCATGATGATGCAGCGATGACCTCATTATTTAACGATTTAAATAAAATGGAAAGATAATGTAAAATCTAAGACCTACACATGTCCAAAACCTATTGTATGGGTGGATTTAGAACCCTTATCACCTTATCCTCGAAACACATCAATGTGGGACCAATAAAATCCGAAACTCATTTGAAAATAAAGTTACATTTTATACCTTTCCAAGAGTGCCCCTCCTCTCCTCTTATAAAAGGCCTCCACCTCTACCTCTTTACCCACACTTCCAAAGCCTTTGGCTAGGAAAAACCCTGACCATTTTATATATCCAAATCCCTCTATAACTCCTTGAAGCCTCACTTTGGGCATAATCCTTTCCAAGGAATCCTTTGATCTCAAACCAAAGGGAGTTACCCGATTTTAAGGTAATGTCTTCACTTGTGTCCTTTTGTTTTATTTTGCTTCTCCAACCCCCTAAAATCTTTTTATTCATTTATTTTGTAACAAATCCAGTATCTTCAATATACTAGGATGTTTTTATAAGAATTATTAGAGCTACACTTACACACACCTTCGTCTAATGGTTAAAGAACATATTGTTTCTGTGGTTGGTGATTTTCTGCCTCACGAAATGATGATTGTTCAATATTCTTTTAACACCTTTAAAGGTGGCCATTATGATGTCACTATATTTTATATATGATATATATGGTATTTATGTTTAATATATGCTTCTTTATTTTATATTTAAACCATACCTTTATTCTTTTCATGTTGTGTAAATGCGATAATTTCATATGAGGAAGTGTGGACTACCGCCCCCTTAAGTGATGTGACTCGTACATGCAATACATGGAACGTACAAAGAATTAAATAGATGAAAATATGTGACCTATATAACATATATATTATACTGGAATTATAATATATATATATATATTATTTATTTTTAATTCCGTTAATATGACAAAGAAAAAATGAAAGTAGAGTTAATGCGTACGTACGGCCTACCGTCTCCATGAACGGTGCTTTTCGTTTTTATCTCCAAATGATATGGAATAGTATAAAATGAAAATGTACTAGATATATATGATATTTTAATCATTAATACTATTCTGGAAATTATTTACTTATAACTACATGGACAATCATTTTTCAAACAAGTTCATTTTTAACTCATGTACCAAACATCGGCAAAAACGTCTGATATTAACTAACATTATTAAACAATTATTATAAAATTATAATATGTGATATGAACTTAATAATAATATTTAAATGAGTTCCTTAGGAAATTATAAATTGACCAAAGTTTATTATTCAGGAATATAAAGAAACGAACAAGACAAGTTGGACTTGAGGTAAGGGATCTGACTCCTCTCTTTCTTTTAATGTACACTCTTTTATGTCATTCCTTTTAAAGCTCATCTTTATTGTTATTGGGATATTATTTTATATTACTCTTACTTTAATTTTTATGTTCATATTATGAGAGACCCTATTCCCTCTCATCAATCCATTTTGGAAGTTTTAAGTGGCGTTGTTAGGCTGCCGAGTTTTTGTAAGGGATTTTTCATCTCACTTTTATTCTCGTGAGATTTATGCTACATTTGCCACAATTTCCTTTGAGTGGTGTATGTACTGCCCATAATTATACACTTTGTGTAGTATAATTTCATTTATGGGTGTTCACATCTTCATTCTATGACCCTTCTTCCATGGGGTGTACGTTTCGAAAGTTACCCAACTCGGTAAGGGGACCTTTCACCCTCCACTTTTTAAAAGACTTGTTTTGTTATGTCTTTTAATTCACATACTATTATGTTGGGATATGTTCTTTTATATCCTTATTGATGTAAATTTTATGTCAAAGTGATGAGATGCCCTTTTTATCTCTCATCAACTCATTTTATGAATTTTGAAGTGATGTCGTTAGGCTGTCGAATTTTACCAAGAGAACTTTTTAACCCAATTTCGATTTCTTTGGGTTAAACATGTAGTTATTGAATATGTCATCCTTTGAATATGTTTGAATGACCTTTTATAGTTTTACACTTAATATCCACTTATATTTGGTGTATTTATATTTTTCACACATAATTTTGAGATTGATTTATCCTTAATTTAAGGATACCTTCTTTATAAGGGATTTCATCACATTTGACATTTCTATTGAGACTTCATTGTTGTTATGCACCAATTCACTATTATATTGTGTATATACTGTACTTTGGAATATTATATCATGAATCCATTTATTCTCATGATATTATAAAATTCTGACTAAATGTTATTCCTCAATTATTGTATTCAAGTGTCTCTAATTTTGGTAAAACCCCTTTAACCAAAATATCGCTTTAAATGTTTTAATTATTTGTTCTTATTAATATCCATGTTTTCAAAATGTTTTTAAGGATTTATTTATATGGATATTAATGGTTTAAAATTTTAAAATCTTCAAGGTGGTAGGGGACGCTTTGATTCAAAAATCTCTTTATTAAATGTTTTAAATGGTTTTGGAAGTGGTTTCTTTTTGAATGGATTCATTATTTCAATATACTAAAATGTTATATTGTGATTAAAATTTGGAAATGTTATGTTTCCTTTATTCATGTTTTATGTGATACGTTTATGTTATGGTTCTTGGGCATTGTTATGAAAATGGGTGGTTCCGTGATAAACTAAGGGCAGGTGAGCCCGATATAGCTCTCCAATGCATTGGGTAACGTGAAGGAGTGAAACGTTAAGGTTTCTCTGAAGAGATTTAGGGAATATACTATGGTGGGTATTCCAAACGTAACCAAGAGGGTTACTCCCTATGTAAGAATGTTATGAATGCCTCAAGTTACCTTTTATGTCTTATGATTCCTATGATTTATTCATGATTTGATGAGGTATGTTAAAGTGCCTATGTTTTATGGGTAAAGTATGATTTCATTCTTATGTATATATGAACCCATGTTTCCTTTCTATTTTTTTTTATAACCCTTACTGAGCTTTTTATGCTCATCCCATGTTTTTTTAAATGTTTTTCACAGGTCAAGGGAAAGGCACATGATTTGATGATAGTGTCAAGGAAGTGTCAAGAAAGAATCCATGCTTTATTTTTTAAATATGTTTCCGTTGATGGAAAAAAATGAATACTATCTTTATGTAACCACTTTGTTTAAATGTGGAATGTAATGCAAGTTTTATGATCTAATTCTCTAAAACACTAAACCTGAAAAGATCCTCAATGTTTAAGCTTGTAATAACTCAAGATTAAGTAAGGTTTAAGGCTGGGGCCTTATACATACAATATCTAAGATCCCGTTGAAGGTATGGAAGGAATGTATTTTTCAGTTTTTGAGAGGGCCTGATGAGAACCTACGCAATTAGATGGGCCATGATCATACCAGTTCACTTTTTTCTTGATCCCCCCCTCCCCTCCCTAAGATAGCACCCTTGGACATCCCCCTCCCCACCCCTGGACAGCCCCCTCCCTACCCCTAGACACCCCCACCAACACCACTCCACCTACAGCCCCCCTCCCTCATCTTGGACAACCCCCCTCCCCCCCCCCTGCATCCCCCCTCCCTTTCCCTAGAAAGACCCCTTTTCACCCCCTAGACAGCCCCCTTCCCACCCCCCGGATACCCCCCCCACTCCTAGACACCCCCCACACACACACTCATGGACACCCCCATCCCTCTTGGACACCCCCTCCTTCCTGGACACCCCCACCCACCCTCCCACCTAGACACCCCCTCCCTCATGGACACCCCCTCCCTCCTAGTTCTTTAGTGTGATTAGCCAGACCCCCCTCCCCCTCCCTCCCCTCCCTAAGACACCCCCCTAGACAACCCCCTCCCTACCCCTAGACAACCCCCACCCCCCCCCCCCCCCCCACACACACACACCACTCCACTTGCAGCCCTCCTCCCTCCTCCTAGACAACCCCCCTCCCTCCCCCTATAGCCCCCCTCCCTTTCCCTGGACAGCCCCCCCCCCCCCCACCACTCCCCCTACAACCCCCCTCCCTTTCCCTATACACCCCCCCTCTCCCACCCCTGGAAATAAAGTATCATAAAATTAAAATAAAGTATTAGAAAATCCTAAAATGATGTCAGTACAAAAGGGATGAATCCAGTGTATACCCATTAATAACCTTCTTTATCCAACTATATTTTCATCATCTATTTGATAATGGAATAAATATTATTTATACACCATCATTCACTAATATTAATTATAAAATCATATATAATTTTAGAAATATCCTAAGTGTACTAAATTTCAAATCCTATATGGTTTTGAATGTTGATCATTCCATAATCATAGACAAATAATCAAACTACACCCAACTCCATCGTCTTTTTTTCATGTACCTAACTTCCTCCATCACATTGGGTATAATGAGAACTAGAACAAGGGGTAGATAATGGATTTTCTGAGGTTATAAGGAGACGTGAATATCATTAGAGAAATTTATTGGTCTCCAAACCAAACATGAATAAACTTTGTTGCATCCTCTCAATTGAATATGATATTCAAAATTATAAAAGGTGATTAGTGTACTTAGTGTCCTCCCCTGGGAATTCATGAAATTGGATTAGTACTCCAATTTCATGATTTTTGAAGAGATACAGTTCAACAAATTAAGGAAAAATACCAAACAAATAATATATTAGAGGAATAGAAACGAAATTTCACATAACATTAACAAAAATATAATTTAAAAATACATAAATTATAGAGATCCTATGACACAACCGGCGGATTCCAATCTTGTGGAAAGTGGGAGAAGGTATATATATGTGTGTCTGTGTGTGTGTTGCGGGGATACATCTTCTGGAATTTATTTTCTGGTAAAAAACATCTCATTCTGTAGATTTCATCCACATGACAATATTGAGGGTAAAATTTGATTTAGTTGAGAGTTTCCTTGAAACTCTTCTAGATCAGAAATTATTTCATCCATCAAACTCATATATCATCAGTAATTTTTCCATCATATGTATTCTAATACAATGTTGGTGTATAGAAAAAGTGTGTTTCTTAGAAATATAATGTGATAAAGGTAAATGATGAATATGTTGGGTCTTTATGACATTAAATAAGATATATTGGGCCAAATATTGAACTAGAATATAATTATTGGGCCTTTACATGGGCTTGGAATTGGTTTGGTTGGTTGGAACTTTTGATGTCTCACTGCGGACCCACTTCAGGCTACTTTAGAAGTGATCTACCCATTGTATATTATCAGTATAAAATGGAAGTGAATGGATCTATACCAGGACACCCCCTCCCTCCTGGACACCCCCTCCCTTCTGGACACACCCCCTACATCCCTCCTGAACACCCCACTCATGGACACCCCCTAGACACCCCCCTCTCTTTTGGACACCCCTCACTCCTGGACACCCCCTGGACACCCCCTCCCTCCTGAACACCCCCACCCACCTAGAGACCCCCTCCCACCTGGATACCCCCTCCCTCCTGGAGACTCCCTCCCTCTTGGACACCCCCCCACTCCTGGACACCCCCCCCCCACTCCTGGACACCACCACCCACCCTCACACCTAGACACCCCCTCCCTCCAGGACACCCCCTCTCTTTTGGACACCCCCCCCTCCCCTCCTAGACACCCCACTCATGGAAACCTCCCTGGACACCCCCTCCCTTTTGGACCCCCCCCCCCACTCCTGGACACCCCCTCCCTCTTGGACACCCCCCTCCTTCCTGGAAACCCCCACCCACCCTCCCACCTGGAGACCCCCTCCCTCCTGGACACCCCCTCCTTCTTGGACACCTCCCTCCCCTCCTGGACACCCCCTCCCCACTCCTAGACACCCCCACCCACCCTCACACCTGGACACCCCTACCTCCTGGACACCCCCTTCCTTCTGGACACACCCCCTCTCTCCCCTCCAGGACACCCCACTCATGGACACCTCCCTGGACACCCCCTCCCTTTTGGACACCCCCACTCCTGGACACCCCCTGGAGGGCATAACATAGCCAACCTCCCACATAATATAAACCATTAACATAAGGTGGGTGCCATGGATAAACTCACATACATAAAGGAGGACCTAAAGAGGAATAACCAATCTAACCTTCAACACAATCCGAACCACTAAAATAATTTATGTCTTGTGTGGAATACCGCATATACCCCATGATGTATAGCCAAACGTAAACTTTAAAAAAATTTAAATAATGTTCACCTTGGTGGATTATCTCTACATTGCAATCCCAAGGTCTCTAGGCCTCATCCTCGTCATAGATATATAATAAAGATTAAGAACAAGCATGAAAGATAAGCCTCATCCTAGATCTTAGCTAGCCAATGATTGATACCTAGCATCGAGCAAGAGGCTATTACATAAGAAGCTCATACATGACACATCCTAAGCAGTCACATTAAATGTATCCATCATTAGATTATCCTATAGTTAAAAAATATATCATGACGATCCCAAGACCTATATGTAACAATATATCAACAAGAAAACTCTTTATTCATATTTAGTTACCAACCTACACCACTTGATGTGTTGATTTCCCTACCCTTAAGGTCATAAGGAATCCACATTATCATTTCCACTAACATCATAATCAACCCCACTCCATGTATTGCACCTATAAGGGTTCAAAGGGAGATGTCACAATTTCATATAGCCATGATAAATATTTTTTGTGGGATAATCAATACAAACCATGTACTCAGCATGATATAAGATTTAAAATAATCCTTGATATATCTCACATAATAACCTACCCACTGGTTATTCCATCACTAGTACCCACCAAGGCATCCCCTCAATTGAATGGTTGAGGGATAAATATCTTAGGAGAACACAAATACCATGGGACATAAGATTCTATCTCCTTGCCTTCCATGATCTAATGATCACTCTATAATCTATTATCACACTCAGTCCAATGGGACACCCTCCAAATATTATAGACATCCTATACAATGTTTTACACATATTCAGATCAATACCTAGTCTCTTAAGAGTCCTAAGACATCAAACAAGGTGGTTAGAAATCAATAAATTCAATGCATCAAAAATCATCCAAAATTGAATACATTTATAAATAAATGATCACCCAATCTCAAATTCCATAGAAAGAAACATCACCTTTCTCTATCACAAGAACACCACGTGTATAGAGAACCACCCATTAGTTAGAACAAAAAAAATGGGAATAATTTGATCATAAGGATTTTATAAAAAACCATTTCTCAAAATGTCCCAAATGAACAAAAAAACATTTTAAGGGTGAAAATCATAATAAAATGATTTAAAATATCTTCCAAATCAACTCTTAAGACCAATATTATGAATATAATTTTATAAAACCACATGGGATCCAAAAATCCAAAATGATAACATTTTTAATAGTGAAAGTCTATCACAATGTTTACAATATAACTCATATGGGTTAACACGCCCTTGAAAAATCTAACAACCCCTTTAGGACACTTGAAGAATATTACACACCCCAAACACATTATTTAGAAATCAATAGGTGTAAAACTCCCATTAAAAAATCTTTATATAGTACTGAATTTTAATTTTTAAAATATTTTCATGCTTTGAAGGCCACTTGGGAATTTTTCAATAGAATTGGTACTTAACCTATTCCGTAATAAGGCTTAAAAACCACCTAGAAAACAAAATTATTCTATCATATGGAAAATACATATAAACAAGATGGATGATTCTTCCTTCAATGAAAACTAGTAAATCAAACCACAATACGTCCTTATAAACCATTAAGGGTTACCAAGTAGGAGGGATCGTGGCGCAGGAGGGATCACGATGGAGGAGGGACTGTGGCAGAGGCAGTGGCGGTGTAGGCAGCGGTGGTGGAGGCAGTGGTGACAGAGGAGGAGGAGGACGGTCGCGGTGGAGGAGGAGGAAAAGGCAACGACAGTGGTGGAGGGGTCGGGTTTAGCTTCTGGAAAGGCTTGAACGGGTGCGAGAGAGGAGGGGCATGTTAAGGTTCTTTTATAAAAAACTTTGGAACCTTTATCAGCGCTAGTTAAAAGACCTGATAAAGATATACCTTTATCATTGCTAAAAATCACTGATAAAGTACCTATTTATCAGTGCTAAAATTATAGCATTGATAAATAGGTATTTTATCAGTGCTTTTTTAGCATTGATAAAGGTTTATCTTTATCAGTGCTAAAATTATAGTGCTGATAAATACTTATTTTATAAAATTATAATTTTAATAATTTATTTATATTCTTATATATTTATTTAAAATGATTTATAGGATAAATATATATTTATTTATTAATAATTATAACTAAAAATAGTATATATTTATAAATATTGGTATATAATTGTTAATATATATTAATAAAGTTATAATTACAAATGTATTTGAAAATTATTCATATATATCATTAAAAATATAATAAAATATATTTATTATTTAAATATATTTAATGTAATTTTATATGTACATTTTTTAGAACATATATAGTTCATATGGGTAACATTATGAATTAATCAATATATACCACATCATGTAACATACAAATGAACATTCATGCATACATAACATATACGCATATATTCGTTGACCAAATTCATTGGAAAACACATATATATTCAACAATTTTAATTATAAATATATATATTAAAAGGTATTATATATTTATAAATAAAATAAATATATTAAATATAACAAATATAACAAATACAATGAATTAATCTAATAAATCTCTAATAAATATAATAAATCTAATAAATCTAATAAATGTATTTATTATTTAATGTAATTTATTATAATCTTATAATTATTTAATTATATATATATATTTAATTATAATCTTAGAAATACTTTTTCAATTAAAACATTGTATATATATATATATATTTGAATTATTAAAAAATATATATTAAATATAAACAACTATTTTTTATTTAATGTATAAAAATAAAAATTATTTTCGAATATAAATATAATAATTTTATATAAATTAATAATAAAAACTTTTATCAGCACTAATAATAACGCTGATAAATGTACCCTTTATCAGCACTTGTTTTAGCGCTGATAAAGGTTACCTTTATCAGCGTTTTTAGTTAGTGCTGATAAAGGCACACCCCTTTATCAGCGCTTTCTGTTTAGCACTGATAAAGGGCAGCACTTCCCTTACCCTGTTTTGTGGTAGTGTGGATAATTTTGTTACATTAGTTTGATTTGGAGATTAGAGATAAATAGGGTTATGAGAATGTTATTGCAGATAATCTATTTAGGTTTTCCAGTACTCAGTATGTAGATCCTAGGGAAGTTAATTCTTCCTTTCCCAAGGAAAAGTTACTCACTTTTTCAATTAAGCAATATGTTTAGTATGAAGATGTTTCCAATTTATTAGAAGTGGGGGTTATGACCAAGTATTTTTTATATAATCAAAGGAATAAGTTCATGTATGACACTACCGAAATTTGAAGTATTTGTGACGGACTATTTAGGACGGGATCCCGCCGCAAATGAGCTTTTGTGATGGGGTCCCGTCACAAATAGTCCATTACAAAAAATGGCATCACAAATAGTATTTTTTGCGATGGGTCCATCGCAAAAAATACTATTTACGACGGGACGATTCCCCATCGCAAATAGTTCTCTATTTATATATATAAAAACCTATTGCGATGAACCTGTTTTCCCGTCGCAAATAGATATTTAAACAATATATAAACTATTTACGATGGGAACCCGTCGCAAAAGGTCATGTTGCAAAAGGTCTCGTCGCAAATACTTAATAAAATAAAAAAAATTCAATAAAATTTTAATAAATTAATATTAGAAAATAATATTATTATTAATACTATTAATATAAATAATATTATATTATATAATAATAATACTAATATAAATAATATAAAAAAATTATATTATTATAATATTAATAATAAAATAATATTAATAATATAATAATGTTATTATTATTATTAATATTTATGAAATATTAATATTAATATTATTAAAATAAAAAAAATTATAAAATATTAAAATTCTCAATATTCGCAAAAAATATAAAAAATAATAATAAAATAATATTATTATTATTAGTAAAATAAAAAAACATTAAAAAATATAATACTAAAAATAAATATTAAAATATTAAAATATTAAAAATAATAAAAAATAAATAAATTATGCGATATTCGTATCAATATAAAAGACAGAAACTGTAAATAGTTAATATTACAACAAACTTTAAATTCAAATATTTTTAACATGACAAAAAAATCATTGGGGTGGTCTTCTGGAGGAGGTGGAGGAGGTGGAGGAGTTGGAGGAGCTGGAGGAGATGGTGGAGGAAACTTCATCCCTAAATTATGAGTCAAACGACGCATGTACTTCATCTGCTCGTGATGCTACTGCTGTCATCGATGCATCTACTCCTCGTATTGTTGATATTGTCGTCGGTGCTCCTCATGTTGTTATTGTTGTTGCTGACGCATCTCTTCATGCTCCTTATAAAAACTCTCTATAAGCTCACTCTGAGCAAAAGGAGTGTCGTCAATCCACTGGAAATTGTGACAAGTTCTTACAATCTATTACAATTATCCCTATTTATTACTAATTCTTTCAATTTATTCCTAATTATTACTAATTATTGCTAATTATTACTAATTATTCCAAATTATTTCTAATTATTCCTAATTATTCCTAATTATTGCTAATTATTCCTAATTATTGCTAATTATTACTAATTATTGCTAATTATTACTAATTATTTCTAATTGTTACTAATTATTGCTAATTGTTTCTAATTATTGCTAATTGTTACTAATTATTACTATTTGTTACTAATTATTTCTATTTGTTACTCATTATTGCTATCTGTTACTAATTATTGTTATTTGTTACTAATTATTACTATTTGTTACTAATTATTTCTATTTGTTACTAATTATTAGTATGTGTTACTAATTATTAGTATTTGTTACTAATTATTAGTATTTGTTACTATTTTTTACTAATTCTTACTATTTTTTTACTAATTATTAGTAATTATTACTAATTATTAGTAATTATTACTAATTATTAATAATTATTACTATTTATTAGTAATTATTACTATTTATTATTAATTCTTACTATTTATTAGTAATTATTACTATTTATTAGTAATTATTACTGTTTATTAGTAATTATTACAAATTATTACTAATTATTAGTATTTATTACTATTTTTTACTAATTATTACTATTTATTCTTAATTATTACTAATTACCACTAATTATTACTAATTAGCGTTAATTACTATTAATTACAGCAAATTACCGCCACTAATTACTAATTACGACTAATTATTTATATTCATTAATAATTATCATTAATAATTCTTAATTACCACTAATTATTAATAATTAGCTCAAATGATTTCAAATTATTATTACAAATAAATATTGATAACAAAACAATCTAAATCTAATTTAATTACAACCAATTAACAATATTTAAAATTAATATAAAAAAATGAAATAAATATTAAATTAAAGAAAACATAAATACCTTTAAACTTGATCTCTTATAGCTATAGACGACTTCAAAACCTGTTCATAAAACAAAATTTAACTCATAGAAATTTTAACTCTAAAATTAGAGTTTAGAGAGAGAGAAAAATTAGGAATAGAGAAGAAGAATGAAAAAACGGATGGGGGTATATATATGTTAGATTATTTGCAATGAGACTATTTGCGACGGGACTCCCATCGCAAATATCTTTGGTCGTATTAATTACTATCGGCAGTTAAAAGAGTATTTGCAACGGGTCACGTCGCAAATAGTGACATGTCGACACACTATTTGCGACGGGGGCATATCTCGTCGCAAATAGTATTTTACCGCCACCGGGTATTTGCAACGGGGGGTGCCTCTCCGTCGCAAATAGTATTTACCGCCGTCAGGTATTTGCGATGGGGAGGCAGTCCGCGTCGCAAATATCCTTCCCACGGTTTGACGTGCAAACTGTGCTAAACCTTTTGTGATGGGACCCCTTATCCTGTCGCAAATAACTAATTATTTGTGACGGGTTGATGTCCCCATCGCAAAAATACCATTTTCCCGTAGTGTGAACTTATATACTATCTATGGGATGATCCTTTGTTATTTAGGAGGTATGTTGATGAAATATTTAGGAGGTGTGTTCTAGAGGAAGAGATGTTTCTTATTCTAGAGAGTTGTCACTCCTCACCTTAGGGAGATCATCGTGGAAGATAAAAAACATCCCAAAAATTCCTTCAAGCTGGTATTTATTGGCCTGTATTGTTTACGGATGATATGAGTTTAGTTTTGGGATGTGATAGGAAATGTGGGAAGAAAGAAGGAGCTGCCTCAAAAAGGTATTTTAGAAGTTGAGATTTTTATGTTTGGGGATTAGACTTTATGGGACCGTTTATATCTTCGGATGGGTATGAGTATATTTTGGTATTTGTTAACTATGTTTCCAAATGGTTGAAGCAATGGTATTGAAAAATAATCAATCCAATAGCGTGATTAAATTCATTAAAAATAATTTTGATCCTTCCAAAATAGACAATAGAACCCATTTAAAAAAAATAAATTTAAATATTTTATGGAGAAGTATGGGTGTACCCATAAAAAAGTAACTGCTTACCATCCACAGTCTAATGGATGGCTAGAAATTTCTAGCATGGAGCTGAAAAAGATTTTAGAGAAAATTATCTCTAACTCTAGGAAGGACTAGTCCTTAAAACTTGATGAAGCATTATGGGTCTACAGAGTTGCATTCAGAACCCCAATTGGTATGTCTCTATACAAATTATTGTTTGCAAAAATCTTTTCATTTACCTGTAGAGTTGCAACACAAGTCATATTTGGTTATAAATGCTTTGATCTTTGATTTTGAGACTGGCGGAGAGAGGAGTTTACTTAAGCTATGTGACCTGGATGATATTAGGCAAGGGTCCTATGATAATGCTAGGATTTTTAAGGAAAGCACAAAGTCTTTTCATGACTCCATCATCCAGAATAGAGATTTTTAAGGTTGGATAAAAGGTTTTTTTTTTCAATTACAGACTTAGACTTTTTTCTGAGAAGCTTAAATCCAAATGGTCTGGACCTTTTATTATCCATAGAGTGTTAGTTAATGGGGATGTTGAGCTTATAAGATAAGACAAAATGCCATTTATGGTTAATGGTCATGGGAATAAGCAATTTTTTAAAGGGTATCTGATGGATTTGGATACCATCTTTGTGTCAAATTGATTTTCTTCCAACGTCAATTTGAATACTATAAATGTTGTGCTCCATGGGAGTCAACCCATGGTCATTCTTGTGTTTTTACTTTTGTTTTTGTGAAGAATAATGTGTTATTGTGTTCCATTTGTTACTCTCTATTTCTTACTGGATTTAATTCTCGATCTCCTCCGTTTTTCATATAGAAGGTTTCTAGCATGGTGTAAAAAGAAGTTCAGATCCACAATTATTTTCATGTTAAAGAGAAGCTATCTGAAAGAGCTTTATTGGATGAACATTCCTTAACTCAATATCTGGTTTTCCTTATTTGTGAGCTTATTCTATTTGAAACTAATGCTTATCTTTTTAACTTGTAGGTATTGAAAGTTGAATAACCATAGTGTATTTCAGCCAATGTTAAGAGGAAAGAAGTCTTTTTGGGTGGTACTTTAAAGGAGAAAGCTTATTAATTCAAGGGAGTTTTTATTCTTTATTTTTGTGTTTTTACCCTATTTATTCTAATTGTTGTTGTTGTGGTTGCATGAATAATTGTTAGATAAAAATTTAGCTTCAATGTTATTTCATCTTCCACTATTTAAAATTAAGTGTGGGAGAATTTGATGCCCCTGGGTATTTTTTTAAGTAAATTTGGGTGTTTAGCATTCTAGTATATTGGCTATTGAAAATCCAATTGAAACAAATTTTCAAACTTGCTGACACCCTCTAAAATTCCCTGGTTTCATTTTTTTATTGTGTATTCAATGTTTATCTTTCTATTGTTTTAAGCTTATTGGAGATATTTTTTTTATTCTTTAATGATAATGCATTAACTTTTTTAGTCTGTTTGTAAAATACTGAAATTGTGGAAAACAAATTGTTTGAACTGTCTTGTCACCCTTGGCCATGCTTTGAACTGTATTCAGTTGAAAATATTTTTAAACATAACTACATTAATTGTTCTCTCATTTTATGTCTTAATAATGGGGACATTATTGGATTTTAACTGTGGGGGTCTTATTTTTCCTAAACTGTACTTAAAATTAATATACATTAAAAACCCCTAAAATTTTATCAAAATTGTGAGGTTTTCAGGTTTCAACAATCATATTTAGTGGATCATTTTTTTTTTGAATTATGTGATTTGAATTGTCACCTTGAGGAGGTTAAGCTTAATCTAGGTTGAGCTTATATTTCTTCATTCTTTTATTATTTTATTTTTAAAGTTGTTTGATGGGTTATTTATGCTTTTTGTAATTATTAAATATGCCCATCCAAACATAGTGCCTAATTATTATGACTTCTAATTATGTGTTTATGTTCTCGTGTAGGTAAAGTGAAGTTTGGATGTCTTAGTCAAATGCCAAGTGATGATTGTTTAAACTTTTTTAAAATTTTCAATTTCAATCATTTTTTTAAACTAAAACCACTTTTTGATCAATTCGCTTATTTCTTGAGAGTAACCACTTTTCCTTCTAAAGAGGGTTCATGAGGGAAAATTCATTGAAAAATCAATTCTTTGTGGAAACCCTGTATTTCAGTCTTGGGATTCAATTTATTCCACTGAATTTGAAAAATGATTGCTTGAGAACAAGAAATGTTTTAAGTGTGAGAGAATTTTATGTGGCTCTTATTAGAGTATGTTTTGACACATCTAATTTGAACATTTAATGAGATTTCTAATTCAAAATGATATTTTAGTGGACTAATATTGAATATTTAGAAAACTGGTGGTGAATGTTCAAATCATTAAATATTTTTTTGAACTTGTGAATTGTTGTATTTAATTCCATTTTTTTCATTAACAATCATTTTATTTGTTTTGTAGAATTAAATCGAAAATGATTTTTTCTAAGTGGTAGAATTGAATTCCTCCATTATTCCATGTGATTATATTTATTATGTTTAATACATGGAATACATTTATGAGAATTGGGTTTGTAATTTTAATCTTTGAAAATTGTTAACGTTTTTGAAATTGCGTTCTGAATTTTAATTGACAAATTGTATCAGAGGTTGGATTAAAATTTCTATGTCCAAATTGAATCTTCCTTTATTTGAAGTATACTGAAAATTTAATGTGATGGACTTTTAATCTCTAGAGTGGAGGAGAAATTATGATACCACTAGAGGATTATACCACCACTACTTTTCATCTACCATTTCCCCTGCCTCCTCCACTTTTTATTCAGCTATAGCCATAAACCTTGATACCATTACCCTTGACTCCGCTACCGCCAGAGGCAATACGGCCACCATCCCTAACCTTGCTACTGTTGCCTTCCACCACCAGAATGCTCAAAAACCTCACCCTAGAGATCGAACATAAACCAAGCCACACCAGGTGAAGACCAAAAACAGGACTCCGACGATGGACGAACCGTGCGAGAGCTTTAGGACTGGAAGCTCCGTTAATGAAGAACCGATGAGAGATCCAATCCTCCACCGAGGACGAAGAGGGTCGTCAGACCTGTGGTTTGAAGGGGGGTGCTCGACGTCGCTCATGCTATTGCTGATCGAATAACCCCGAGCTGAGGTTTGATGCCATGCCCTAATTTTTTCTAAACCCTTGAAGATGACGACCGGATGAGTTGCTCCAGTACTGAGCCGAGCGCAACGAACTAAAGAAGATCTATTTCAGGGTAATTTGTGTTTATTGGATTTTGAATTATATCGTTGCAGATTTGTTGAAGGAGACGGGGGTTCGGGATCCCTGATGTTGCGGTCATGAGTTCATATTTCTGTGCATGTCTGATGTTCGTTGAATTGCCCTAATAGAGTTTCTCCGCATGAACGAGTTTGTGTTGCAAGGTTGAGTACTGGTTTTATGGGTTGAAGATCATGTTGTTTATATGAAGCTAAGGAATAGTGTTCCGATGAAATCGAACTCGAATATTTTGAAGACGATGAATGGTTCGAATTATATTGAACGAGTGACAGACAAAGTTGGAAGTCGAAGTTCGAACCTGGGATCCAAGTGGTGCCTATTGTTAGATGAGTTCTGCGAATTGAGATCAAATTGGAATGAAATGGGAGTCCTAATGAGATTGAGTTGGGGGGTCGATATTGAATGGACTAGCCATTGTCAGCGTCCAGATTCATTTAAAACAGAGTTCGCATGCTTTTGTTTAATTCTGTTTTGAAGTTTTTTCTCGAATCACTTGTAGGTGATAAAACAATGTGTTATACTGCCCGCATGATTGCTGAAGAATCGTGGAATGAGCCATATTGGTGGAGAATATTGCGGAGTAAACTTTCAGGGGATAGATCATTACAGATAGAGAGCATCAGAGAATTCTTGGAGGGAGATTCGATGACACTTTTAGAGTTTTAGGAGGAACAAAAACAGAGCTTTGGAAGTACTGTTTTCAGCAAGATCAGAGGTGAGTTTTTATTCTCCCACTTTTCACTCTTCATTACCATTGTAATAGAAATTGAATCTCTTGTATTGTTTGTTTCAAATAAAATGATTTTTGTCTAAATTTAGTGGTCGGGGAAATCAAGATTGCGCTGAGATTCTTTTCTCTCTTCGTTTATAAAATCATTTCAAAACTGCTTAAGGAATTGTTAGATTCTTGTATTGTTCGTTGTTTCTGTTATAATTCAAATGAATTCCCGGAGAATGAATGGTCCTTCAATAAAGTTGTAGAATATTGAACCAAATTAATCAAAAATTAATTGAGAATCATCATTCACATTTTTTTCTATGTTGGATTCAACAAGTGAGGAATTGTTAGATTCAGCTCCGCCAGTACTAAAGAGAGACAGTAGGAAAAGATTTCAAGGTGTGATGCTCCAAATTAATTCTTTTAAACGAACAAGGAGCCATCTTTAATCATCCAATCAATGTTTTCCCCAGCCTGCCTATTTGATTGCCTCCGGTCCTACATTGTTTCCCTATATCTTCAATTTTTTCTTCCATACATACGTATTGTGCTCATGTTCATGTTTTTAGTAGTCCCTATTTTGGTTTTATTTTGATTTTTGATTCCTGGTTTGCATTATCATTGTTACCCTTCCTTGGTTCGACACTCTACTCACCAATGAACTTGTAGTTTTTATGGATTGATAAATAAATAAACCCAATCCTTTAATGATGTGGCATCATCGACCTAAAAAACTTTATTTTCCAGAACATACCTTGTCTAGGTGTAGCCAAGGAGAACTCTTGGATTTTTCAGAGTAGATCAGGAAACTATAATGTTTTTACATTAGCTAAACATTTTAGGAACGAGATACTGAAGGAACTACCAAAACTGAAATTTAACTCTACCATAAATTGTCACCCTTTTCAATATGGTAAGAAATTAAAGTCTAGCCTTAAACCTACCGGTTAAATCTCAACTTCTATACTATTACAGTTAGTTCACACAGACCTTTTTGTACCTACATAAACCGAAAGTATTAGAGGCATGCACTATGTGTATATCTTTGTCGATGACTATCGATTTTCATAGGTTTATTTTCTTGCACATATATTTGAAGCACTCATGGTTTTTAAACGGTTTTCTTTTTTGTTAAAAATTTCAAAAAACCTACCGACATCACCATATGGAGTGATCAAGGTGGGGATTTGGTAAATTCCTCCATTGAAACTTTTTTTTAGTGAGAAAGGAATTACTCATTATTTCTCACCACCAAGACCTCCATAATAAAATGAGGTGGATGAAAAGAGAAATGAAACTCCATGAAATTTCTCAAACTTTGTTTTATAAATATCATGTTGCTAGAAACTTTTGAGTGGAAGCTATTGATACTTTCTTCTACACTATAAATTGATTTTTACCTCACATGGGCGGTGGAATGTACAGAAACCATTACATGGTTACATAAGAGTTTCTTGATGTAAGGTATTCGTCTTGAATACTACATATAATTTACATAAGTTTAATTCAAAGGATGGTGAAGGTATTATTCGTGGGAATATCAAGTTTTCAACAAATGGACACATACTGTTCAAGAAATAATATATGTTATGTATGATTAGACTAATCCATACGCAAAGTTAAAAATCCAATTTTTTTAAGAAGTTGAGTATGTTTTTGAAAATTCTTCTATTATTCTTCGAAAGTTAACTTCAATCCATCATAGGGTAACGTATCGAATGTCAGATCAACAAAATTTACACATCTAAAGGTTATACTAATGAAAGTTGATGATCCAGTAGATGGAAAACAATATTCACTTTTACTGAAAGATCAATTGATATCATGGAACCATCCCTCTGAAATATCATTAGGGAGGTAGGTTAACCAATTAGGACTCATAGTTTGTTAAGAAATGAATGTGATCATCTTAAATTCCTATCTCGGTTTGAACCTAAAATGGAAGATGATTCCTTAGGTGAAAATTATTAGACAATAGTTATATATAAAGTGATCAATCAATTTTACAGGATCAAGGTCTAGACCTTGGTTGAACAACCAAAATATCTAAATGTTATAGGTTTGAACTGGGTCTTTCAGAATAAATGTAAATAAAATGGAACTATTGTTCGGAATAAAGCCATACTTTTTATGGGTTATAACTAGGAAGAGCTCATACACAATGGATAAACTTTTTCTCTTGTATCTAGGTTTGAATCTATTCGAATCCTATTATCATTCACAAAAAATTGATAATTTAATCTATTCCAAATGGATGTAAAGCGTGACTTCGTGAATGAATATGTTCAGGAGGATATTTATGTTAAACAACCTCCTAGTTTTAAAGGTGTAAATTTTCTGAAACATGTGTTTAGACTTACTACAACATCTATGGACATAAAAATTCTCATAGCCTAGTATGATAGATTATTTGGCTTCTTACCGCAAAATAATCGTCTTAAAGGAAAATAAAATCCAACTCTCTTTATCAATAATGTTTTTATTGAAACCATAATCATATAAATTTATGTCAAAGAAATTATTTTTGGTTCAATTCAAAATTCACTTGAAAATAGCTTTTTAGAACTTATGAAAACTGAATTTGAGATAAATATAATGGGTGATTAATTTCTTTCTGGGTTTATAAATAAATAAAAATCCAAAAGGATCTATCTTAATTCAACATAATTATATAATAGATTTACATAAATGTTTTGGTTTTAATATAGCCTCATTTATATGTACTTCATTAGGTACCTCGACTAAACTTGACCTTGATAAATCTAGGAAACTGAACGATCAAAAACATTATATATGGATGATCGAAAGTTTATTATGCCTATTATCTATTCAACCAAATAGTATGTACTCAGTGTGATTGTGTGTGAGTTTTCAAGAAAATATAAAGGAATCCCATCATAAGGTAGTTAAATAATTTTTTTATTACCTTAAGAGAACATCAGAACAAAGAGTATTTTATTCCTTTGGATATGAATTTATTCTTAATAGTTACTTTGATGCTAATTTTATAGGTTGTGGTATGAATTAGAAGAGAATTTTTTTCATAGAGAATCTTTAGTTTCATTATCATAACATGAAGAAACATTTTGTTTCTCCATCCATCAATATAGTTGATTATGTGGTGGCTGAAAGTTATTGTACTCAATTATTGTGGATGCAATATACACTTAATAATTTTGGGTAGAGATTTACTCAATCTATGATTTTTTTTGTGATATCACAATTCCTATTTCCTTATTTCGAAACCCAACACATCATTCACGTACGAAACACATCGATCTAAGACATCACTTCTTTAGGGACCACACACTCAAAATATATATTGTTCTTGAGTTTATTGAAATAGAATGTTATCGTGATAATTGTAGAGACCCGATTTTTTTCTTATAAGAATTGAAATATTTCTAAATATATTTTCAGAGTTAGGCGCTGAGACAACGTGCAATTTCGAGACCCGGTGTATTCGGAATTAATTTTATAAAAATATTAAATATATTTATACTGCTCGCACACGGTTAGTTAAAGAAAACGAGATAACTCTTAAATGGTTGATCAAATTGGAAATCTGAGACCACGATTGCGTTCAGAATGTGTCATTTGCCTTAGGCGCGACATAAAACAAGTCGACGCAGAAAGGCCGGACGCCTCGCTCGTTGGCGGTGCGAGTAAGTTAAATAAATAAATAAATAATTATTTGATTATTCAACTTTGACCTAATTAAAAGCTTATAAATAGGTCATTAGAGGGTTTTAACCAGGGTTGGATCACAATTCACCATTCGCTGGCGAAGCTCTCCTCCCCACCTCCATTGGTGAATTCCTCTGGAGAATTCATTCGAAGAACGACGAACCTCTAATTCAAGGAGGATTGAAGGGCAACAGATGCAACAAATCCTTCTCCCTTGTTGGCAAACACGCTTTTCACCAGCGATCGATCCAAACAAAAGGTAGGACTCATCTTTGATGATTTTTATGCCTTAGATTAAAAGTTTTAGTAGATTTTTAATCATTCATCGATCTGCGCCCCTCCATGCACCCTTTGTTTATCCCAAAGAACTGAAATTGGAGCATCTATTTTGCTTAAACAATTATTTATAACCTTGGAGCACGTTCTTGATTGTTGGCCAAGAACGCTTGGCCAACGATCATCAAAACCTATGTTATTGGTGCTTTTTCTTTCCTCTTTTTTCGTGTTCTTTGTCGTTGGAACCCCGCGGTTTCCGGCTCGACAGTTGTTGGACGTTCGGAGCTCGATTGAGTGCTCATATTTGTGGTAGGTCGACAAATTGACAACAGTTTTGCGACCCGAACACAGATCTAGAAAGCTTGCGAAGCGAGGAAGACCGATCCAGTGATTAACCTTTGAAATCGTGACGAACATAGGCGTGATGGCGTGCATAACGTTCAACCAAACCCTCGTCGACGAATGAGGATGATTCGCGGCGAGCGATGATGGGAATCTGTGTTCTTCGGCCAAATCCAAAGATTTCAGAATGACATCAGGAAATATCAGCGATGTTTGAAGCGAATTTGAAGTGGTGGATCAAATCTTAGATTTCTGGAAAAATCGCGGCTACATGCTGTGTAGAATGAATAACACACAGCATGTAGCCCCTTTCCAGTGGCGACGCTAGGGTTTGAGAACCCACAAGGATGGAATAACGTGTACTTCCTTGACCCGACGTGTAATGCCTTCTCGTGTGTATGAGCTATGTGATGTACTACACGACCAGAGACACGCCATGTACAAAGTACACAAACACGGGGTCTGAGTACACGGACACGACCCCGGTCTCGGATAGTTAGGACACGACGTGTAGTCCACCTACACAGTGTGTTCTACTGCATGAGATGGGACTCGTGTACTGGCCAGAGACACGACCAAGCTGTGGAGAGGGACCACACGTCGTGTGGATCCCCCTCACACACTGTGCACTACTTGAGCTCTTTCGAGCGATCTTCAAACCTACATATCTCATTTGTTTAAACTCGGATTTTGGTCCAGAAGATGCCCATCCTGAGTGTTTTTCCACATAGTTAGCGATGGTGCTATCAAAAGCGGCTTTTGAGAGACAATGTGAAATCTTCTGGGTTTGGCACATGATGAGGGGACACCCGACGATGGCAGTGATCGTACAGAATCACCAGAGCAATACCGAGTTTACCCTCCAGTTGGACTTGGTAGTGGCATTCACCGATGATCTTTCCGAGTTACCCTATAGTGGGACTGAGAAGTGGATTTTCTTGACGTTCTGGGCTTACCTTCCAGCTGGGCTGAGTAGTGGCATTCCCCGATGATATCTTCCAGGCATAACCCTCCAATCAGACTGGGTAGTGGTGTTTCCCTGACAACTCATAGGGTTTACCCTCCAGTAGGACAGGGCAGTGGCGTTCTTCAGTGACCTTCCCGAGCGGTACCCTCCAGTAGGACTGGGCAATGGCGTTTCTCGGTGACTACTAGTGCAAGACCCTCCTGCTATACCATGGCATGAGATCCTTTCCTAAAACTAGCGACCCCTTGATTGTGGGGCATAATGATGATGTGTCGTTTGACAAACCTTTGGACTCACGAGAAAGTGTGACAATTTCTCCACTGAGACACGTTCTTGTGACACGACCTAAAACCGTACGGGTGATCCAGTGCCACCCAAAGTGGATAGTATCAAGGTGCGGTGATTGAGTCACTTAGACTTATGTGTTTAGGGCAGACACGTAAGCTGTTGGGCATCGTTGATGGACTCCTTTTGAAACGGTTGACTACTCATCTTCTTGGGTTGAGCTGTGAGATGAAGATCCTCTTACTCTCTCGTTTGGGTTTCTTTGACTGATCATATATATATATATATATATATATATATATCCTACTTCAGCACCCACTCCTTGGGTATAGTTACTCTCCTTCCAAGAGAGGTGAATACGCACGAGGTATGCCACATGCTTTTCATGTTTAGCTTCTCGTGATTGGATGAGTCCACTCACCTGCTATAGGTAGCAAAAACTCGACAAGAAGTTCATCTTCTCATCGTGTTGAGTTCCTTGTGTTTAAATGAGTTCACTTTCACTCTCTTGTTGGTTTGAGTTGCACCCTCTTATTATACATTGTTCTATCTACTGCTTCCCTCTTCAGTTGTATCTCTTACTACCCCCTTCACCTTTTCGGGGCATTCTACTGGGTATGTATATACTCACCCCTGCATGGTTTTTTCCCAACATGTGTCGTGTCTTTTTCATATGGCGGATAGTTCGACCGTGACTTCAGAGCAGCTTAGGGATACAGGGTGCTTGAACTGCGTACGGTGGTCGTAGCATGAGATACAGGAGCTGGGATCTCTCAGCTGTTTACTCTTTTATAGTTTTTTTCAGGCTGGGACATATTTCTGGTTTCGACATGTATTCCCCCCTTTCTTTTTAGTATACACTACCGTACTTCATTCTGTTTAGTGGTCCATGCATATTTGGTATATTTATAGCAGTGTTGCATCCTTCATTTCTTTCTCCTCTGCACTTTTTCATTGAGTTGGTTGTGTGCGTGTGTACAGGTTCTTAGGTAAAGGAATCCCTGAGTTAGATATGCCTTTAGCGCTTGTTACCATCCCCTGCCCTATAGAGGCAGACTTGGGGTAGTTTCGACTCGAGCCTCGGCTTGGGTCAGGTCATGATAGATTGGTATCAGAGAAACATTATTCCTTGGGACGTTGCTTAGACGTTTCCCCTTAAGAGGATCGGTTGGGTTTAGGTCAACAGTGTCAAAGTGTCTCAAGTACGACTCTCAGGCCAGGTAGTCCAGTGATGGTGCGACGACTGACACATCCATTCACCAGGACCCTGACTACCTGCTTGTCGACTTGGCATGCCAGTACATTTGTTGCGGGGATAAATGGTACATGCATCACATAGGATTGAGTCTTTGAATGTCATTCTTGAGTCAACTCCCCATTGTTGTTGATATATATATATGTTCATCTAACCACGATACTCCTTGATAATTTTCAGGATGCCTCCGCGATGACAGCCATCCAGGATACCTGCTCTAGTTCACGATGACAACCCTATGAGCAATGAGACCTCAGTTCAGGGTCCATCTCGCGATCCCCTTCCTCCTTGTGGGAAAGTAGAAGCACCCCCACTTTTCGACTTGTAGATCATCCCAACAGAGCAGGGTTAGGACGTGTGCAGGTTAACTGTACTCCGCGAGTTCCAGCATCAGAGACCGCTGAGGTTCCGCGGCGAGCCTGATCCTCAGGTAGCAAAGGATTGGCTAGAGTCGGTGGTCCGTACTTTCAGGGTTATTTAGACCCTGATGAATCATATGGTGTCTTTGGCATCCAGTCTTTTCCACAGAGTAACTGGGCATTGGTGGAGCCTGGTTACACAGATGCACGATGAGTCAACACTCTCTTAGGATGACTTTTAACGGTTGTTTTGTGAGGAGTACTACCCCTCCTTTTTACGTTCAGTTCGAATCCAGGAGCTTCTAGAGCTTCAGCAGGGAGGGATGACATTGGATGAATATGCGACTAAGTTCACAGACCTTATGCGCTACTCTCTCAACATGATCAGATATGGTTACTTTCAAACACAGAAGTTTGAGAAGGGACTACTCAGAGAGATTCGAGCCAGCGTAGCACCCTTTTGCATTCCCACCCATGCTGGGGTGCTGGATCAAGCACTTGTGATAGAGAGATTTATTTCAGAGGGATGCCAGATAGTTGGAGCTAACAGTGGGCGTGATAGGATTGATACATTTACAGCAGCAGGCGGGTGCCAGAGATCTTGGAACATGAGACCCTTCCATGTGAAGGCTCAGGGATGTGGTTGTACAGTGCAGGGGCAGCGCAGAGCACCAGGGTAGCCTGAGGAGGTTCGATGTTATGATTTTGACGAATGAGGTCACATGGAACGGGACTGCCCGACCAGACATGTTGAGAATCCCAGAAAGATAGCAGATGGACCGCCACGACAGAGACAACACCATGATTAGGGATCTCCCAGGTGGGGACAGGGTGGTCCCCAGGGAGGCGGAGCTGGAAGAGGAGCAAGAGGAGCTGTAGGTGGGGGACGACGGTATGAGATCCTTCCACCACCACCACCAGGTGGCCCACATCAGGCTCAGGGTGCTGGCGGTCGGGGCCGTGGACAACTACAATCTTTGGACGTCTACAATCCTGCAGCACACAAGATAATTTGAGATACAATCTGTGCTTATTCTACTATTGCCTCAATATTAGTAGACAAAGGTTCCAACCATTCCTTTATCTTGATACTCTTAGTATAAGAGTTGGAGCTCCCAGTGGAGGCGCTAGCACATCAGCTTTGTCTCGAGGTTCTTATAGGGGATGTTTCTTTTGTATCTTTCATCTGCCAGTAGTGCGAGCTATTGCTTGGAGGAGAGAGGTTCACATGAGACCTCTTGGTCATCATGATGGAAGCTTATGACATCATTATAGGTATGGACTGACTTTTCATGGTTCGAGCCCAGATTGATTGTCACCATAGACAAGTCAGATGCCTTGGCGCTGATGGGACGAGATTCTCATTTTTTGATGAGAGAGATCCCATGACGGGACAGGTGGATGCTACGAGCAGAAGATTGCAGCCTATCACCCATCAGTTGGAAAGTGTGAACCTTGGTTTAGCAGACTCTTCAGGAATCTGGGTTCCTTCAGTTGTGAAGGATTATATGGACGTCTTTCCTGAGGACGTTCTGGGATTACCTCTGAGGTGGGAGAATGAGTTTTGCATTGACATGCAACGAGGAACTGCCCCGATATCTTATGTGGTGTATTAGATGAAACCAACCAAACTCAGGGAGTTATGGTTTCATTTGGAGGACCTTTGTGAGAAAGTTTTCAGTAGAACCAGTGTGTCCCCCTGAGAGGCTCCAGTTTTGTTCGTGAAAAAGGTGGACAAGAGCTTACAGATTTGTGTGGATTGTCGTCATCTGAACCCATCCATGATAAAAAAACAAGTACCCCTTACCGAGGATTGACGAACTCTTTGATTAGTTGCGAGGTGAGAGATGGTTCTCCAAGATCAATCTCAGGTCTGACTACCATTAGTTGAGGGTTCGCGAGGCTGATATTCCAAAGTTGGCTTTTACGATGTCTCTATGGACACTATGGGTTACTAGTAATGCCCTTTGGTGTGACAAATTCCCCCACCGTCTTTATGGATTTGATGAACCATGTCTTCCAACCATACTTGGACTAGTTTGTTGTTTTCTTCATCAATGACATCCTCGTCTACTCTGCAACAGAGGAGGAGCATTCAAAACATTTTATGATGTTCTTGGATTTACTTCGAGAGCACCAGACTCCTGGAAACATCTCAAAGTGTCAGTTCTGGATACACGAGCTTTACTTTCCATGGAATGTCATTTCTGAACAAGGTTTAGCTGTGGATCCAGCCAAGATCGAAGCATTGCTTTCTTGGGATCCACCCAAGAATGTGTCAGAGGTGTAGAGCTTTCTTGTCTTGGCATGATACTATAAGAGATTTTTGGCAGTTTTCTCTAGAATCACGACCCCTTTGACCACCTTGACATGGAAGGGACATCCGTTCACCTAGTCTGAGTAGTGTTAGAGGGTCTTTGAGGAGTTGAGATAGAGGCTGACAAGTGATCCAGTGTTGAGATTACCAAATGAAGGCATTGAGTTTGTAGTGTATTGCAATGCCTTAGGAGCTGGGATTGGTTGTGTGTTGATACAATGAAAAACAGTTATCACATACGGGTCAAGGAAGTTGAGACCCCATGAGCAAAACTATGCGACTCACGACCTAGAGTTAGCAACAGTAGTCTTCGCCCTGAGGATGTGGAGACACTACCTTCTAGGAGAGTATTTTGTGGTTTACCCAGAACACCAGAGCCTCAAGTATGTCTTTACTCAGAGAGACTAGAACCCGAGGCAACGATGTTGGTTGGAGTTCCTTTAGGATTATGACTTCGAGATAGTCTATAGTATAGGGAAGTGAAACGTTGTAGCATATGCCCTTAATAGAAAGTCTCAGGCTCACTTAGTGTAAGAAGCTTCAGAGAAGATAGCTTCCCTACGTCTGACCCTGATGGAGTAGGAGGATCCAATTTTTCTTCAGTCGATGGTGTTGACTCCATCGCTCATCGAGCGTGTGAAGGAGTCCCAACTGGGAGACATCAACTGTGAGGTCTTGCATGATTAGATATCCACAGGCGATACACCAGATAGATATTCTAAAGGAGGTAATCACATTATCATGTTCCATGGGCGAACAATGGTTCCAGTCGTGATGTGGTAGGAGGTGATGTGGGAGTTCCACACATCTCCATTAACTGTACATCTCAGTATAGGGAAGATGTACACAAATCTTTAGTGGTAGTTCTGGTGGTCTGTCTTGAGACTTAGCGTAGCTGAGTTCGTCACACGGTGCCGCACCAGTCTGCAGGTGAAAGTTGAGCACCCAGTTCTGACGAGTTTGTTGCAGCCTCTTAGATCTTGGAGTGGAAATGAGACGACATATCCACAGTCTTCATCACAGGTATTCCATGCACAACGAAGGTCCATGGCGCCATCTATGTAATAGTAGATTGACTCACAAAGTCGGTGCAATTTCTTGCTATTAGGGAATAGAGTTTGGTAGAGAGTTTAGGGTAATTGTATGTATAGGGGATCATCCGACTTCATGGGGTACCCTCGACGAATGTATCCGATTGTAACGTGCGGTTTACATCACGATTGTGGAGAGGCCTACAGAAGGCATTTGGGACCCAGTTGCGGATGAGTACAACGTTTCTCCCCCAGACCGATGGGCAGACTGAGCGTACTATCCAGGTGCTAGAGGATATTCTGAGGGCTTGCGTGTTGGACTTCGACCGGAGCTGGGAAGATCACCTTCTCTTGGTAGAGTTTGTGTACAATAACAACTACCACTCTACCATCGATATGAAACCTTTTTAGGCCCTATACAAGATACCCTTTAGGTCTCCCTTATATTGGACAAAGATTGGCGAGTCATCTCTTGTGGGCCCAGAGTTGGTGCAGGCGACAACAGAGAAAGTGAAGGTTATCCGTGAGCGGATGAAGACGACCCATAGCAGATAGAAATCCTACAAAGATCATCATCATAGGCCCTTGGAGTTCGAGCAGGGATACCACGTCTTCTTGAGAGTCTCCCCACGACGAGGAATGCAGAGCTTTGGATGGGGAGGCAAGCTATCCCCGAGATTCATCAGGTCGTTTGAGATCATGTAGAGGGTTGACGAGGTTTCCTACTGCCTTTCCCTACCCCCATAGCTTGAGCGAGTGCACGACGTCTTCCATATGTCATAGCTGAGGATATACGTGCATGATAATACACAGATTATCAACTGGGGAAAGCTAGACATTGAGGATGAAACTACCTTTGCAGAGCACCCAATAGCGATTGAGGACCGACATGAGCGGGCTTTGCGAGGACAAACCATCCCTTTGGTTTGTGTGTTGTGACAGTACAAAAACGTGTAGGAGAGTTCCTAGGAACAGGAGATCTAGATGCAGACTTAGTATCCTGAGTTGTTTTCTTAGTTTTTTCTTTTTAGGGACGAAAATCTTTGAGGGAATGATGCAGAGACCCGATTTTTTCCTTGTAAGACTTTGAAATATTTTTAAATATATTTGCAGATCTAGGTGCTGAGATGATGTGCAATTCTGTGGCCCAATGTGCCCAAAATTAATTTTATAACAATATTAAATATATTTATATTGTGCGCATATGGTTAATTAAAGAAAATGAGAGAACTCTAAAATGGTTGATTGAATCGGAAATCTGAGACCATAGTTGGGTCTGGAACGCGGTGTTTGCCTTAGATGTGACATAAAATAAGTCAATGCGGGATGATTGGACGTCTCACTCATTGGCGGTGTATTTAAGTTAAATAAATAAATAATTAATTACTTGACTAATCAATTTTGACCTAATTAACAGCTAATAAATAGTTCATTAGATGGTTTTAGCCAGGGTTGGATCACAATTTACTGTTCGCCAGTGAAGCTCTCCTCTCCACCGCCATTGGCGAATTCCTCTGGAGAATTCCTTCGAAGAACAACAAGCATCTGATTTAAGGTGGATCAAAGCGCAACGAACACAACAAATTCTCCTCCCCCATTGAAAAATACATTCTTCACCATTGATCGATCCAAACAAGAGGTATGACTCGTCTTTGGTGATTTTTACACCTTAGATTAAAAGTTTGTGTAGATTGTTAATCATTCATCGATCTGTACCCCTCCCTATACCCTTTGTTTATCCCAAAGAACTGAAATTGGAGCATCTCTTTTTCTTAATCAATTGTTTCTAACCCTGGAGCATGTTCTTTATCATTGTCCAAGAACACTTGGCCAATGATCGTCAAAACCTTTGTTCTTGGTGTGTTTTCTTCCCTCGTTCTTCACGTTCTTCGCTATTGGAACCCTGCAGTTCTCAGCTCGATAGTTGTCAGGTGTCCCGATCTCGATCGGGTGCTCGTATTTGTGGTGGATTGAAAAATTGTCAATGGTTTTGCGAGCCGAGCATGGATTTGGAAAGCTTGCGAAGCGAGGATGACCGATCCGGTGATTAACCTTTGAATCATGACGAACAGAGGCGCAACAGTGTGTAAAATGTTCGTCCAAACCCTCATCGATGAATGAGGCCGATTTGCAGTGAGCGACGATGGAAATCCATGTTCTTTGGCCAGATTTGTAGATTTCGGAATGACATCAGGCAATATCAGTGATGCTTGAAGCGGTGGATCGAATCTGAGATTTCTGAAAAAATTGCGACTACACGCCATGTTCAATGAAGAAAACATGGCGTGTAGCCCCTTTCCAGTGGCAACGCTAGGGTTTGGGAACCCATAAGGATGGCATGAGACACGCCTTGTACAAAGTACACATACATGGGGTCTGAGTACACAAACATGACCACAAGACATGGCCTCAGTCCCAGATAGTCAGGACACGGTGTGTAGTCCACCTACATGGCATGTTCTACTACATGGGATGTGACCTGTGTACCGACCATAGGCACAACCAGTCAGTGAAGAGGGATGACACGCCGTGTGGGTCCCCTCACACGCCATGTACTACTTGAGGTCTTCCAAGCGATCTTCAAACCTCCATATCTCCTTCGTTAGAACTTGAATTTTGGCCTGCAAGATGCATTTCTTGAGTGTTTTTTTCACGTAGAACGTGATTGGGACCTCAAAAGTGGTTTCTGAGATACGATGTGAAATCTTCCAGGTTTGGAACTCACTGAGGCGACACCCGATGATGACATCGATCGTACCTAATCACCAGAACAGTAATGGACTTACCCTCTAGCTGGATTGTGTAGTGGTGTTCCCTGATGATCTTTTTGAGTTACTTTCCTGTGGGACTAGGTAGTGGAGTTCCTCGACGTTCTAGGCTTACCCTCCAGCTGGGTTGGGCAATGGTGTTCCCCGATGACATCTTTCAAGCATAAACCTATAGCTGGGTTGGGCAGTAGCATTTCCTTGACAACTCACCAGGCTTACCCTCCTGTAGAACTGAGTAGTGACATTCCTTGGTGACTTTCCCGAGTGGTACCCTCCAGTAGGACTAGGTAGTGGCGTTCCTTGGTGAATACCAGAGTAGGACCCTCCTGTCATACCAGGGTACGAGATCATTTCCTAAAACTGGTGACCCCTCAACTATGTGGAACCATGACGAGGTGTGGTTTGATGAACCTTTGGACTCACGAGAAAGAGGTATGCTTTCCCCACCGATACACATTCTTGTAACGTGACCTAAAATAGTGTGAGCATTTCAGTGCCACCCAAAGTGGATAGTATCAAGGTGTGATGATTGAGTCCCTTAGACTTATGTGTTCAGGGCAGACACACGAGATACTGGGCATCGTTGATGGACTCCTTTTGGAACTTTCGGCTACTCATCTTCTTGGGTTGAGTTGTGAGATGAAGATCCCCTTACTCTCTCATTTAGGCTTCTTTGACTGAGCGCGTGCGCGCACACACACACACATATCCTACTACAATACCCACTCCTTGGGTATAGTTACTCTCCTTCCAAGAGAGACGAAGATGTGTGGGGTATGCCACATGCTTTCTGTGTTTAGATTCTCATGGTTTGATGAGTCCACTCTCCTGCTATAGGTAGCGAAGACTTGATTAGAAGTTCATCTTCTCACCGCGTCGAGCTCCTTGTGTTTGGACTAGTTCACTTTCACTCTCTTGTTGGGTTGAGTTGTACCCTCTTACTATACCTTGTTCTATCTACACCTTCCCTCTTTCGTTGTATCTCTTACTGCTTCCCCGTCACCTTTTCGGGGCATTCTACTGAGTATGTATATACTCACCCTTGCATAGACTTTTCCCAACATGTGTTGTGTCTTTTGCAGATGGCGGACAGGTCGATCGTAACTTTAGAGGAGCTTAGGGATACGGGGTGTTTAGACCACATATGGTTGTCATAGCTTGGGATAAAGGAGATGAAATCTCTTAGTTGTTTACTCTTTTCCAATTTTTTCAGGTTGGGACATATTTCTGGTTTGGGCGTGTATTTTTCTCCTTTTTCTTTTCAATATACACTATCATACTTCGTTCTGTTTAGTGGTCCATGCATATTTGATATATTTATAGCAGTGTTGCATCCTTCATTTCTTTACCCTATGCACTTTTGCATTGAGTTAGCTGTGTGCGTGCGTACAAGTTCTTAGGAAAAGGTCTTCCTGAGTTAGTTATTCCTTTGGCATTTGTCGCCACCCCTGACCTATGGAGGCGAGCTTGGGGTAGTTGTGGCTTGAGTCTCGGCTTGGGTCGGGTCGTGACTGTAATATTTTCACTAAACCATTAAATTTTAATAGATTTTAATTCTTTAAAACGAAGATAGATATGATCAGTGTTAAGCGATCATCATTCCACTTATTATTTTTCAACCACTTGAAATTGGAAAAACACCACATGAAAAGTGAAGGAAATTCATTGTTTATATAGAACCATGCTAATTTTTTAAATTGGAAATTCATATTATCAAGTAACATGATTAGAAATTATAAGATGAATCCTTGGATCATCATCCAAAAACTACTCTTAATGGAAGTTATCTTCTCTTGTGAACTTAACAGTAGTTAATATTCTAAAACATGCATTTTATTTGAAATCAATTTTATTATTTTGTGAGAACCCCTCTATAAAATAATTTTTTTGAAAGGCATTGTTAACTCATATGTATCATGGAATTTAATTTTTTGAATTCTTTTTTGATCATGGTATTTACTCATATATATTCACAATGTTCACAATCTTTAGTCTTACAAATGCTTGAATTTAATTTTATATATCATTCCCTTTGTTAATTTCTTGAGATGATCCAAAGGACAAGAATGGTCTATATTTTAGTGGAGGAATTCTATTTCTAAATAATAATTATAAGTAAATAAGAAATTCTATAAAATTTAAATAATAACTTCATCATAAATTATGATGAATCTCAATATAATTACATTCATTGTGTTCCTTTCATGGGAGGCGGTTTTTCTTTCAAGGGGGATAACTTTTCTTCCAAGGAGACTGCTTGGAGTTGAATCTAGGGGAAGAGATTGTTTTTCAATTATTATTTTCTTTTTTATGGTTTAACATTCAATGAAAATTTTATTTTCTTAGGAATAAGGTTTACAAATAATTTTTTTTCTAGGGGAGAGGTAGTTGAATTTATAGAAAAAAGTGAAAAGGGGGAGTATATCTTTTATATTTTACAAGATAACCTTTGAAAGTTTTTTTCTTTCTATTTTATGTTCTTTTTAAAATAATAAGGGGGTGGGGGTTGGGTGAAATGGGTTTATTATTGATATGTTTTCCTAGGGAGATTTAGATGATTTGAAAATCACAAGGAGAAGGGTCAAGTGTCCCAAGACCCACACTCTCAGATCCATTATTAAAAATACATTCTTTACACACTGGCTTTGTTACTAAATTAGACAACCCAAGCATGAAATGTATATATCTTAAATCATTTACTTAGTTTAAACATTACATCTTAGAAATAAAATACATGATCTTGGAACCCAAAGGTTTAGTGTCTTTGAAGATTAGAAACATAAATGTCTTAAATCACATTATTTATTCAAAATATCCTAAAGATTTATTCTCACGTGGATTACTCCTAAACATAGTCTTGCATGTAATTCCCTAGGGAAATTGGAACCTCAAGGAGTGAGATCAAATGCTCACTAAGGGAAAGTTATCAACAAGTCATAAAGGCTTATATCATAAGCATGTGATAAAACATAAGCATGAGAGAAATATCTTATTGAAATGTAACACAGAATCATAAGAGTTGTACATAATGCATGAGAAAAGGGAATAACCTCAAAATATCAAACATATACCATTGAAAAAGTATGCATAGACATGAAACAATAATAATGATCCATGGAGAACAACATAGATAATAGGAAAAACATTGAGATGTGGTCTATGCATAAGAATAGGAAACTTTAACATTGTTAGAAAACCCATTCATGCTCTTTTCATAAGTTTTGAACAAAACCAATATCCATGCATTTTTTATAAACAACTTTAATAATTTCCATGCATTTTCATGAAAATACCCAATATTTTACACATCTTTTTGAACAAACCCAATAATCTCCATGTAATTTGTTGCGAACAAGGCCAATATTTTCCATACATTTTTTTTTGTCAAAAAATCCAATATTTTCCATGTAATTTCTTAAGAATGAACTCAATAATTCCCATACATTTTTTTTGTTAACAAACCCAACCTTTTCCATGCATTTTCTTTTGAGATAAAAAACATTACCCAATGTATTAAAGAGATATATAAGCCCCACCAATCATATAATGATATACCATACATATGAGTATCATAAGAACATAAAAACATACATAATTCCATCAAAGGTTAATTAACCCATGAGACAGATATGGTTTCCATAATGATTTCTCTACACATGATCATAATCCATCCAGAATAAGATGATGTATGTTATAATTAAGGAATATATCAAATTTTGTATAAGAAGATATTGATATAAATGAAAAAACATTATAAAATCATTAAAAATCACTTTGAAAAATAAAAATACGCATACTTTTCTTTTTTATAACATTTATCACAATGAACATATTTTCTAAAATGAAAAGGATCGTAATTAATTTTGAAATAAAATGAAAACATGGAAAGTAATATCAATAAGAAAAAGTAATGTGGATAGAGGGAAAATATGATCCCATGGAAAGTGTTAAAAAACATGATTTCTTTACAATTTTATAAATAAAGTCAAATTAATAGGAAATGAAGTCATATGTCACTTTAAAAATCTATTTTCAAGAAGAATGTCTGAATTATTTTAAATAAATTATTTTAGAATAGAAATATCCAGAATGGATCCTTAAAAATAAATAAAGGTAAATAATGTAAAATTTGGAGTGGAGGATATAAAATAAACAAAATTTTGAAGAAATTCCTTTTATTAATTTAAAATGTTCTTAATGAAACTCACATCTTTAAAAGAATAATAAAAATTCCTTAATAAAATAGATAAAGACATCTATGAAGTGTATATAATATAATCCATATTTGGATTTTACAATAATATATGAAAACATTTGAGGTAAGAAAGAATATTGACATGGTGGGAAAAGTGGCTCAAAGAGGATGAAAATTATTCTTAATAATATCATATTTTTATAAAGAAAATAATCCATCAAAGTGGAAAATTTTGGGGGGATAATGTAATTTAGTTTAGATAGAATACCATATGATATATATATATATATATATTGAAGAATATTTCAATCATAAAAGAACATTTCAAAGATGAAAGTGTATGATGTAATGAAAGGAAATTGAATCAACAAAAACCCATACGAATTTAGTAACTTTTCAATCAAAAGTATATAGAAAAAGATAAATTGAAATATAATTTTAAAAAACATAAATAAAAAATATTTTTATCATAAAATTTTTCAAAGAAGTTGTATATACACTATAAAAATGAAAATAGGTTTATAATATGAAACATGTCTCGATGAAGGTAAATGTAGATGAAAAACACTTACCTTGGGTCCCTACCTTGTTGGATATGCTCTAACTTCCCGAATAATTAATTTAGGTTTGTTATTAATCTATACAATAACCAAATTTATATTTATTTTACTTGATATTATTCATTTATAATTTCTTATTACCCATTTATAAATCATTCTTTGTTAAAACTATTATTCAGGTGTTAATTGTGCTATTTGTTTTTTTTACAAGCTTCGATATAGTGGATCAGGTCCTTGGTACTTTATTATGGGTTCATAAAATCCATATTTTTCATAGAGGTTACAAAATTGTGTTTTATATATTTATTAAGCCCCATTTTCATTTCATAGACATTATGGTGGTGGTTCGTAATGAGCAGTTAAAATCTCATTTTTTGGGATTTTTTTTCAAGAATAAGAATTGATTTTATTAACGAATATAAAAATTTATGTTACAATTAAATAATTATGAAAAAATTATAAAGTAATAATTATTACATCATATTTTCAGTATTTAAGTTATCTTAATCATTCATTATGGTATTTTTATAACATCGCTCATGTAAAAGGTAAAACTGACCGAACCAAGAGCGCATTATAACAAATGAATGATTATAGACATAAATTTTTATTTTGATAATATCATTTTTATAGAATCATAATGATGTTAATGAAACAAAATTATAGTGGTTAATTATATTTAAAAGATATTATGTGATAACATAATTGAGAAAGATGAAGATGAACATGCTGCTTTGATGAAATCGCTGCTTCTCACGACATCCCCCCTCGGAATGAAGGACTTAGGTTTCCTTCTTGTGAAAAAGGCCTACAAAAAATGAGATAGGAATTTAGGATATGAATAATGTGTAGGTATTACATATATATTCAAAGTAAGGAGTTGTTTTTTATGGGTATAGGAGAGATCCTTTTATATTTGAAAATGATGGACATTTCCTCAGAAACTTACATTAGGTGTAGGGTAAATATGGAATCATGAGTGATTTATGTGAGTTTGGTAAATAAATGTTCATGGTGATTATATAATTTACTGTAACATATATATAAAAAATCAAATATAAAGAGTTTATATGATTTTATTTATCAAAAATTTGAGCCATAATAATTTCTTACTTTTTACCCCCTTTACATTGTTTAATTATTTACCATGGTAATTATTTCTTTACTAAAAATATAATATGACCCATAATAAAAAATATTTACGTGTTTATTATAAATTTCAACTCTATTTAATATAATACAATTTATATATATGAGATAATTAAATTTTAAATTAAATCATAAGACATATACAATTTTTTGTTGTTGAAAAATGACTTTTTAAACCTTAAGTGTCCATATTCTTATTCCCTATCAATTAAAAATTAAATTAATGTTAATATAATTTTTTATATATTCAAAATTAAATTAGATTCATCATTTAAAGGAGATAAATTTAATTTATTTAGATAAAATACAAAACACTTAAAACAAACAATTCTTTGAAAGTAAGCCTTTCACCTTTTTATGACAACTAACTTTTGCCTCAGTAATTTATTTTTTGTGCCTAAAAATAAAATTGATATTAATAAATTATTTGGAAATTTTGATTCTAAATATGAAATATATTTTATTATATTCAATCTATAAAATATATTAATATTAAATTGGTCATAAGAACACATAACGCATAAAAAATAAATTTTAGAGTAATGAATTTTTAAGAATAACAATGATTTTAATCTCATTTATTTACAAGTAATAATAATTTAATGGATGTTAAATTATTTATTTATACGTATAAAAAGGAAATTTTATTAAAATAATTCTTTATCATTGATCATTTTATTTTATTAAAATATATATAAAACAAATTCTTTGAAAAATAAGACCTTTTAAGTGTAAATAATAATTACAAACTAATTAATAACAAATACACGATTTTTCATTCAATTTATATATATATATATATATATATATATAAACACCACATTTCATTAAATTTCATGCATCAAATATGTTGAAATTAACATTAAAATAAAAACATACAATATATAAATTATAATGTTTTTATAAAAAATATTTTTGTTTAGTCATGAATGGTTAAATTAATATACCATATTGTTCCTTAATTATTTATTGGATATTATTAACATAGATTACTAATCATTCCATGGATTTTATTAATACCTTTATTGTTATCATTCTTTAAAAGTAAAAAATTTAACAAATTGCATATTTCATAAAAAAACAATTTCTTTAAAATAAAAGGTATTTTCACAAATGAATTAGTATCCTTTAATTATATTAAAAAAATTATTTTATTTAAAGCAATGTATCTATAGTTAAAATTTATATTTTTTTATATAAATAAAATTTACGTATATTAACTATATATCGAACATACCAAACTAGTAACATGTTTACTAGTATTATAACCAATGGTTGTATACCCCTTTATAATGGATATATAATGGATATATTACCCCCATAACCTCCTATAAATTCATTCCATTCTAGCTTCATAAATCTTACATCTCATTCCTTTAATCTTCATTTAAAAGTTTTCATAATGCTTTCTCCTTTCAAGATTTTTTTTCTCATTATAGGCTTAGTTTTACTAATATAGATTCCAAATGGTGAAGATGATTCAGGGGATATACTAGTAGTAAATATATTATTGTTTACATTTTTTTGTCTAATTATAATTAATGTACTTTTAAGGTATGTAGTCATCCATGGTATTTAATAATCTTTCATATGTAATACATGGTTTCATGTACTTTTATTATAATGTTGCATTATGGTTGAATAAAGTGTTGTACGATTGATTCATATCTTGTATGAATTATCTTCTACTCATGCTAAATTCCTTTGAAAAAATATATTAAAAACATATATAATAATGGTAAACATATAGTTTAAGGAAAGAATTTTTTTTTACAAAAACTTGATGTGTTTATTCCCCCCCCCCAAATAATTTTATTCTTCAGGGTTTTAATTATCACTCACTAATGAAAATTTTCATGACCCAGACCGAACAATCCACCAAACTTGCCTCTAAACCAAACTATGATAAGACCCGAAGGGTGTTCCCAATCCCCATGGGCTGAGGACTAGTAGCCAGTCATCTAATGAAAAATAGAGGGAATGATTTTCCAAACCTGAAAAAAGAAACTGTTCATACATATAGAAAAATATAACCAAAAGGGAATTATTCCATAACCAAAACCAAAAAAAGGTAGCATTAAAACCAAGGAAAGAAGTCAAAAACATGATACATAACCAAATGAAACCCATACCAATGATAGAAACTCCATGTGATGTGTGGTAAACATCCCACCATTTAAACCACCATCTACCCATTTCCAACTAACATGAAACCTCACCACCACACTATGAAGTCTTTCCCTTTCCTACATAAAAAAAAGGTCTTCACACCCTAAGGCAGTATGTAGGGTACGAGGCAAACATGATTAGCATGATCCTACACAAGTGTTTCATATAAATTCTCTTTGTCAAGTAATCCCAATATGCTCAATATAATAAAAACATGACATGACAAAATAGTTTTCAAATTTATATCAAAACCATGGTAAAATATTTCCTCTCTTCATAGTAATAAAATAGATTCCATATAAAATAGTTCAAATAAAATTTAAAATAAACCCTTTTATATTTATCAAAGCTTGCTTCATATATCATATCAAAGACAGAATAAGGGGGAAATCATCATTTATCAAAATGAATTTATGCATGCATTTCAAAACACCAAGGACCATGTTAGTCATTATTTAGAAAAAAAGTTAGAAAACTAGATCATAAATGGTCAACAAAAAATTGGATACAGACATAACCACATACACTACACTTGTGTTCACATGAAAATAAAAATAGGACCCACACTCCAGAAGGAAAGTGAACACATGAGAAAGCAATAGGTGTCCCTAGGAACTAATTCTCACATATTAGAATTGAGTTTCTATAGGAAAAAGGTTGGAAGATAAGAGAATAGATCACATTCCTCAAAGTACACCAAAACTACACACAACCAAACAAGATACAACCTGGAATAATCAACCATACAATAGGAAACAATTATGAAAACTAAACAATCTATAAAAAATTCCAAAAGGATATCATCCAAGGCAGAACAGATGTACATGGTTCCTCCCAAAATCATATGATTCAAAACCCTAGATCTAGAATGAAAAATGAGGGCTTAATATAGTATAAAGTAGAGTCAAAAACATATTAAAAGACCCATCCTAAATATTCTATTACTTTCTATAATCACTCGAAATGGTTCCATATAAATGGGTGGCCAAATAAACCATTTTAATTTTCTCAAGAAGGAGGCACCATGACATGGTAGGTATTCACCATGCTCGTGGTATCCTCGATGGAACCTCACAAATATCCCGACACACCCAAATCAACACATCATAGCCATGATGTCTTGGGAGTTCTAGTTTGTTCACGGTCACCACCATGTTAGTGGTGGGTCTTTGTGGTCATGGTGGATAGGGTGACCATCCATTGGACATGCCCAAGCACATTCCTTACTCTGGGCATGGTGGTTCTAGACATATCCCATAGGCACACCCCATGGGTGAAATAGATTGGTCCATGACTTATACCAACCCATCATTTCTCTAGAAAAATCAAAAAAGAAAACATTTAAAGTCCACCCATCCATACCCAAAGCTTCTTGATCTAGGAATAAAACATTCCATTGATAAAAAAAGAATACACTTCAAGATGGGATTTTATAATCTTCCAACCATAGAACTTTTTAACCCTAGAAAGTCATATGTAAGAAGGAAGATCCATAAAGATATGAGTTTGTTTCTCCCTCATAAATGATTACCACTCTCAAGTATCATGATAATCTAATCTGTGTTGCTTTAAAACTTTGATCAAATGAATAGACCTCCTATATAGAACATTAATATTAGATTCAATGATCTCCACTATCTTTTCTACAATTGAATATTAGGGATAATCTCAACTTCATCTCAATTCAGAACATGGTAAGGATTGAGATGGTAACTCTTGAGTTGAGATATGTGGAAAGCATCAAGAATACCTATCAATTGAGGCAATAAATATATCTGATAAGAAACCTATCCAACTTGCTCAATGATCTCAAATAGTCAAAAATATCAGAGAAAAATATCCTTATTATCAAAGTTGAGAGTGACCCAATCAAGGATAAACTTTCAAGAAGACCCAGTCACCAATGGAAAACAAAAAAGGATAGAGTCGAAGATCTGAAGAATATTTCTTCTCATATTGAGCTATAACCAAGCATCTATATATATATATTGAATCCTATTTAATGTCTCTTAAATGATAACTATCCCCAATAGAGTGGCCTCACCTAAATCTAATCAACAAATATATTTCTTTCATGGGAAACCATAAAAATACCTGAAGGGAGCCATTCAAATAGACGACTGTTAATTATTATTATAAGAAAAATCAACCACTACCTTATGGATATCCCATGATCCTTTGAAATATAAGACACTAGATCAGATAATATCCATTAGAATCACAATAGAATTCTACTTCTAGCCATCCATCTATGGATGATAATATGTACTCAACCTAACTTGAGTCCCCATAACTTCTTAGAGACTTTTCTTGAACTGGGAGGTAAACCTAGGATTCCTGTCAGAGATAATGGAAGATAAACCCCATGAAACCTCAAAAATTTATGCATGTACTTACCAATATCTTCAACCTTGGTAGTATCAATGATCAGACTAAAATGAGATGATTTCATTAATTGATAAATCACCACCAGATAACATTATTTCAATAGGGATTATATAGTAATATAACTATAAAGTCCATGGACACCACTTCCCATTTCTATACAAAAACTACAAGATGCTGAAGCAAACTAGAAGGCTTCAGGTTCTCTACCTTGATTTGTTAATAAGTGTAGCAGCAAGAAACATTATCAACAATTTCATGATTTACACCTGGCCACCCGAATATCCATCTCATGTCAAAATACATCTTTTTAATGTCAATATCAAAAACCCATAAATTACTAGGATAATCAGTCATCACTAAATTCATGAAATATAATGAAATGAAAAGTTAATAATTCCATCATAAGGGATAGACCAACTAGGAACAGTCGCTCAAATATATAAGGATTCCCCAATGCTCTAAAATCATTATACTACTACTGATACTATAGAATATACTCTTTTAGAGATGATGAAAATAGAATACTAGTCAAAACCATACATGAATCATTCTCCTATGCATTGAGATACATCTGAATGAAAAGATCCATAAGGTCCCACTCCTCATTTTCTTCCAAGATAGTTCGAGAAGTAAATTTCCTACTAAGATCATCAACAACAAAATTCCCCATCCTTGGGGTATAGATGTTTATGAATTCAAACATCTAAAGGTACTCCATTAATCGCTTATGCCTAAGGTAAAATTTCTTTTGAGATATGATATAACTCAAGATCTTACAATCTGAATATACTATAAACATCTCCATGAAAATATAGTGACACTAACACTTAAGAACATGAATAACATCTGTGATATCCAATTCATGGGTAAGATAATTCTTCTTATGTGGTCAAACCTAAATATAACCATACACCAAAAAATGATTTTCCTATAAAATTACATGTACAAAACCATCACTAGAAGCATCATAATAAACCTTATAGCTATTATAAGGTTCCAAAAATATCAGATCTGGATTCGATGCCAAACATCATTTCTACTCATCAAATATGGCCCGACACTTAGTATCCTATAATAATTTCACCCCCTTCTGGGTAAGTATAGTCAAAGGTGATTCCAAATTAATGAAATATTTTAATAACAACTGATAATTCCCAACTAGTCCTAGTAATATCCATATCAAAGACATTTTACAGTTCCTTCCATGATAATACAACCATTACATTTTAAGGATCGACTGAGAGGCCATGTTCTGAAATCAATTTCCCCAATATCTTCACCTCTCAAATCCATAAATTGATTTTTGATAAATTATCATAAATGTGGTGACTCCTCAATATTCCCAAAATTATATTTAGATGGTACTCACGATCTTTATCAATTCTTGAATAAACTAGGATAACATCCATGAATACCACAATAAAGGTATCGAGATACTGGTGGAATATCTAGTTTATCAAATCCATAAACACTACAGGATCAATTTTTGGGACTAAAGGAATCATGATATATTCATAGTGGAAAAGCCGACTCTTGAAAGTAGTCTTCAAGATTCCTTAACTCAGAGTTTATGATAAACCAACTAAAAATTGATTTCATAAAACCACCTTTCCCCCTTTAGATGATAAAAAATTCCATCCACATAGTGAAAATGATACTTATTCTTTACTGTTACCCGATTTATCTTCTAATAGTATAAACAAAGACAAAGAGAACCATCATCCTTCTTATCAATTAACACAGGGGTAACCTAAAGTGAAACAATAGGATAAAACAATCCCTTATCTAATAGGTCATCCAACCAGATTTTAAGAAATTTTAACTTAACAGGTTTCATATCATAATAGGGTATATAAATCAGTTATGTACTCAACACTATATCGATGGATAACTCTACCTCTCTTTATGGAGGATGACTGGAGAAGTATTTTGAAAAAAACTATAGAAAAATATGGAATAACTGATGTAAGATCAATATAGGAAGAAAAAACATCATTAAGAACAACCACAATATCAGACAATAGACTCTAATACTTTGTAAGATAGGGCCTTTCATGACTAGACCATGGATCCCATTCTACCTGAAACACTTGGGATATCCTATCAAAAGTAAAGAATGAAACATGTCGATGATAATAGTCAATCTTAGCTCAGTGAGAAATCAACCAATCCACCCTGATGATAATGTTGAAAAGATCCAAATCAAGAACCAAAAAGTCCTAGACAACTCAACATTGGCTATCAAAAGAGAACATGATGGATGATGAAACCCCTACTTCTTCCTCTTTCCGAGTGGCATCACCAGTTCCATAATATAGTACATGATCTATTTCATTAGTTTTAATACATCCACAAAGTGAGTAGGTATAAAATAGCGCGAGATGTTGATATCAAATAAAATATATTATAGATAAGATGAAATAAAAATTAGTACCTCTCACTATAGTTAGACCCACATAAACTTCCACTAGAAACTCCTCCACTACGTGAAATTGCTTCAATTTAGAGGCTAGTGGCTAGATCCATGTTGACATTAATTCTTATGATTGAACCATAGTTCACTTTAGAGTTAGTGATCTCTGACCATAATGAGGCATAAATAGAGTCTGGAAGAATCTTTGCATATTTCCTCAGTGGACATATACACTGTAGTTTTCAGAGGTACGAGGTAAGTCCTCCCGATGTTCCCTATCTTTCCACAATGTTACCAAGTCAAGGTTACACTTATAGTTTATACTAATTAAGTAGAAAAATCCTACTTATATGAACTATCTCCACCACCTTTTCAACTATAATTCAAAATCCTATTCTTACCATGTATGCCACTAGAATTTCCACTGGGTGGAAGGGAAGATCTAAACAAACCTTTATTAATATCCATATCAATCTCTACCATCATAGCAGTGTTGACCACTTTAGAGTAAGTGGCAAGCTTCGACATATAAAAATGTGATTGGATTTTAGTTCACAAGCCTTAAAAGTATTTTTGAGATTTTATCTTATCATTCATCATAACCTCAGGAGAAAAATGAACCAAATCAATAATATGGTTTGTGTACTCAGCTACTGAATAATATCACTGTTGAAAAGATGGGAAATCTATAGAATTCACCATTATAAATGATTTAGGGTATAAATACTAAAATAAAATGATATTAAAATCTTTCCACTCCATTACCATATGCTGTTTTTCCTGAGCCATGAAGTCCCACCACCTATTGTTAGGACACTCAATCTTAAAGGTCACGCATTTCACCATGGCAGATTCAGGTTTCTCAAGGAAATCAAAGAATAGAATGATTTTTTATAGACATTACTCAACTTATTGAGGTTCATTTAGACCCTTAAAAGAAAAACCACTTCTAGCATAAGAACTCTTGCACTCGATCCTTGCCTCCTCTAGCTCATGGTTGCACTTCTTTATCTTGGTTATGAAAAAGAATCACATTCTGATCCATGGTGAGAACTTCCCATGTGAATTTCTCTAAAATACTCTGATCAAGAATCACATTCCATTAAGGACCATTCCCCAATACACCCTCCTATAGAATCCTTAGAAGACATCTCATAAGCATGATTCTACATACCCAAAATAGAATAAATGATCAGATAATTACACAATGTCATTTTAAACTGAAAATAATATATGTGGGAACATATATCTGGATCCAAACCAACACATGAGAGACACATCCCAACATCTTGTGGTGACTTAAGGCTTATTATTATGATATATGTCTAGGATATCACTCGAAACATACCCTTTATGTCCCAAAAATCCTATCTCTTATCTACCAACTCCCTAAGACTAAGAAATACCTAGTCTCTGATACCAAATTGTCATGATCCATCTTAATAAACCCATCATCTAGGATCTAAAATAGACTGCAACAAGTCCCAAAGAGTGTTCTTAATCCTTGTGGAATAGAAACTAGCACTCATACTTTTAATGAAAAATAGAGGGAATGATTATCCTACCATTAAATAAGAGACATCTAATACATATAAAGAAATATAACCAAAATGGAATTATTCCATAACCAAAAACCAACAGTGGTAGCATTACAACCACATAAATAAGTCAAAACCAAGTTACATAACCAAAGGAAACCTAAAATAACGACAAAAACTCTATGTGATATATGGGAAACATACCACCATATCATTGCCATCTGCACATTCACAGTTGATATGAAACTATACCACCTTACCATAGAACCATTCCCTTTTTTCCACCAGAAAAATAAGGTCCAAACATCCCTAAGGGAGTGTATAGGGTGTGATTGAAATTGGATCAGTGGGTTCCCACACACAGTATTCCATAGCAAGTCTCTATCAAATAATCCCAATATACTTAATATTTGAAAAACATAGAATGATAAAATAATTGTCACATTTATATCAAAATAATGGTAAAACATTTCCCCTTTTCACTATTATAAAATATATTCCAAAAAAAATCAATGAACATTTCAAATAAAACCTTCTAAATTTATCAAATCATGCATCATATAACATGTCATAGAAAAAACAAGGGTGAAAACAGCTTGTATCAAAATCCATTTAAGCACACATATCAAAACATCTAGGATTATGAAAATAATTATTTAGAAAACAAGTTAGAAAACAAGAGAATAAAATATTTACCAAACACAAGCTAGAGATGGAACCACCTACCCTGTACTTAAGTTATAATGGAAATGAAAATAGTATTCATACACCAAAAGGAAATAAAGTACATGATAAATTGAGAGGAGTCTCTAAAAACTTATTCTCAAATTCTAGAATTGAGTTTAAACAAGAAAAAGGTTGGTAGAGAAGAGAATATATGACATACCTCGAAGCACACCAAAACCATATTGAACCAAACTAGATCCATCCTACAAGAATCAACTTCACAATAAGAATAAAATAGTGACAATAAAAAAATCAGGAAACAAATTTCTAAAGGAGAACAACCAAGGCGGAATGAACATCCAAAGTTCCTCAAAAAATCATCTAATTCAAAACCAGAGATTTGGAATAAAAAAGGAGGTCTTAATATAGGAGAAATCAGAGTCAAAATCACATTAAAATATCTCTCCTAAATATCCACTAACTATCTGTAAATAATAAAAACCATTCCATAAAAACAAGAATCTAAATTAGGCTTTTGAATTTCCCAAAGTAGGTGACACTATGACATAGTTGGGGTTCAACACACTTGAGGTGTCCTCGGTGGAACCTTTCCAGTAGCCTTTATATACCCATCTAATTACACCTTGACCTTGGGACCTTAGAAACTTTATTCTATCTATGCCCTCCACTATGCCCTTGAGGGGTCTTTGTGGTCATGGTGGATAGGGAGACCACCGATTGGCCAAACCTGGGGCCACACCCTGCTCTGGGTGTGGTGGTTCTACATGTTGTAGATAGGGACACCTCAGGGGTGAAGCAACATAGTCCACAATGTAGATCGTCCTATTTTGCAATGAGAAAACCCAAAACACACTTAAAATACACCAAGACACACCCAAATCTTCCTAAACATAGAAAGAAACATTATAATGATAAAAAAATAATTTACCTCAATCTAGGATTTTACAAAAATAGTTAAGGGTATCCATAATATGGAAACGACTTAAGTATAAATTCTAGTGAGATATTGACCTCAATATCTAGGGTAAGAATACAAAAATCATATTTTCCCTCATAATTGGTATATATTGATATATTCATTTGTCTAAACTATTTGTGAAAATTATGCTTCCATGGTTGGTTATAAGACACATGAGTTTCTAGAGGCATACCTTTCACAACATCATTTTCATGATCCTATATCCAATATAATACTAAAACAAAATTGTTACAATAATATCTGAAAAAATCAGATAAAATTAAAATATGAATTTGAAAACTAATCATATGGTTTCATATCCAATGAAACATTTATATTGTATTTAATGTTAAGCTCTTCACCAACTATTTGATCTAAATATCTCTCATTATTTAGTATCATGAACCATAATTATGAATTTGTTAAAAAAGGGATTTTATCATCATAATCGCATCTATATTTGATCATAGATTGATTTGGGATGTAAAATAAGATATCCCAAATTAATATGGCCCCTATATAAAGAGATCCAATTCATGCCTAATATTACATTAAATTCTACAAAAGGGAGAATAATAAAAGTTTATAGAAGTACATTCCCATAAACTTCTATCAGATAAGAGTTATAGAATTGGGATTTAATTTATGTACCACTAAGATTTTTCACTAATAGTTTAATATCTAGATGTTGGGGTGTTAATTTTATTACCTTAGAAAACATTTCAGATATAAAGGAGTGGGTAGAACTAGAATCAAATAGGTGATTTTTAGTTCTTGATTGGATAATGAGTATATCTTATACCACATTATCTTCATGATCTATTTTATTAGTTATGATTACATAGTGATTCACTTTTTCCTTTTACTTAATAGGTTTATAATGTTGATTTTCCTCATAAATACTTAGGTTAGTACATTTTTTATGGTGTCCAAATACCCCAAAATTAAAAAATTGAATTATTAGTGTAACTAAAGGAAAAACATTAATTTCATCCATCATGTGAAAACAAATCATTTCCTTGGAATATTGTTGCTCAATTATATCATTTCACAATATAAAAAATCACCACATTCCATTGAGACATTTCCATGGGTTCTTTTTCCCACATTTTGGATATATAGGAAGTTGAATCTTCTTTCTACAATGGTCTTTATCACCTAAACATCCATGAAACTATATTTTTCTCTTATTTTGTGTTTTCATAAGTATAGAAAGGTTCAATTTGTTAATTATAAATCAATATATCTAGGTAATAGAAATAAAAAAATTAACACCATATTTTATCCAATTTGGTTTCTCATTGGTAGAATCACCACACTGTTCATCACACTCGTTGTTAAATTGGTTCCTCTTGTTTCTAACCATTGACTTAAAACCAAAGAGGTTTGTATGATACTCAAGAGATAATAATCAATATAAGAAATAATATGATACTAAAAACTGTTCCTGTGATATCCTAAGTCATGGAAACTTTATTTCAACCTATGACATTTTAGGTTTTTCCCATGTTAATTTTGGTTCAACATAGGTTATTTTTGGTTTTATCATCTTATTATTCATAAATTGATCCCCCAAAATAACTAAACCTGCTCTAATACCAACTAAAGTAACCCAATACCTATACTACCAAATATAATGCTAAAGACATATTCTTTACACATTATACATGATGTTAAATGATACAATCTAAGAATGACATGTATATATCTTACATTATTTCTATAGCTTAACATTACATCTCACAAATAAATATACAATACCATAACCCACAGGTATATTGAATCTTTATATTAGTTGTATAAATGTCATATTGGACATTGTTTCTTCAATGTATCATATAATGTTCTCCTCACATTACATCCCCCAAAACATAGTTATTTATGTTATTCCTTAAGGAATTACAAAACATAAGGGCGAGTGATCTCAAATTCTTAATAAGTGAAAAAAATTTCAATGATTAACAAAAAGTTAGATGATAAACATGTGATAAAACATGAACATTTATAAATTTTAGATAAAAAAGGAACATAGAATCATAAGAGTTATCCATAAGGCTTGATAAAATGACATATCCTCAAAATATCTAATATATTCCATGGAATAATAATATTGAGACATAAAAAAATAATCATGATCCATGGAAAAAACATACACTTGTGGTATAACATAGAGATTTGGTATGAGAATAAGCATATGAAATTATAACATTATAAGAAAACCCAAGTCATTCCCTCACATTATGGAGTTAAAAAACCCAATAAAAAACATTAATTTTGTTCATAACAAACCCAATAATGTCCATGAATTTTTGTGTGAAAAAACTCAATAAAAACCCAATAATTTCCACACTTATTTTGTGTAGAAACCCCAACAATTTCTATTCTTTTTTTGAAAACAACCAATATTTTCTATATATTTTTTGTGAAAAGAAACCAATAATTACTTTTTATTTTTTTGTGGATAAACCAAATAATTTATATACATTTTATTATTTAAAAAACCCATCAATGTATGCACATTTTCTCATGTGATAACAAATATTACACATTAAATTCAAGGGTTACATTGAAACTAGACATCACATAATGATATACCATACATATAAATGGCCCAAGAACTGTAAAAAAATATTAATTACATTATAATATAATGAAATCATGAGAATGAAATGAGTTTCATAATGAATTCTCAAAACATGATCACAATAAATCCAAAATAAGAAGGTGGATGTTATTATTTGAGACATATCTGATATATAATATAATAATATATTAATATAAATAAAAAACACTTTATAAGATCATTTAAATTTTCTTTGAAAAATAAGAATAAATATCATTTACTTTTTGATAAAAATTATTTAAAATAAAGTGTTTTATAAAACAAGAAGGATATGAATTACTTTTATAAATCTAGGAAAAAATAGAATGAAATCATGGTAAATTAAAATAAATTTTATGGTGGGAAAATGTGATCACATGGAAATAATTAAAAAGAAATATTCTTTTTATACTTTTATAAAAAAAGTCTATTTAATAGAAAATGAAGTCACAAGTGACCTTCAAAAATCATTTTCAAAAGATATAAGGAAGTATTTTCAAAAAATTATTTGATAAGATAAATCTCAAAAATGAAAAATTAAAAAAATATGAAGGTAAATAAGGTTAAAATTTGAGTCTGAGATATAAAATTTAAATAGGTCAGAGGAAATGCCTTTTAACATTTTAAAATGTTTTTAATGCAACCCATATCATTAAAAATAATAAAACTTTATTTTAAAAATAGATAAATAGAATTATGATTATTATAAGAGACAATTTATAATTTTATTTTTTTTAAAAATAAAATAAAACATTTTTAGTCAGAAAGAATATGGGCATGGAGGAGAAAGAGCCACTAGATTGGATGATAGTTATTCTTAAAAACGTCATATTTTTATGAAGAAAAGAATATGTCAAGGGAAAATGTTTTTCATAATAATTTAATTTAATTAATATATAATACTATATAAAATATATATATGGAATAATATATAAATCATAAAATAACATGTTCAAAGAGTTAAGTGTATAACTTAATGAACAAAAATTGAGATAATATATACCCTTATGGATTTGGTAACTTCTAAATAAAAAGAAAATGTAAAGAGATAACATGAAATGAAACTTCTAATACCATGAATAAAAATATAATTATCATAAAATATATAAAATTGGTAGTAAATACAATATATAAATGATAATTGGCATATAATTCAAAACATGTCTCAATAAAGGAAAATTGAGATGAAAGACCCTTATCATGGATCCCAGCTTTTTCAGACACACTCTAACCTCAATTATAATAAATTTAAGTTTATTAATAATCCATATTACAATAATATTTATATTTATTTAAATTTATACAATTAATTTATAATTTCTTATTACCCATTTACCAATCATTCTTTGTTTAAATTAATATTCAAGTGTTAATTGCCCCATTTGTTCCTCAGAAGCTTAGGTATGGAGGTTTTAGTCCTTTATTATTTACCATTGGTTCATAAAATATAGATTTTTAATGGATATTAAATAGTTTTTTTATATATTTATAAACTCCCATGGTTATTTTATAGTCGTTATGGTGATGGTTTGTAAAGAGCGGTTAAAATCTCTTTTTAAAAAAAATTTATTTCCATAAAAATAACTACTTTTATAATTGAATATGATTTTTTATTTACATTATTTAATTATGAAAACATCATAAATTAATCATTATTACTTAATATTTTTATTATTTAAATTATATTAATTCTTTATGATAGTAATATTATAGCATTGTTTATATAAGTGGTAAAACAAACCCATACAAGAACGCGTTATAACTAATGAATGAGTAAGAATATTGTGTTATATTATGATAATGTCATTTAAAAAAATAAATATGTTTATTTAATATAATTAGAGTTATTAATTAGATTTAGGATAATAGTAAATGAGAAATATGAAGATGAACATGTTACTTACTTTGAAGAAATTGCTCCTTCTTATGATGTTTTTTTCCTTGAAATGAAGGACTTAGGATTCCTTATTATGACCAAAGGATATCAAATGTGGGAAAGTAATTTAGGTGAGGAATAATGATTAGTTATTAAATATATATTATAAGGAAATATTGGGGTTTTATGGCTAAATAGAGCTCCTTTATAATAGAAAATGAAGGATATTTCCATAGAAACTTAAGTTAGTTGAAATGTAAAGATTGAATCAATTGGGTGTTAGGGTAGTTAGGTAAAACAATGTTAGTGTAAATTTTAAGATTAGACATCATAACTAAAAAAATTATTATACAACACATCTTTATTATTTTATTTATAATAAATTTGATCCACATTAATTTAAATATTTTTACCAATTTTACCTTGTTTAATTATTTATAATGGTAATAGTTTTTTATGAAAAAATAGGATGACCCCTATTATTAAATTTTAAAATGTTTGTTGGAAATTTGAACTACATTTAATCTCATTAAATTTATTTATATGATAAATTTTAATTTTAAATTAAAATATAATATATATATATATATATATAAATGTTTTTGTAGAAAAATGACTTTTTAAACATTAAGTGTTCTTATTTTCATTCCTTAAAAATTACTACTTAAATGAGTGTTAATATATTTATTTATATATTTAAACATTAAATTAGACTAATCATTTAAAATATATCATTTTAATTTATCTATATAAAATAAAATCCATTTAAATATACAATTCTTTGAAAATAACCATTTTATTTTTACCATGATAACTGGCTTTTACCTCGGTAACTTATTTTTGTGTCTAAAAATAAAATTGAAAATAGTACCTAATTTTAAAATTATAATTCTAAATTTTATATCTATTTTATTGGATTAAAATTATAAAATTTATAAGATTTATTTTTATATAATAAAACATAAAGCATATTGTTTTTTTGAGAAATATATTTTTAAGCATAAAAATGAATATAATATTATTTATTAATAAGTAATAATAATTAAATTGATGTTATATTATATATATATATATATAATTTCATTGATATCATTTTTTTTCAATGATTATTTTAATTTATTAAAATACTTATAGAAAAACAATTCTTTGATAAATATGTCCTTTTAATAAAAAATCATTATTTCTAACTAATTAATATATAATGAATGAATTTTTATTTATTTTTTTATATAAAAAGTAAATTTAATTAAAATTAACACTCCAAATATATGAAATTTAACTTTTAAATAAAAACATAAAATATATATAAAATAATGTTTTTAAAGAAAATATTTTAATTTAACCAGGAATAATTAAATTAGTATCCCATATAGTTCCTTAATTATTTATTGGATGTTTTTTATTTATTTTATTAATCATGCCTTGAATTTTATTAATATATTTTATTGATATCAGTCATTAAAAGTAATAAAATTAACAAAATACATATTTTATAAAATTAATATTTTTTTTAAATTGAAATATTTTTTAACAAAGGAATCTGTAATATTTAATTTTTCTAAAAAATCATGTATTATATTTAAAATAAGTTATCTATAATGAAAATTCACAATTTCAACATCTAAGAAAAACACTATATATATTGTATATATAGTGGTAATTCCAAATTAGACACAAGTTAATCGGTACTATACCCAAAAAATATATACACCTTTATAGTAGTTATATAACGGTTATATTACCACCACCAACTCCTATAAATTAATCTCATTCTAACTTATTATATCTCAATTCTCATTACTTACATTTTCATTTCGTATTTTTCATAATTCTTTCTATTTTATTGATGTTTTTCTCATTATAAGTTTACTTCTACTAATAAAAATTCTCCAGGGTTAAGACAATTCATTAGATTTCCAAGATATAAATATATTATTCATTTATATTAATTTTGTAATTTTAATTTATGCACTTTTATGTGATGTAATCATCTATGTTATGTAATAATACATTTAATACAGTACATTATTTCATATACCTTTGTTTTAATGTTCCATTATGAATTAATAAAGTGTTATTAGTTTGATTTATATCTTTTGTGAATTATTTTATACATATATTCAATTCCTTCAAAATAATATAAAAAATATATTTAAGAATAATAGAAAATTAATTTAAGGAGATAAGATGTTTCCTAAAACATGCATAGTTAGAAATATTTTATTATAAAATTATAAAATTTTAGAAAAGTTTTTTGGAGGGGAATTATAGTTTTCTAGATGACACGCCCTCGAGAGGATTATCAAAATTTACAATAATTTTCCTTGTAATTTTTTTCCAATGTTAAATATGATTTATCTTTTTCCCTATGTATTTTTATTTTCAAAAAGGGGAGTTTTTTGGGTTAATTGACTCTTCTTATTCCATTAAAAAAAATACAATACACTTTATTCTTTATCTGTGCTAACTTGTGGAACTATTATGTTACGATTTTCATGAAAAATTAATATCTAATTGGTTAAGTTTTGAAGAGATGATATGATTTAACTAATTTTTAATATTTAATAATGTGTTTTGAATTGAATTCATCAAAATTTAGGTAGTTTATTACTTTGAATATAATATAGAATTGGAATATGAGGTTGTTATAATTGAACCTAAAGTGTAACACTCGGAGATTTTGGGAAATATTTTTTTTCAAATGAATTTAATATTTTTAATATTTTGTGTTACAAAAAACACAGAGATTATATTGAATTAAAAACAACACTAAATTTATCTTGTGTTATACATAACACTGAGTGTAACTTGCGATACACACTACGTTGAGTTTAAAAAAAATGTAATATAGCATAAAAATATTATTATTTAATGTGATATTTATAACCAATCTATTGTAATTGTAGGTATGGATAATATTATATAAATTATGAAAATATATGGTTTACACATGTATATTAAATGAATTCTTTGGTAACCAATTACTTAAAAATTAAAATAAAAACTATTTGAAAATAAAGGAAATATTTTTTCTGAAAAACTATTTTTATGGAAACAAACATGTTTTACCTAAGTAAATTAAAAAAAACCAATTTTGGTGAATGATTTTAATGAAATTTATATAGTATATATTTAATAAAAAGTTTAACATTCACCTTATGTTTTTTCTAGGTAAGAGATAAGAATAAATCCCATTTTACGCTTAAAAATAATATTTTTCTAAAAAACAGTTTTGTCATCTTTTGTACGCTTATTTTTAATTTTTTTTTAAATATTTTAGAAAATTTATTTGAAATAACAAATTTAATTTTTACAATAATAATGTCAAAATTATATTAGGGTGTATTTTTTAGAATTTTCTGAAGAGATTAATTTTTTGATGAATAGTGAAAAAATGAATTTTAATTGAAAACTACCTTTTCATTTAAATTAATTATAAAGTTAAATTATATTTTTTAAAATTAAAATAATTTAAATTATATATATATTAATCCAATTTATGACATTTTAATTATTTTTATATTGAATTTTTATATAAAAACCCTCTAAACTTTTGAATTTTTTTTTTTGAAAATCCGCTTTCTCATCGCATTAGTGGTATCAAATTTAAATTAAAAATTTTCAGTTATGTGAATTGAATTTAAAAAAATGGATTCCATATTTTTAATAATAATAATTTAAATTATCTAACTAGATTAAATTAATTTTTGACTGAAATGAATACTGAAATTAGTAAAAATTAATTACCACAATTATGTTAAAAATGAGTTTACCAGGGGTTAAAATAAAAGGATAAGGATTTAAATGATCTAAAAAATCATATAAAATAAAATTTATGGTTATATTTTGAACCTAAAATGTCTAATTCTCAATAATACTCCACTTTGGACCCTTTTAGTATGTAAAAAATGTGGGCACACCTTTCTCTTTTCAAAAAATTAAATGTGCGCCACTCACCTCACTTGTAAAAGGCCACCCCTATTCTCTCATATTCACACATTAAAACATTTTTTCCAACCATGAAAAACAAAAATAACAAAAAAAATCCCTTAATATCATCCCATAAGCCTTATTTTTTTTTTCCATAAATCCAACTTAGGAAGGTTTTTGGTGTAAACCTAAGGAGGATTCCCGAAGAAGAGGTGACGTTCTTCAATGAGAATTTTTATTTTATTTTTTCCTCCAAATTATTAATTTATTATTAAACCATTATTATATAATAAAATCTTTATATTATACATAATTATATTTTTTATGTTAATTTAATGAGAAAAAAATATCCCTACTTCCAACAAATGAGTTACAAAATCATTATTCGTGTATACGACGGACTACCGCATCGTGAACCGATGTAATTCATTTTTCCATTACCACATCTCATGGTTAGGTACGATGATGTATCTAAAATATTTATATTATATTTATATAATAAATATACCTATTAATTAATTATTTCATATATACCTTGTTTTAATTTTCATTTCTTAGGAGATATGATAATGTCGCTAATGTGTACAGTAGACTACCACCTCACGAATCAATGCGATTCATTTTTAACTAATGCATTACATGGAAGATAACTTGGATAACATCAATGAATATCTGTGATAAAAATAGAAAAATTATGATATTAATAAAATATTTATCATTATAAAAAGATAATATATCATTTTCTTTCTTACCCCTTCACTCATTGAAATATGATAACGTCAATCGTGTACTTGTGGACTACCTCCTTCACGAAGTGCTGTGACTCTCTCTATTCACTACCACACCACATGGATGATATTTATATGTATATTTAAAGGAATAATATTTTATTTATTATATTATTATAATTATTGAAATATAAAATATTGCTTACCTTCTTTCTATAATGATTGTTGAAAAATGGAAATGTTACTCATGCGTACATATAACCTACCATCTCCATGATCGTAACATACTTAATTTCTCAAAAATATCATTCATGATTGGTCTTAAAAGTATAATTGATGTATAAATATGATAATTATTTAATGATAATTATTATTGATATGATGAAAAAATGATCATAGTAAGAGAACCATAAATAACAAATCAAAACATATATGAAAAACAAAACGGTTATTACCTAAAATGGGATTTTAACAATGGATTGTTAACAAATGGGTAATAAATGGTCATAATTAAATAATATATGGTATAATATATATAATTAATATTATATAATAGATTTATAATAAACTTATATTTATTATACATGAGGTTCGAATGCATACAAAGGAATTCGAGAGTTAAGGTAAGTGATTTCCATCTCATTTTTATTATCTATGAGACACAATACATATTCACTGTGTTTTTATTTTATGTGGTTTATATAAAACCATGAATGTATTTTATGATTATTATACTTAAAAATTATGTGTATTTACGTATCCATTTGAGGATATCACATTCATGGGGTTTACGGTTCAAAATTTACTAAAGCAATAAGATATTTTTATCTCAAATTGCCTTCTTGGAGACCAACGCTATGTTATGAACCTATCCTTTTACTTGAGGTGTATATTATTCTCCTTTGGCATTTTATATCAGAAATATCATTATTTTAATGAAATTATATGTTTCCTTTAATGTTATTCTTTCATGGATATTATAATTTAATGTTACCAAAGTGGTAAATATTTTATGTTACAATATCATTGTTTATCAGGATAGTTTATGATTATGTTTCAAATGATGAAATATTATGATATACCTCTCAAAAAATCATTTATTTCATTCTCCTATGGTTATTTCTATACAATACAAGGTTTCACTTAATTTTCAACTCTTTATGTACTCAAGAGTTTTAAATAATGTGTTAGGTCCATAAGGTCAAATACCCTAAGAGGGGGGGGGGGGTGAATCAGGGTTTGAAAGATAAAAAAACCACCCCTTTTGATCTTTTTTCTTTGTAAAAAAACTCTCTTATCTCTCTTTCCAATAGAAAAGTATGAATAGAAATTAAAACATGCACGAGACACAACAATTTCTACTTAGTTCACCCTCACTAGGATACATCCAAGGAGAATGCAATGACAATGTATCAATGTACTAAATCCACTAAAATCACACTGCTATTTATAAAATTTGGAGTGGACTCACCATCCCTCATATTTTACAACCAATCACAAAATGAAAGCTCACTGCTCTCTCAACTAAAGTGTGCTCACTACTTCTGTAGAAAATTCACTCATAGTTTAAATACTTGTAGGTACCTTCATCATCAAAAATGAATTCATCCTCTACTATATGTAGATGCTTTGTTGATGTTCCACTTTCATCAATTGATGAATACAACTTTACCACAGGTGTACTGGGTAACTACCAACTTTCGAGTAACCTTAGGATAACCCACGTGCTAATTTAAGAATGGTGCACAAGTTTCACCTAACCAATTACATGAAACTCCCTTATAAAACTCAAAAGTTGGGTGACTCACACCTTTTTTTCCCAAAACTATATTGGTGCACAACTACCAACTGGAACACAACTTCTAAGTAATTCCATACTTGCGTGCCCAAACTACTTGCGCGAATGAAGCTCGATTTTCTCTAAGTGTTGAGCTTCGACAAAAAATGAGGAGGGGTAGGTGTATATTTATATGAATTTTTGGCCACCCTGATCCCTGCGTGCAACTTTCCTCTAGGTGTGCTAGTCTATTCTCCCAAGCCTCTGTCGCCTTAGTCACCTTGCGCGACCAACTCCAAAACTTGTGTTCCCTTATTTCCTTTTCCATATTTTGATGTTTTGATATTGAAAAGCACATGGAATGAAACTTTACAAGCTTCCAAGACACTAGAACACAAGTCCCATTTCTAAAAACAAATTTCTCCATTTTCCGATTTTGAGGCCCAAAAAGTTAGCAAACACTGGAAAACAGCGCCACCTTATATCTATTCTTTTTGTACCACCTTCAGATTATCCATTCCTTTTTCATGATTATTTGTCAACATAGGTTGTCATTAATATCTTTGGAACTTGAAAACTCATCAAGGAAACCCTCTTTGTCAACAAAAAAACACTCTTTTTCAACAAGCACGATCAACCCAAAAATGATTCAATGTTTCCTTGAAGGATTTTTTCCCAACATAATGTTTTTAAGAAAAATCATCTTTATTTATCTCTTCAGCTGAGAAATAATTTTTCTGTAAAAAATATGTTTCTAAAAATGTTTTCAATAATGTTTTTAGAATTCATAAAATGATTTATTAAATATATTTTTTTACCCATTTTTTACTTTTTATAAAAATGTTTTGAAATAAATATTTATGTCATTTTCGAAACTGTTCCAATTTGGATTTTACTAAAGATGTGATAGGAATATTTGTTTTAATGTGCACAGTATGAATGAAATTTAATACCATAATGAATATTATTTTCTTTGAGTATTTATTTACAAATTTTTAAGTTTATTTTTAAAGAAAAGTATTTTTAAAATGTTTTAATTTTTAAAAATTAATTTTAAAAGAAAATTTATTTTCCTCAAGAAATGTTCCAAGTTATATTTCAAAATAATTCTCCATATAAGATTCCATACTTTTATGGTACTTATGATTTACAGAGGATATGATCTAAGGATGCCATTATTATTATTTTTCTGAATGTTTTATGATTATGATGACATGATGTTTATGAAACACATTTATCTTCCACAGGTTATACTGTGATGAAATTTTTATGAATCCCACTTCATTTCAATGGTTATTCTATGATGAAATATTAAAATGATTATAAAACATGTATCTTTTTCACTAGTTATGATATGATGAACTGTTAACTAAAATGACTTTATTTCATGGTTTATAATATGATCAATGTATTATGATCTTTTAGAACATATACACATGATATTCGTTATGTGAAAGGTGTGACCAATATCTCCATATAATGCATTAGGTAAATATTTATATCTGATGATATAGAAAGAATGGATTGATGAGTGAACCCGGTTTAGTAATGGATTTTTTTTACTATGATGGTCTTGGGAGCGAACCTTGACTACTATGATGGTTTGGGAAGTGAACCCATTCCAATATGATAGCATTATAAGTGAGCCTAACTTCTATGGAAATGATTTTGTAACATAACTCCCCTCCTAATTGGCTTGAGTTGAGATAGAATTGTTACTTGGACTTAAGTGACATCCCCAAGGTGCCAAAGAATGATAATAAATGCCAAAGGATTCATTGAAAGGTGGAGGGTGATTTTCCCTTGAAGATAAAAAAACCCAACCAAACAAGCCATAACAAAATACCACTATATGATGGATGATGATAATGTAAATAAACTCTAGTAAAACCATTAATATCAAATAAAAACTAAAACAGAGTACCAAAACAAAATAAAACCAACATTAAAGTATACAGTGGAAGAAAAAACCACAAAACTCAATGACTTCAAACATAACTTCAAATATCCTCACATGCTCAATGATCCAAGTCCAGAAAATGACCCAAGAATCATAAAGCACCACTAAAGAAGTTTGATGCCCTACCTTTACCTGTATCCTAATATAAAATATCTACAAATCACCAAATTTTCAAAGCAGGGGTGAGCAATGAAATTTAGTATGATTTCCCTAAATGAATTCCCTTCTCACACCACTAGGATAGAAAACATTACCACATTTATATAAAATAATTTATATAAAAACCATTTAAATAGTTAAATAATTTATAATAAATACAAACAATTCCATACCAATTTTTTTTCTCAAATAAACCAATTTCCAAGGAAAGCATCCAAACAAGTCATTCAACAATTTCTCATTTATCATTTTAAATAACTCAATATATTTCACAGCCACAAACACACATAATCATAAAACCATGCAAGATCAGAATGGCCTAAAGGCATTCATTTATTATTATTTTTTTGATAATCCACCTTTCAAGGGATGAGGTGGAACCCTTACAAGGCCCGAAGGCTCAGAGACAATTACATGACCCATAGGTCTTAGAGGGAATCACCCAGACAAGACAACTAGGAACTGCTCCTCCCAAGAATGTGTCATGATATCAGCACTCCACCTTCGCAGGGCTGTTCGGCTAGTTGTCATATGAAAATATGCACATGCTCGGTATTGATGGAAAATCCATACCGTCTCATTCTTCCAATTTCGGTTAGCTTTGCTCTAGTGAATGCGCCTGCCCTGAATCCTCCTCTGAAGCCTTGTCCCATGTCGTCTGACTGGTACATCTGCATTCATGTGTCCTGAAGGCCTTGGGGTGGACCAAAGGCCTTAAGGTGGCCCGAAGGCCTTGAGAATCAACTAGCCCGAAGGCCTTGGGTGGCCTGAAAGCCTTGCAGGACCCGAGGACCAAACTGGTGGCCTAAAGGCCCAGATGGATGAATAGTTCTAGCTGCTACAGTACCGAACAATGCCTACTACAATACCCGCTATAGCACCGAACAATATCTACTACAGTACCCACTACAATGCCTGCTACAGTAACCTCAGAAATAAGTCTCCACCCGGATTTGATCTCAGGTTTCTTGGATGCACCTACCGAGTCCTCACCAACCAGGCTGAGGCTCATGTGCCACAACCATGCTAGATTGGTGTTACCATTGATGATGAAACTTCACATCCATAACTCATCATTTTTTGGTGGTAATTCATAACCATTTTCTATCCCATTCCACACATTCTTAACCATTTAAATTTACCACATTTTAATCCATATTTTCCAAATCGTTTCAATAAAACTATCCCTTTTATTTAGAACACCTTTCCAAACCAATTCCCATCCATCAAAACCAATCAACAATTTTAAAATCATAATTTTAAATTAATAAAAATTAAAACAAATTTACAAATCAATTCCCATTCATGAAAACCAATCAAAAATTTTAAAATCATTATTTTAAAATCATGAAAATCAATCACAATTTCCACCAAAACAACCAATTTACAAAATTCCTTAAAACTGTCACCAAAGAAGGTTTCCAAAAATTATTGAAAAAAAATTTCACAATAAAATTCAATCCAAAAAATCAATTTGAATTCAATACTTCTAGTTCTAATAAGAGGAGTTGAGAGTGAAGCCACATAACATGAGATTTATGATGAAAATGAAGAATGGCACAAAAACACCCACGAAACTAGGTTGAATCTTCAAAAATCCACCTTATATCTATTACCTTATCATAAAAAAATACAAATATAACCATGATTGGCATAAAAAAATTTATATATATCCATAGTGGACTAGATCTATGAAACCAAGAGATATAGAGAGCAGTATATCTAAGAAAATTCACCAAAAATTATCATAAGTGAAGACTTACCATGAGAATCCAACTTCAACGCACCAAGAAACCCCTCCAGATCACTTCCAATTTGATGTGGAAGGGTTAAAAAACCTTATAGAGTGATAAATATTAAATTAGGATCTATTTGGAGAAAAAATGAGGGGTTATAACTTAATACTGACCCAAATTCACTTTTTTTGGATCTTGTTTTTAAACCATGAACAGTTAGCCACACAGTTAGGAAAACTGTTCACTAACCACATGCCAGCATCTACTTCAAGGGGGAAATCGAATGGTTGGCTCACATGGTTATAAAAATCATTCACCAACCATGAAAAATCCCACTATCCCACTTTTCATTGTTTCTCCTTGGTGGTCACACAGTTTGGAAAAACATTATGCCTAACTGTGCACCTCCCCCTTATCCTTCATCTCATCATGCACGATTTTCTGTAGGAGTTTATGGTTTTTACTAAGTGTTCAACAACCGTGAACCTTTATAAAATCCACAAAACATTCTAAAAATATTCCAAACCCTCCCAAACTTTACCCATATACTTTACATACATATAAATCATAAATAAAGGGCTTCTTACTTGAGACTAGGGGTGCTACATTCTCCCCACCATTGGCCTTTATGTCCTTAGAAAGTAGAAAACCACTGCTGTCCTGAAAGAGTTTGGACCATTTCTTGACCATTTCTTTCTCTCATTCCCAAATATCTACCTGAATCTGACCATGTTTCTACAAAACCCACAATTGAACAATTCTTTTTCCACACAATGCTTTATCTTGCCTATCAAAAATTCCCACTAGCCTATGCACCAACAAAGCATCCGAATCTAGGTCAACATGATCACATCGAATCAAATGTTCAGAATTAGGCTGATACTTTTTCAATTGAAATACATGAAACACATTATGAACCACACTAAACCATGGTGAAAATTCCAACTGATATGAAACCTCATAGACACATTATAGTATCTCAAAATGGACTATGTATCGAGGAGGTAACTTTCCCTACTTCCCAAAACGACAATGATTAGGCCTGGGATATATCCTTAAGAACACATGATGACTCACATTGAATGAAAATGACCTTCAATGATGATCTGTATATGGTTTCTAATAACTATGAGCCATCTCTATCTGTTTCGTAATCAACTGAATATTCTTCATTGTTTCTTGGACAAGGTTTGGCCTAACCAGTGGAGTATAGACTATTTCTACCCAACACCATGGATAACGATATGGATACCCATAAAATTATTAAAATGGAGCCATATGTATCAAGTCTTGATAACTATTTTTGTATGATAACTCCACCAATTGTATGCACTTCTCCCATGATCCACCAAAACTAACTACACAATCTCATAACATGTCTTCCAACATTTGTATCGTCCTTTTTAATTGTCCATTTTTCTGAGGTTTATTAACCATACTCATAGTCAACTTTATCCCAAGGTATTTCTATAAGGATTTACAGAAAGGAGACATAAATCTCAGATCACTTTATGACACTATAAAAATTGGTATTCCTTGTCTATTTTCCGCTTCTCATATATATATTTTTAATAAGTCCTACAATGTATGAGATTCAAAAATAGGGATGAAATGGGATTAATTTTTGAGATGATCCAATATCACCCATATGGAATCATGTTTCTGAACCATTCTTGGGAGACCTATTACAAAATCCATATTTATCCTCTCCCATTTACAAAGAGGGATAGGTAAATACTACAAGATACCTACTGGTTGCTGATGCTCTACCTTAACCTGTTGACAGGTTAACCATCTCAAAACAAACTCATCCAACTTTCCTTTCAAACTGACCCACTAAAATTGTGATTTGAATGCCTTATACATCTTCTATATTCCAAGATGAACAAAAAATAAAGAATGGTGGTAAGAATGAAGAAGTTGTTCTTGAAAATCCATAGGTAAGACCATATTATTTTTAAACCATAACACTGAACTCCCATATAGCTTCTATCCCTCAATGGTCTCCCCAAAATTGAGTTTTGACCTCATTTCCACACATTCTGAGCCTGATGTCTATGCCTCTTTAACCATCTTCACTAGATCATGAACCAAAGTATATGGAAATAAAATTACAACATCACCTTGGTATTCACATTCTAGGTTCATATCCACTATTAATGACATCAACTGCAACTGATCTAAAGCCCCTTTTCCCAACTGATCATATAAATTTCTTCTTAATGGATCTACCACCATATTTCCTTTACCCAGTGTATACATCAAGTCAAAGTCAAACATTTGGAGATACCATCCATCTTCTTTGTCTCAGGTTCAAATCTCAATGTGAGAAAACATGTTTTAAGCTCCTATGATCCATAAACATAGTAAAGTTTTTTCCAAATAGATAATGAAACCAAGTCTTTAAAGTATGGACTGCAACATATAAATCCAAAATATGTGTTGGGTAATTCTTCTCATAAACCCATAACTACCTTGAGGCATAAGAAACAAAATTATCTCCCTGCATGAGAACACATGTCAACCCTGAACCTAAAGCATAAAAATACACCACATACCCTTGTCCTGATTTTGGAAAAATCAAGATTGGTGTTGATGTAAGGTGAACTTTGAACTCCTGAAAATATTTCTAACATTACTCATTCCATTGGAATGGAACATTATATCTTGTCAAATATGTCATAGGTGAGTCCAGTCATGAAAATTCTCAAACAAAGCATCAGTAATAACTGACTAGATTAAGGAAACTGAATATCTCAAAGATAATATTCAGTGGTTTCCAAGAGATAACAACCTCTATCTTTGTTGGATCCATATAAACACCTATTTCAGATATTACATGGTCAAGAAATCATAACTCTTGTATCCAAAAATCACACTTTGATAATTTAGAATATAAACAATGATCTCTCAAGATTCCCAACACCATCGCCAAGTGCTGCTCATGATCAGACCTTTTCATTAAATACAACAATATGTTATCCACAAACACCATGAAAAAAGAATCCAAATATCTTTGAAATATCCAATTAATCATTACCATAAAGATTTATGGTTCATTCATTAGACCAAAAGGCATAATAACATATTCATAATGGCCATATCTACTCCTGAAAGATATTTTTGAAATATGCTGTCACAACCTGTCCTTGGGACCCGTGTCGTGACTACCCCAAGCCCGCCTCCCATAGGACAGGGGTTGGCGACTAGCACCAAAGGAGTAAATCCTGGAAAAAGGGGAAGGCATTGACTTATAAAGTAAACAAACACAACAGAGTAAGCCAACAAAAGTAAACACTCAGTAAAACTGGGTAAAATAGTAAGTGCGGAAAGTAAATGGGCTAGAATACAAACCCAAACTAAAAGTAAAGTACAACTGGAAAGAAAGTACAACAACTAAAAGTAAAGCAGCAACGTCGAGCCGTCCACTGGAAGTCCCACCTGAAGGGTGGGTACAGATAGCCTCCTCTGCTCCTCGGGTCCATCCATTCGCTCCATGTACATCCCGCCCAGTGGTCCACCTCCAGGTACCGACCTGCTCCACAAGCCTCAACCACGATCAGCGCTATCCTTCGTCTGCATCCAACACAACGTAGTGCGGGCATAGCCCGTGCAGGGGTGAGTATACGCTACTCAGTAGGGACCCCAAGACCCCCGAAGGTCTCCCAGAATCCACAAAGGATAAGCCACAAAAGAAATATACAATCACGAAGTAACATCCAACACTACTTAGGTATATTCTCATACATATACTTAAGTCATCAATTCCAATTCGGCTCCAACATCCGAGCCCAAGTTCGATCACGTACACATAGGATAGTACAACCCAATCCACATAGGAAAGCACAACACAATCCACATAGGAAATCAAGTCAATCATATCGAAGATAATGATTGAAAGTCAAGACTCAGCTCACATAGGTATACTTCTTCGTAAGGTGATAGAGATGATCAGATGTAGCCACTGATTCATCTAAGCTGGGACCCACGTAGGATACTAAACCAGCTAAGCTGTCGGACCCACATAGGATACAGACCAGCTACTCTGCCAGACCCACATAGGATAGAAAGAACAGAGTCAAACACTGCTAGACCCACGTAGGATACAAGAACAGTAGTACTGCCGGACCCACGTAGGATACAATAACAGTAGTCATCGCCGTCGAGCCCACGAAGGATTTCAGTACGGTCTTCATTGCTGCGGAACCCACGGAGGATTACAGTGAAGTCTTCATCACTGCCGAACCCACGAAAGATTTCAGTGCAGTCATCGTCGCTGCCGAACCCACAAACGATTTTAGTGCAGTCATCATCGTCGTCGCAGTCTCAGCCAGCTCTAGGATTCCCGCACATAGCATGCTCGTTTCCAGGATGGTCCGCTCCACGATCCAAGGGGGTTGATACATCAACTAACATGCATTCCTAAGTTGATGTATCCCAATGTTCCGTCTCGACAAAGGGAACTCAACGCGACAGACGGCGCGTCAATCAGACGCCCAGTCTGTCAGTTAATGGCTCTTTCGTTCTAGGGGCCCGGTTGGTTTTTAAGTCAAAACCAACCCGACCGTACTCCAAATGCATCCAAACCTTGAGCGGAGTAATCCAAAAGGTCCGTCTCACTAAGAGGAATCCAAAAAAGTTGACGACATGTCAATCGGACGTCCGGAGCTCAAGTTATAAGCGTTTCCGCTCCGAGGGCCCGGTTGGTTTCGTGTTCAAACCAAACCGGCCGTACAAAAAGTTCTTAAAAACCTTGAGTGTAATATACAGAAACGACCGTATCGATCCAAGGATCGCATCGCAATTGACGGTGCGTCGATCGGAGGCCCGTAGCCCATGATATGGGCAAAAGAAAGAACCTGTCCGGTTTTAGGGGGTTTTGGGCCCGGATCGACCCGGGCCGAGACCCCCTGGGTCGGCCCGAACTCGGTCGACCCGAACTGGGTCCAGGTTCATCCCATTAGGGCACGAACCGACCTCGCCGGCGCGGCCCGGCCCAGCCGGCACGGCCCAGCCCGGCCTGGGCGGCCGGTTGGCCTCGCGCGGGTGCGACCTGGTGTGGTCAGCTCGGCGCTGGCCGAGCCGCCGTAGAAGGGGGGGGGGGCACTGCCCCTCTGATTGAAACTACGGCCCCAATGTGGGGGCCGCTCCCTTTTCCATCCGGGGGTTACGACCCCCGGTTTTTGGATCCCGCCGGCCGAAACGGCCGGCCAGGGTGTCGCGTGGGACCAGCTGGTCCCGCCCCCTGTGCACCAGCGGCCGACGGCTCCGATTGCCTCTCCTGCTCTGCCGCGGCCAAAGGCCGTGGCCTTGGTCCGACCGGCGTGGCGTGACGACGCCGTGCCCCTTTGCCGCGGCCCAGCTCCAGCCGCGGATTCTTTCAGTCTCAACGGCGTGGCGCGACGGCTCCGCGCTTCTTCACCACATTCCTCTATGTTTCCGCACGGTGCCGTTGCACCACACTGCCTTCTTTCGAGCCACAACGAATAACCTCAAAGGGGAAGGAGGGTCGTCCGTGTTCGTGCGGTCCGACCTCCTTCCGTTAAAAAGATAACAGGTGGCCCCAAAAAATAAAAGACGAAGAACGGAAAGAATAATCATGAACAAAAATTCCAAACCCCTACCTCGATGATGTTGTCGAACGAGGTTTGTCATGAGAAAGGGATGTCATGGAAGATGGCGTCGCAGAAGGAGGATCGTCGACGTCGCGGTACACGGCGTCGCGGTACATGGCGTCGCAGTACACGGCGTCGTGGTACATGGCGTCACGGTACACAGTGTCGGAGTACACGGCGTCGCAGAGAAGAGGACCATTGGCGTTGCGGTACACGGCGTCGCGTCGTCGATCTCCGAGGAATCAGCGTTATTCGTCGTCCTTCGTCGGAGGTCGGTGTTCTTCGTCGGTGACGGTGTGTTCTTCGCGTTCTTCAAGGAGGAAGATGAAGATTCCCAGGCTTGAGCAATTCCTCTCCAACCTTCTCGCACAACGAAATAACCCTTAAAGAAAAAGACTTTGTCCTATTTAATTAACACACACAAGCCAACATTCAATTCAAAATTCAAAATGAATTCAAGAATTGATCACATTGAATAACTTAATTCAATTCAATAATTAAGAGAGTTGACTTGGTATTTAAAATGGGTGTGGGTGAGTTACATATTAAATGCACAAGAGGGAGGTTAAAAGGGATTTGAAGGGGGTGGGGCTCATATGGGCCCCACTTCACTAATATCCTACCTAGTGAAGTTAGGATATTAGTGGGTCCCACTCCAACCACCAAGCATAGGTTTAAACTACATAGAATAGAAATAAAATTTGTAGCACAATATTTTATTTTATTCTTTAGTTAACCCATTTAATTAATAACCTCACCCGAGCAAACAGAACTCCATAAAAGGTGTTCTTAAGCAATTACCGGCGCTGCGGTTTCATCGCTGTCCTCAAATTTTAATTCCGAGCATCGGTTCAAAAGTTAGGAAAAACCCGCTCGTTCATTCACTGAACGTACCCGAGCTAAACTTCGGAACATGATTCCGGGCACACCGGAACTCGGAATCAGGTGCTGTCAGAAGCTCTGTACTCGTAAAATCCCAAAGAAAATTAAGAAAAAATTTCCCTTGAAATTTATGGGTCTTTACATTACTCCCACCTCAAGACTTTACGTCCCCGTAAAGATACATCATAAACTAGGGAAACAAAAGAGGGTACTGGGCACGCATCAGAGCCTCCCGCTCCCAAGTGCTCTCATGGAGGTTCCCATGCTGCCATCTGATGTGCACTAGAGGAATCGACCATCCACGCAGGACCCGCTCCTGTTGATCCTTGATCTCCACTGGGACCTCCGCAAAATTCGCCCCATCACCAAATATATGCATCGGGTCGTGCACGTATCTCCTCAGCTGAGATACGAGGAAAAATGCCGTACACCTGATGCAACTATGGTGGATGGTTCCAGCGGTAAACCACTTCGCCTACCCTGTTGAGGACCTAGAAGGGTCCGATGAAGCACGGAGATAACTTTCCGTCGTGGCTAAAACTCCGTAATCCACGTCGAGGTGAGACCCGCAAGAAGGCGTGGTCGCCATCCTCAAACTCTAGTGGTCTCTGCCTCCTGTCAGCATAAGACTTTTGTCGGATCTGAGCTGTCCTCATCCGCTCTTGGATGACCTAGACCTTCTCTGGTCCTACAAGAGCTTCTAAGATTTCATCTTTGTCGATAAGAGAAATCCAGTCTCATCCCCAGGATGAACCACGTTATTTTCCTAATACAGTCAATCCCGACATGGATGATACTAATCCATACCAAGGATGACGTCGTAAGGCCTCGACGCTACTACCAAGAGATCCAACCGTTACTCTCGCCTCCAAGGGTTGAGTCACACTGTCGACATCAGTGTGTGGTCCCTAGGTTTCCTCCAGTAGGAATCTCAAAAGTGAGGGTCAAGTCAACAGTTTAAACCGGAACCTCCTAGTAACCACACAAAGAGAGGACAAGAAAGTAAATTCCACAAAGAAAAGTGTCTTTTATTACTGCAGCTCAAAGTACAAAGACACAAAGATCCACAAACAAACATCAACAAATCTAGAATCAACATGAACAAAAGTCTCTATATTTAGAGCTAGTACCTCTCTTGTCCATATGCTCCCGGAGCTCCATGATCGCAGGCCTCAGCTGCCTGAAACTGAGCTCTCCCCTATCCACCCGTTCCCTGCGGTCGGGGTGGTCTCCCTGGTGGTGGTGGTGGTAGGGCCTCAAAGCGCCGTCCACCACCCGCTGCTCGTCCAGCTCCTCTGCCTCGCCCACCTGGTCCCTGCGGACCGCCATGGTCGAACCTCTTCTTGGGAGGTCCCTCTACCGCCTGCTGCTTATCTGCAGGACGAGTCGGGCAGTCTCGAGCCATGTGACCCTGCCCGCAGCATGCGTAGCATTGCCTGCTCCTCGTGTAGCTGGATCTCCTTCGTGTTCCCCACACAACCGAATCTGCATCCTGAGATTACCCATCTGATGGTCTGGCCCGCTTGGACCTCTGCGTCACCTGTCTACTGCCAGCTGTAGAAGACTCCGCTACGGGTCGTCCTGTAGAGGGTCCCGCCGCTAGTGACTGCTCGGCGAGAAAAATCTCTAATATAAGGGCTCTCTCCAACACCCCTGCCTGCGTCGGAATGTTGAGGGAGATCATCGAAGCCTTGATCTCATGCCTCAGTCCCTGTTCGAAGGTCCGAGACCGGAAGAATGGGTCCCGTACCATATCTGTGGAGTAGCGCAAGAGATCAGTAAACCTCGCCGAGTACTGGGCCACGGTTATGCTGCCCTGTCATAGATGTAGTAACTCCTGAATGCGCACCGCACGGAGGGTGGCTGGGATGAACTCCGAGCAGAAGAGGCTCTCAAAGTCCGTCCAAAGGAGTGATGCCTCGTTGTGCACCTGGAGCATCAGGCTCCACCATCTGCCTGCTGCCGCGTGCAGGAGACTCACTGCAAGGATCACCATGAGGTCAACTGGTGTCCCCACTAACATGAAAACTCGAACAATAGCCTCCAGCCAATCCTCGGCTGCCTGAGGGTCCTTCTCCCCACGGAACCTGGGCGATCTATGACGTTGGAACTCGTGCAGTGCACTAAGGCAACGTGCACTCTCAGCGGCTGAGGCTGGTGGAATCGGTGGCTCAACGGGTAGAGGTACCACTGGTGCCTCCGCTGAAAAAGGGCCCTGCACCGAGGCCTCATCGCTCGGTGGGCTGTCGTCTCGCACAAAGCTCGGAACCCTAGCTGGCTGCCATCGTGGGGCCATCCTAAAAAGAAACAGGTACGTCACGGTCAAACAATATACCTGGTGAGCTGACACAAAGTAATCATAAAGAAAACTTTTGAAACACACATGCAATCAATGTTTTCGTGCATTGAGTCGGAAATCAGAATTCAGGGTCCTGGTGTACGGATACGTCGGCCGCCGCACCAACACTGGACTCCCTGGACTGATAACCACACTCAATACCCTTAACACTATTGCTTCATAGAAGAAAGATCAGAGTCCTGAGTTCTGCGGTAGAACCAAACTCCTCTGATACCAATTTGTCACGACCTGTCCTCGGGACCCGTGTCGTGACTACCCCAAGCCCACCTCCCATAGGCCAGGGGCTGGCAACTGGCACCAAAGGTGTAAATCCTGGAGAAAGGGGAAGTAATTGCCTTATAAATTAAACAAACACAACAGAGTAAGCCAGTAAAAGTAAACACTAAGTAAAACTGGGTACAATAGTAAGTGCGGAAAGCAAATGGGCCAGAATACAAACCCAAACTGAAAGTAAAGTACAACTGGAAATAAAGTACAACAACTAAAAGTAAAGCAACAACGTCGAGCGGTCCACTGGAAGTCCCACCTGAAGGGTGGGTACAGATAACCTCCTCAGCTCCTCGGGTCCAGCCGTCCGCTCCGTGTACGTCCCGCCCAGTGGTCCACCTCCAGGTACCGACCTGCTCCACAAGCCTCAACCACGATCAGTGCTATCCGTCGTCTGCATCCAACACAACGTAGTGAGGACATAGCCCGTGCAGGGGTGAGTATACGATACTCAGTAGGGACCCCGAGACCCCCGAAGGTCTCCCATAATCCACAAAGGATAATCCACAAAGGAAAGATACAATCACGAAGTAAGATCCAACACTACTTAGGTATATTCCCATACATATACTTGAGTCATCAATTCCAATTCGGCTCCAACATCCGAGCCCAAGTTCGATCACGTCCACACAGGATAGTACAACCCAATCCACACAGGAAATCACAACACAATACACATAGGAAATAAAGTCAATCATATCGAAGATAATGATCGAAAGTCAAGACTCATCTCACACAGGTATACTTCTTCGTAAGGTGATAGAGATGATCTGATGTAGCCACTGATTCATCTAAGTTGGGACCCACATAGGATACTAAACCAGATAAGCTGTCGAACCCACATAGGATACAGACCAGCTACTCTTCCAGACCCACATAGGATAGCAAGAACAGAGTCAAACACTGCCGGACCCACGTAGGATACAAGAACAGTAGTACTGCCGGACCCACGTAGGATACAAGAATAGTAGTCATCGCCGTCGAACCCACGGAGGATTTCAATACAGTCTTCATTGCTACCGAACCCACGGAGGATTACAGTGCAGTCTTCATCACTGCTGAACCCACGGAGGATTTAAGTGCAGTCGTCGTCGCTGCTGAACCCACAGAGGATTTCAGTACAGTCATCATCGTCGTCGCAGTCACAGCCAGCTCTAGGGTTCCCGCACACAGCATGCTCGTTTCCGGGAGGGTCCGCTCCACAATCCAAGGGGGTCGATACATCAACTAACACATAATCCAGATTTGATGTATCCCAAAGTTCCGTCTCGACAAAGGGAACTCTACGTGAAAGACGGCGCGTCAATCAGACGCCCGGTCTGAGAGATAATGGATCTTTCGTTCTAGGGGCCCGGTTGGGTTTTAAGTCAAAAACAACCTAACCATACTCCAACTGCGTCCAAACCTCGAGTGGAGTAATCCAAAAGGTCCTTCTCACTAATAGGAATCCAAAAAAGTTGACGGCACGTCAATCGGACGTCCAGAGCTCAAGTTATAAGTGTTTCCGCTCCGAGGGGCCGGTTGGTTTCGTGTTCGAACCAAAATGATCATACAAAAAGTTCTCCAAAACCTTGAGTGTAATATACCGAAACAACCGTCTCAATCCAAGGATCGCATTGCAACTGACGATGCGTTGATCAGAGGTCCGTATCCCAAGATATGGGCAAAAGAACGAACCTGTACGGTTTTAGGGGGTTTTGGGCCCGGACCGACCTAGCCAGAGACCCCCTGGGTCGGCCCGAACCGGGTCAACCCGAAATGGGTACAGGTTCGGCCCATTAGGGTGTGGCCCGGCCTGGGCATCCTGACCTGGCCCGGGCAGCCGGTTGGCCTGGCGCGGGCGTGGCCCGGTGTGGCCAGCTCGGCGCTGGCCGAGCCACCGCGGAAGGGGGGGGGGGGGGGGCGCTGCCCTCCTGATTGAAACTGCGGCCCCCACGTGGGGGCCGCTCCCTTTTCCAATCGGAGGTTACGACCCCCCGTTTTTGGATCCCGCTGGCCGAAACGGCCGGCCAGGGTGTCGCGTGGGACCAGTCGGTCCCGCCCCCTGTGTACCGGCAGCCGGCGACTCCGACCACCTCTCCTGCTCCGCCGCGGCCAAAGACCGTGGCCTTGGTTCGACCGGCGCGGCGCGACGGCGCTGCGCCCCTTTGCCGCGGCCAGACTCCAGCTGCGGATTCTTTCGGTCTCAACGGAGCGGCGCGACGACGCCGCGCTTATTTTCCGTATTCCTCTATGTTTCCGCGCGGTGCCGTTGTACCGCACCACCTTCTTTCGAGCTGCAACAAACAACCTCAAAAGGGAAGGAGGGTTGGCCATGTTCGTGCGGTCCGAACTCTTTCCGTTAAAAAGATAACAGGCGGCCCCAAAAAATAAAAGATGAAGAACGAAAAGAATAATCACGAACAAAAATTCCAAACCCCTACCTCGATGATGTTGTCGAACGATGTTTGTTGCGGGAAAGAGACATCGCAGAAGACGGCGTCGCGGAAGGAGGATTGTCGGCGTCACGGTACGCGATGTCATGGTACACGACGTCACGGTACACGACGTCGCGGTACACAGCGTCGTGGAGAAGTGGACCGTCGGCGTCGCGATACACAACTTCGTGTCATCGATCTCTGAGGAATCAGCGTTATTCGTCGTCCTTCGTCAGAGGTCAGCGTTCTTTATTGGTGACGGTGTGTTCTTCGCGTTCTTCAAGGAGGAAGATGAAGATTCCCAGGCTTGAGCAATTCCTCTCCAACCTTCTCGCACAACGAAATAACCCTTAAAGAAATAAGACTTTGTCTTATTTAATTAACACACACAAGCCAACATTCAATTAGAAATTCAAAATGAATTCAAGAATTGATCACATTGAATAACTTAATTCAATTCAATAATTAAGAGAGTTGACTTGGTATTTAAAAGGGGTGCGGGTGAGTTACATATTAAATGAACGAGAGGGAGGTTAAAAGGGATTTGAAGGGGGTGGGGATCATGTGGGCCCCACTTCACTAATATCCTACCCAGTGGAGTTAGGATATTAGTGGGTTCCACTCCAACCACCAAGCATAGTTTTAAACTACATAGAATAGAAATAAAATTTGTAGCACAATATTTTATTTTATTCTTTAGTTAACCCATTTAATTAATAACCTCACCCGAGAAAATGCAACTCCGGAAAAGGTGTTCTTAAGCAATTACCGGCGCTGCGGTTTCATCGGTTCCCTTGGATTTCAATTCCGAGCACCGGTTCAAAAGTTAGGAAAAACCCGCTCGTTCGTTCACTGAACGTACCCGATATAAACTTCAGAACATGATTTCGGGCACACCGGGCCTCGAAATCAGGTGCCGTTAGAAACTGCGTACTTGTAAAATCCCAAAGAAAATTAAGAAAAAATTTCCCTTGAAATTTACAGGTCTTTACATATGCACCTTATAAACCTATAATTAGGGATATCTTGATCGCAATTTAATTTTTTAGAACCACTGATATCCCCTCAATTGATTGAAAAAATCATAAATGCATGGAAGTGGATATATATTATTTATCACAACTTGGTTTATATTATGATAATGCACACACATTCTTAGATTTACATTCAACTTTTTCACAAATAAGACCAGTGCTACCCACATAGAAGTGATCAGCCTAATGAACCCTTTAATTTCTAGCTCATCCAACTCCACTTTTAATTCCATTAACTCTATTAGTTCCATCCAGCAAAATAGAAGGGAAATAAGACTGGTCCCCAAAAGGATATCAATCAAAAATCCACTTCTTTTATGGGTGGAAACCCTGATAAATACTCAGAAAACACATTTGAAAACTAGTAAAAAACCACTAGAAAAATATTATTCTTGATCTCTTCAATCGATTCCAAAGTCAATGCTTCCAATTGGTATGAAATCATTCCAACTGTTGGTGCCAAAAATCCATTTTCACCTGCCTTTACATTTTGGTCTCCTTTAAAGAGATACTCGATGTCATCCATAGTCACAAAACTAACTATTCATGTATAACAGTCGATGTGATCCTTGAACATTGTCAAAAAATCCATACCCATGATTATTTCATAGGAATCCATTTAAATCATTGAGAAATACCATATCAAGTCATCTCCATCAAAATTTACAGAACATTCTCTACAAAAAGGTTTGACAATCTCTTTGACCAAGAGAAGTTTGAAGTTTTAACAAAGAAGGCATAATCTTAACTTTTAAATGCATCAAATCAACAACACAAGAAGTAATAAAGAAGTGGGATGTAACCATATCAAGAAATGATTTCATAAGGGTAGAATTTATAATAATCGTACCTTTTAGTGTCGATGGTCCAGATTAATCATCCAAAATAACTTTCTCAGCTCTATATAATTGCTTGCTCACAACACTTTATTATTTATTGACCTATTGAGATTTCCCTTCTTGAAGGGTCATGGTATTATTGGAATCACCATGGCTAGATATATTATACTGATGAAAAATATTATTCTTCCCTCACCCCATCGAAGCATACGACATCTGCGACACCTAAGAAGTGTCCTGTACACCCGACCTTGGAGCACTGTGATAATAATGCTGAAGATGCCCCATCTGGATGTAATTGTGTCCTGATACAGGCTGTTCTATAGGATCTCATTTCATGTGAGTTAGTAAACCACATTGAAAACATCCTGGTTTACTCTTAGGTCTTGAAGGAAGATTCACTGATCCAACTTTCTGATTCCGAGCCATCCTGTTACCCTAAAAATAGGTGTCCCTCTTCCTATTTCTCCCAACATTAGAGTTCCCACTATTTTTGGTAGGTATTAACATAATTCCTCCTATAGTGGATGATTATATATCCTGTTCATCCACTATAACTCTATTGACTATATCCATATAATTTTTTATATATAGAACAATAATCTTTGAATGAATCTTCAGCATCATCCCTGATACAAAGATGCGTTCCTTCAAGAATTCACTAGCATTAACTTTAGGCACAAAGATGACTAAATTCATGAATTTATCCACATACTCCATCACTAAGATCCTATCCTATTTCAAGATTAAAAATTCCATTGTTCTTGTAGTCTTTAATGTATGATGACATAATTATTTGTTAAGAAATTATTCAAAACCCTCCCAAACAATGCCTTGTTTTAATTTATCCTGAAAAAATAAATCCCACCATTGGAGTGAAAGATCCTCCAACATAGACATCGCCATCTTGAATTTTAGCACTGTTGGTGTGCCAAAGAAAATTTAATATTCAATTAATCCTATTCAGCCACACCTCTTCCTTCTCTAGTTCCAAATCACCCTGAAATATGGGTGTATTTTTCTTCTGGAATTGGAAAAATTGATCCACTTACCTCAGTTCATTCCTCCTATCTCCTCTATCCATAACCTAAAAGGCTTGGAATATACTCTAAACCAACTGTGGGTTCACATATGTCTCAGGTGTAACCATGACCTTTGAATCTTCTTTTGGTTGGTTTCTATGATTCCTACTAGGTGCCATTTTCTATACAAACAAAAAAATCCATAAGTCTCACTCTCTATAAACTAAAGGCTTAAAAATTTCAAATTCTACCACACCACACTATCACAACATTTCTTTCCAAAATTTAAAATTTCCACGTTCAACCATTTTTGAAAATTCCACCATGCTTTTAAAAATCAACTATTTTTAAAATAACCATTTCATGCCTTTTGAGAATCTCACATTTTAAAACAAATTTTATATTTTTCAAAACTCGACATAGTTGAACCAACTCATAAATCATTACTCATCAAAATTAACTTTTTTATTATCTAATTTTTAAGGGGATGTAATTTCTACAATTCATGCTATGATCGTCTCATTAGCTAAGCCTATGAAAATAATATTCCAATTCCTATAAGTGTCTCCAAAACACTTATGTACACAACTCCCTGATAACTTAATGTTCAGAATAAAATGGTTAGCTATGTCTTTTCATGCTCTACATTTCAAGTTATAACAATCCTACTCCTTTCTACGATGCCAAATCAATAAATAATGAGAATGAATTGTCGAATCCAAGACCTAAAACCAATACCAAGTTAAAGACCAACCAAGACTAATACCACTTGTTCCATAAGATATTCGGAAGGACCAAGATGATACCACTTGTAACATCCTACCCTTCCTCATTTTCTTGAGTTGAGGTGGGATTTCTACTTGGACATAAGTGACCCCTTTAAGGCACCAAAGTCTGGTAATAAAACCCAAGGGCTTCATTGACAGATCAAAGATGATTTTTCCTTTGAAGATAAAAAACCCAACCAAAAAAGTCATAGAAAAATACCACTACATTATGGATGATAATAATGTAAATAAACTCAAGTAATACCATTGATATCAAATCAAAAATAAAATAGAGTACCATATTAGAAGAAAACCAATATCAAAGTATACAACAGAAGAAAAAACCACAAAACTCAAAGACTCCAAACATAACTCCAAATCTCCTGACACGCTCCATGCTCCAAATCTACAAAACAAACCAAGAATCATGAAGCACCACTAAAGAAGTGTGATTCCTTACCTTTACATACATCTCAATAGAAAATATCTACAAAATAACCAAAGTGACAAAGTAGGGGTGAGTAATGAAACTCAGTAGGATTTCCCTAAATTAATTCCCGACTAACGACACTAGGATAGAAAAAGTTACCAAATTTATATAAAACAATTTATATAAAAGCCATGAAAATAGTTAAAAAATTTATAACAAAGACAAAAAATTCCATACAAAAATAGTTTTCTCAAATAAACTAATTTCCATAGAAAGCACCCAAACAAGTCATTCAATAATTTCTTATTTACCATTTGGCACAACACAATCTATTTCACAGCCACAAACACACTTAATCACACAACCACACAAGTATGGTGTTACCATTGATGATAGAACTTCACATGCATAACTCATACCTTTGATGGTGTTACTTCACGAACATTTTCCATCCCACTCCACACATGACTAACCATTTAATGGAACCACATTCCAATCCATATTTTCCAAATCATTTCAATAAAATTATTCCTTTTATTGAAAACACATTTCCAAACCAATTCCCGTACATCAAAACCAATCAACCAATTTAAAATAATCATTTTAAAATCATTAAAATACAAAAACTTTCCAAATAAATTCCCATTCATAAAAACCAATCGACAATTTTAAAGTAATCATTTTAAAATCATGAAAATCAATTTCACTTTCCACTAAAAAACCCAATTTTTACAATTCCTTACATCTATCACCAAATAAGGTTTCCAAAAATTATTGCACAATAATTTATAAATAAAATTCTATAAAAACAATCAATTTAAAATAAATAATTCTAGTTCTAGAAATAGGAGTCGATATTGAATCCACATACCTCATGATTTATGATGAAAATGAATAATGAAACAAAAACACCAATGAAACCGAGTTAAATATCCAAAAACCCACCTTAGATCTCTTACCCTATCCTAAAAAATGAGAAATATAACCATTATTGGAATAAAAAAACTTATATCTATCTGCATTGGACTATATTTAAGAAACTGATAGATAGATAGATAATGGGAGTGTGAGAGAAGTAAATATAAGAAAAACCACAAAAAAATACCATAAACAAAGACTTTCCGTGATAATCTAGCTTACACGCAACAAGAAATGACTCCAGATAACTTCCAATTAAATGGGTAAGGTTTCCATATCCTTATAGAAGGATAAATATAAAATAAGGGCCGATTTGGAGAAAAAAAGGGGTTATAACTTAATCCTAACCCTGATTCACTTTTTGTGGATCTTTCTTTTAAGCTCTGCAGGGTTTGCTACATGGTTAAGAAAACTGTGCGCTAACCATGAAAACAATTCCATCTTAATGGGGAACTCTCATTGTTGGATTGAATGTTTATAAAAACCATGTTCTAGCCATGAAAAATGCCACTATCCCACTTTTCACAGTTTCTCCTTAGTGAACGCACGGTTTGGTCAATCTGTGTGCCTAACCGTGCGCCTTCCCCTTAGCCTCTATCTTATTGTGCACGGTTTCTTATATAATTTTCATAGTTTTAACTTACCATGAACCTTTATAAAAGCCCAAAAACATTCCAAAAGATTTCTAAACCCTCCAATACTTTACACATATACTTTACATTTTTAAAAAGCATAAATAAAGGGTTGCGTACTTGAAACTGGGGGCGATACAAATTTTCTATGCTTATGTTTATGCTAAAATTTTATGTATTATGACAATATTATTCTCTCATGGATCATGTTATTTGATTCCATTACAATTTAGGTCTTATTAACTATAAATATTTATTCAATGAGTCAATATTGTGATATTTGATATGCAGGGTATGGTATTTAAATGTTATGATCATGTTCTCATACCAATATGTTCATGTTATGATTATGTATCTCCCTTGTTTACCCTTATTAAGAATCCGAGCTCACCCTTTCTTATGTTTTACTTCCCCAGGTTTTGAAGAAAGGTTTTAAGTAGGGTATATTTGTAAAGAGTTAAAGGGGAAGATATTTTTGGGATATGTTGAAGATAATTAACCAAATTAGAAGACTATGTACCTAGAATCCAAAGTTACTAAACTATTATGGTCCTTAGGCATGTTTTTGTGTAATGTATTGAATATTCATATAAAAAGATATAATATTCATGCTTGAAAATCCTCAGTATCTATAGTTGGTTTCAAAGGAAAGGTTTAGTTAACATTTGGAAACTAGGATGAGAAAAATTTAGTGATATCAGAAGGGATATTTATGAGGATATTTCTAGGGATATATCTAAGGATAAGTCTAAGGATGATTCAAAGTATAGTAAAATGTCCTAGAATTTTGGTAAAGGATAGTGTGAGTGGTTTCTAATAAATTAAATCCATTTATAGATACTAAAAGTGGATGTGGCTATGGCACAAAGGTACCTAGGGGTAATAACTTTTAAAGGGGAACATTAATATGGACTCTATCATCACATAATTCATGATAACGAGAATTATTTCACACTTAGTTTGAAACTCCTAGGGGATATGATTTGGAAATTAACAAACTATTTATGATCCATAATTAAGGATTTAAATAGATAATGATAATGGGTGACCTACGTTAAGCTTAAGGTTTTATATATTTAAAAGAAGGTGTCATGATTTAGACATCCCATAAGTAATTTTTAATGTTTTTTTTGGTTTTCCACTCTGATTAGTGTTTCTCACACTATTATTTTTGTTTTTAGAAAATGGATGAAACCCAAAGGAATCAATTTAATGATGAGTGTTATGGATAATGAAATGGTTTTCCTCATGAGCATCCAAATGTTATGGGAGTTGGAATGAAAAATTTCTTTTCTATTCCTACACAACTTTCTCAATATATGAATCATAATAGACATCACAATGAGTAAAAGAGGTAACAAAATTCCATTGATTCCATCATGAGAAAACTTCCAACTTCTTTTATTAGTTCTACTGATCCACTAGTGGTTGAGAAATGGATCCGTACCATTGAAAAGATATTTTACATTCTCCAACATTGAGAACATGAAAAATTCATTTTGGCTGTCTACCATTTGGATAGTTAAGTGGATCAATGGTGGAATGTTATCAAGAATACTAGGAAATAGGATGAAATTTAATCCATGGATTGGGACAAGTTAAAGAACTTATTTTTCAATAATTACTTCCACATATTCTTCATATGAATATTGAGAAGATATTACTTGAGATAAAGCAAAATGATGATGAATCTGTTGGTACCTACAAGTAAAATTTTACAAGACTTGTGAGGTACACTTAGTATATTATCATCCAACATAAAAGTAAGGTTTCTTCAGTGGCTTAAAACCAAGTTTATGAAGGGTTTTATCCATATTATAATTCATTATCTATAAAGTGATTGTTTAATATGCTATAAAGGTAAAAATGGAGGTTGGAGTTACGTATCAATCTAATGGTTTTAATAAGAAGATAAAAATGGAACTAAAAAAATATATAAACCATAGAGAGAAGTATATGGGATTTCCTTTATGATCAAAGTGTGGGAAATAAATAAAGAGGAAATTATCTTAAGGGAATTAGTAAATGTTTTAATTTTGTAAGTTAAGGTCATCAGAAAATCAAATGTTGAAGTGATGTGAAGAAATTATATAATGATGAAAATAGAGATAAATATGTACAAAATACACCACCCACACTCGAGTGTTTCAAATTCAAGGATTTTGGGAATTATAAAAATAAATTCCCCAATCTAAGGGCTAATGAGGATAATAATCCACAAAAACATCTAAATACAAAGGAAAAAGGGTAAGCCTATGAAATTAAAATGGTTGAAGTGAATTAGGATAATTAGGGCACACTTATCCTCCACTCACTAGTTGGTAATTTCATACTTTAGTGAAATTTCATGAGTTTTTTAGCATTTATTATATCCCTCATCATGGATTATGTAATATTGAAATCAAATTTGATATTATATTGGTAAAAGTTAAAACCCAAGCTTCTAATGGAATTGTTTTTGTATAAGATACGATCTTATTTAAGTAATAAAGGGTGAATCATATTTTGGAAGCATATATGTCTCGAGGAAAAATTAACTTAAGTGTTATGGATACCATCATGGGTTTATGTGTTTAAGGTTGATCATGAGTTCAAATTCACTAAAAACCATTTTGAGGTTTTACATTATGGAATTTTATCAAGATTAAGGATATTTTAAGCTAAATTTATGGCAATACAACCCTTTTGTTTTTTATATGTTTTAGTGAAAAATTTATTTAAGGATGAATGCCTTTAATTTTTTTTGAAATATGATAAAATGTAATAGAAACCTTTAGTTTTTATCTTATATTTTGTGTTGAGGTAATTATGGGTTATAGTCCACCTCCTTACAAAGTTATCACACTTTATTGCTATCAGAGAAGACTTATCTCTTGATCAACATGCCAAAATATACATTAAAGAAGAGGTAAGGTTACATGGAGTACCAAAATCAATTGTATCTGATCAGGATCCAAGGTTTACCTTGATGTTCTATTGATGTATTTAGAATGATATTGATATAGAGTTGGGTTTTAGTACTGCATATCATCTTAAGATAGATGGTCGGTCTAAGAGAACAAATCAAACCATATAGTATATGCTAAGATCCTGTCCAATGTATTTCAAAGGTGGTTGGGATCAACACCTTCCTCAAGTTTAGTTTTATTTAAATAATAGATTTCACTAGAGAATTCAGATGTCTCATTATGAAGGCCTTTATGGAAATAAGTGTAGAACTATAGCATAATCGAATGAAGTTTCCGAAATAAATCTATTGGGACATGAGCTGACTAATTAAATTGAAGAGAAGGCTTGATCCATTCAGAAACACTCGCAATTTTTTTTAACAAAAATATTTTAAAAATAACCATCAACATGATTTAGAATTTAAATTTGGTGAGAAGGTCTTTCTATGGATTTTTATATGGAAGAAATAAGGGAAAAATAATCCCTAGGTATATCAGTTCATTTGAAATTATTGATAATATTTAAACCATAGATTATCGCTTGGTGCTTCCACCAAAAATCTCTCATGACCACGATGTATTCCAGGTATCTCTCTCACGGAAGCACATACCTAATCCATAACATGTACTGAACTCAAAGTTCATACCACTGGAGAATGATATTTTTTATGAGTATCAACTGGTAGATATTATAGATTGAATAGAGAAGGTTATACAAGAAAAGACCACTCACCCAGTCAATGTTTTTTTGGTGAAACCACCAGCTTGAGGAAGCTATGTGGGAACTTGAGGATATAATGATGAAAAATTCTCCTCTATTGTTGGTACCAAATTGATGAATTTCATGGAAAAAAATCATTTTAAGGGGTTAAAATGTAACACCCATAGATTTTGTGAAACTAGTACTCACCCGTGCATATGCACAGTGATATGGATTAATTATTATTTTTTAATAAGAGAATACTATTTGTAAAACATGAGAAAAAATATTAATGATGAATACATCATAGTAACAATTTATTTATGCATAATATAGAAATAGACGTGAATAAAATATGGAGACAATATTAAAATAGTTCAAAAAAGATAAGAGAAATTTAGAGTAAAGGAATTTATAATTTTTGAATATGGAGATTTCAAATAAATTTCAACTGTATTTATGAAAAAATTATTGGGTGCAGTGAAATACATAGTGAAGTGAAATTAAAAAAAAAAACTATTTGTAATAATAAATGTGAGAAATTATGAATAATTTTAATACAGAACGAGAGAAACTCATTCAGTAGTTATAACAGAATTTGTGATGTTTATATACATAGATTTTTTTCAGCAAGTAGAAGTTGTACAATCATACAATCAGAAAGTGTTCCTGCAATAAGTCATGAGATTCAAAATATTCATATATCTACATTCTGAAGATACAATAACAATTGAAAAGATGAATATATAGTAATGATATCAATTAATTTTTTTAAATTGTCAGTTAGCCAATCAAAAAGTTTTCTTGCAATAAGTTGTGAGGTTGAATGATATCTATTTCAAATAACATTACATGATAAGAATATTTAATCACTTTCATTTAAGATGGTTTCAGCTATTTCCAACTAAATCCAAAAAAGAAAGTAATAATTTTCTGAATAGCAGAGTTAAAATGATTGATAAAATTAAACAGACCAAAATCGACAAAATCATTAAGATTTTGTAATTTTTTCAAATATTTAGAATTAAATAAGAGCTAAAAACATCTCAATCCCACATCAAGGCATATAAAAACATGGAATAAAAGATATGCACATGTTTAATTGATGATTAAATACAATTGAGGTGTCATAGATAGGACTTTGATACCTATATCTCTTTTATCTATGAATTTATTCCTCCTGAAACCATGGAATATATTTTTTTGAGCACCAGGTAATGAAAAAAAGTTTTGAAGGACCTACATCAATTAATAAAATTTAATCATTAGGAATACCCAATCTGAAATTAATCTGAGAACCAATGAATTTGACAAGATACTAATTTATGATATTATTTGTATCTTTTCCTAGTAGATAAGTAATTATATTTTTTGAGATATCCTCTATGTTAAATGTGTCATATCCAGAATAATATGTGAAATTCCATCCAATTTGATGAATGTAGAACCTCATATTTTTGAATTTTTATTTAATTTATTTAATAGCCTATCAATTTCACGGTTTTGAAAAATTTCCGAGTGAAAGTACTAAAGAATAATTTGTACATCTTGAATTTATATCTGAAGAAATTATTTCTAATAAAATATAATGTGGACGTTGAAGTAAATCGTTATCTATTTGAGAGGGATCCTGAATTTGATTTTTTCGTAATTAATAGAAGAAGTGACTGCCGAAATTGCACTATAAGATCCTCTAGATTACTTATCCATTGATAATAGAGATATAGTCAGTTATTTTATTTTCGATGAGATTAGACCTAAAAATCGATATATAACTAAGAATTATGATCAAGGGGTTCAATATTTTATAAGATAGAATATTTTTCACCCGCTAAATTTTGGAGTTGTTTGGTCTCAATTACATGAAGATGATATCTTAGAAAGAACCCTACCTAAGAATGTTTTTCCAATTTCTCAAAATAAGTTGTATCCAATTACAATGATTGGAGCCAACAATACACACAATAGTACTAGCATTATAACCAATGAAGTAAATCATTGGAATAGTTATGTTTTTTTATCATACATAATCACACAAGTAATTCACATGATTTTATATGAAAAGGAATGAAAGAGAAAATAAAAAATGAATTATTGTACATTTAAAATAGGAAATGGTGGAAATAAAAATTGAAACAAGATACTTGAATTTATGTCACAAAAATAACATATATTTTTTGAAATAAAAGAAACATAACATAAATTATTGACATAAATATTTATTAAATAAGGTAGCTATACAAACTGTTATAATAATAGTAGCTGTTAACTATATATGGTCTACAGGTCGGACTGACATATGCAGGTTCCTCCATCTTACTTCAAGCCTTCCATAAGTGTGCATCTATGGTGCATTGGATGACCACTTCTGGATGGTGATTGACACTGTTGTTTAATATAACCTAAAAAAGAAACTAGGAAAACTGTACAATTTACAACCTATAATAATCAAAAAAGATAACTATGTGTGTTATATATGTTATAACTACTTACCTGTATCCTATAATAAAAGTAGAGTAAACATTTGAAGTAAAAATGTATAAGATAATTTGAAAGAAATAGGTTCAATAAGGTTTTTTTGATACCTTGAAAATGTTTCACTTAATGTCGGTCAATATTGGATGTCTTCTTGTTTATGTTTTCCTTTAAATGGGGATGTAGTTCATTGGCATGGCTTGTGGATACCACATCGTCATGAGTCATTGTAACTTTCCATTCCACCACATCGTCATCATAAAACTCAATCAACAGATTTTATTACATTAAGTGACAAATTAAATCAATAAGTTGAAAAAAATACCGATGAGTGTAATTATTGAAGAAGTAATTTGATGTTTACAAATTGAAAAATGATACAAAAAACTGAATTGTGTTTTAATGATACTAAGAAAATGATAATTAAAAAAAAACAATATTTTCTAATCCAATGATGTAATCAAAATAGAAGAAAATGAAGATAAAAAACATCTACTTGGGTTATTGTTTTTACAACTTTCATGAACAGAGACCAAACTTGGGTAAGTAGAGGGGTAGCCAAATATCATTTCCTTGAATGGAGAAATTAACCCATTCTAAGAAGCATCAACAGAGAGACCTAAACTACTTCATAAGACCTGAAAACATGAAAATTAACCAAAAAAATAGATGAAGATAGATTGGATGTTGATGTTTCTTAAGTCAATGTCAAGAGTGTTGTATTGTTGGTTTCAAAGCATGCCTGAATAGTGACAAGTAATGGATAAATAGAGGAGATTTCATATTTTTCCACTGATTTGAGACATTCACCCATTCCAAGAAGATTTAAAAGATATCTCTCAACCACTTTAGAAGACCTGACAACATGATATTGAATTAAAAAATATATATAAATACTGATTGAATCTTGGTGTAATATGAGAATAAATGTCACCATTATATTCAACATTAGAGCTTTGCAAATATTAATTTCATGTAGAATATGCAAATACACATAAGGGAATACATATTAAAAAATCCAAAAATTTTCTTACTATATTAATACAATCATCACAACTTTTGTTTGATGGTTGACCTCCATTTTCGAGCCCATGCAAGTGTAGAACCCAATGAGACGTCTAGACGAGCGTGGTTCTACAATGGGAGGAAACATTGCCTTGATTATTGAATGAATAATTTTGAATGGAAAAGAAAACATATTCCAATGATGCTTTTTTCTGTACTTATTAAAACATGAATGTACATGTTGAATATGAATCATTTAGAATTCTTCCAGTTGAAAATAAAATATCATATGTTTTGATGCAAGCAATTTTTTTTTTCATAAAAAGGGTTGTAATGATTTTAATTCCATGCCATGTTGTGGTACCAATAAAGTATTTCTTTACCCTCATGCCCCTACCCAATTGGAATTAGAAACACAGAACAATAAAAAAAATATTAGAAAAATCACAATAATCTTAACGTATCAAGCATATTGATGGGAAATAATTTGAAATTATAAAAAACAATGAAATCTATACTTCCTAGATAATTTATGGTCCCATAAAGATCAAGAGTTACTAAATACATAGTTTGTGAAATTTATTTACCTGATAATTCTATTCTAGCATCTCAAAATAATCAAAATATGTCAAATCTATAACAAAATCACTCTAGTCAGTAAATATAAATAAAGTTTATAAATTTATTCCCAAAAGATATATGAAATGTATCCCAAACATTCAAAAATCTTCTTCCACAAACTAAAATTAAAAAATTATAGTAAAACCCGAATAAGGATTCCATTGAATTGGTTTTATCTTTCATGTTTGGATTCTGCCTAAAATTTTAAAACCACATCAAGATAGAGCACTGAGGAATTAGAGAAAAAAAGCTGCAGACCTCAGACAACCTATTCAACATCTATAATGATAAGTAATTAATTATTCAAACCAAGTGAGTAGATAATATAAAGTATAAATCCAACATAAAAAATGAATGCATTAGAAGAGAAATTCATGCCACATGTAAAAAAATATTTTTTGGGAATAATATGCAGTTGAATTGCATACATCAAAGAAGAGATTAAAAGAACCATTATCAATATCATTAATAGTAGTAGTGTTTTAAATATCTAATATTTCCACCACTAAAAAACACACATGAAACATAGTTTAATTAATAGAAATGAAACTGTAGGAAATGAAGATAACTAACCATAGTATTCCCATCACCTGTACAGTGAAAGAATGTCTATTTAGTGATTAGAAAAATAATATAAAATAAGAAAAGTATAGGGTTCATTAGTACTATAAGACAAGTGCTATAGAAATGTATGATGATACTACATAATAGAATAAAGTGTTGTCTATAATAATTGTATTTACTGATCATTAGTCAAAAAATTCAAAAACTAACAATATCTCAATAGTTGAGAGTTGATGTGGAGGAGGTCAACACTTGAAAAATGAAAATCAAATAAAAATAAACGACCAATCAAATAACCTACAGGAAAATAAAAATATGAAATCAAGAAAAATTATTGAAGCAACGACAAAATAATATAATGACCTTAGATTTGTTTGTTCTACAAAAAATGGATTAGGAGGGTAGGGTTCTATAATACATTTCAACCAAATCCAAACCAGGTGAGAGAAATTAATGAAGGGTGTTTGAGTCGAGCCGGTTCCAAGATTTGAAGCATATTCATAATGCGATTTAACTGGGTTCTCACTTCAGATGCCATTGGAATGGTGAGTCATTGATGAAATCCTGTGTCCCTTCTATATCTGTATAAACAGGCATGAAATTGTGAGTTTTCTCTTAAATGGGTTTCTGACTGAAGCTGAGACCAAAATCCAGTGCTTGTATGGGAAAGGGTTCCAATCAATGAAGAACTTATGAAGCTGAATGAGGTGTTGAGTTGGGATTCGAAAATCGAATTTGTGAATAGTCGACATTGTAAAAATAATCAGAGGTGTTGAACTTAGCAAACCGTCAAGGAGATGAAATCCACCGGGAAGCACTGGAGCAGGAAATGAATATCGCAAGCTAGAGAAGTGCGGGCCGGAGTGGAAAATCAGTAAGGGGAACAAGAGAGGAGATTTAGGTAGGGGCAGGAACCCTAGGAGATTTTTGGAGGGGAGTGGGAACCGTAGAGTAGGGAGAGGGAATTAAGGAAGGAGTAGACTCTTGGATTAATGAGGTAGAGCTCAGAGGAGTCGAATAAGACTAAGAAACCTAGGAGATGGGATGCCGACCATATGTTTCAGTAATCATAAGAGTATATGACTAGATTCTTGAGGATGAGAACCAGAAGAGGAGTAGTAAAATGGTGAGGAGGATGCAGGCAGTAGTCTGCGGAATGATATGGATGAGGGAAGGAAATACCGAAGCAGGAAACCTATGATTTACCCTAGAAGTTTCCATGGAATAACGCGAGGGGATTCGTGTTTGGAGGGAGGAGAATCTCGCTGAATAGCACGACAGGGATCACAGTCAAATTACGAGAGGAAGACGCTGGAAGAGGGAAACTCTAGGTGGGGAGACGGGCCACAATATGGCATAGGTCATAGTATATTTTCAATGGGTATATCTGGTGTTAGATTAGAAAGTGGAGGGGTAATTGGTAAATGGGTAGCTGAAGTTAGTGACGTGGTTGAAAGTGGTGGTGACACATAAGCAGGGTAACACCCATGTTTAATAGATATAGTATATAGTAGATATATTTTTTCAAATAAATTTAATTTTTTAATATATTTTTTATTACACACAACACATAGTTTAGCTTGAATTACACACAACACTAAGTTTAGATTGTGTTACATGTAACACTAAGTGTAACTTATGATACATGCTACACCGAGTTTAAATGTAACATCCCATTACCCACTTTCAGGTATTTCTCTTCTCTCTTTTCATTTCACTCTTTAATTGGGTGCGTTTGGGGCTATCGAGGATAGAGATAAATTTCTAGGAAAAATGAACTAATTTTAGAAGATGTATGATTGTTTGAATTAATGGATTCTAGTTATAAATGTCTTAAAGGCTTGATGGGTCTCTTTTGAAGTTTGTATAATGCTAGAGTTGGTTTGAGTTTTTTGGGAGAAACTAGGATTTTTTATATTTTTAGGGGAAATAAATGTAGTTTAATGTGTTTACATGAAGCATATTTTTCACCATGAAGATATCATGAACTCAGACAGAAAGTGAACTTCTTACACATTGTTATAAGTTTACACATCATGTAAAGTGTTTAAACTTCTTGTATTATGTGTTAGGAAAATGTTGTGAATCAGTACAAGGAATGAAGATTACATGCCATGAATAGATATTACACATTATATAACTGTAAAAATAGAGATTTTTAATCTGAGTATATGAGTTTTTGGTGTACTTGGGATTCATGGATTTCACAAAGTGAAATGGGGTTCCATGCAGTTCAAATCTCACGACTTAGTCCTTTTTGGGTGTTGCACATCTGATCTCTCTTTCATTCATCCGATTCCTCTTCCCTCTTGACATAAAATCTCTCTAAGATGATTTTTGTGGCCTTAAATCCTTAAATATATTTTTTATAGATTTATCATCATTGTGGTTGTAGGGAATTTATTTAGGTGAGTATTCCTCCCATTTAATCTTTTTCTTTAATAACAGTCACCCCATGGCACTACGGCTATGGATCTGTTGGTCTGTGATGATAATATTATTGATTCTTATTAGATATATTGCATGATATTACTTTAGAGGTTGAGCCATGTGTTGGTTTTGGGGCGATATAAGATTTTCTTTGATTTATGATGTTTCCTCTATCTTTTATACATTCCTATTTATGGGAAATGATTCTAATGCGAGAATCGGTTCTAGGGCCTCTATTGTTTTTCATTATTTCTTATTAGGATCTCATTTCATGAATATGTGACCCAAGTTTGATGTAAGAATTTCTATATATATCCTATGTTGGATAAACTACAATAATTTGGTTTTATAAATTGTTTCATAAATGAAATGGCATGATTGATTTATTTATTTTTTTGTGTGTGTAAATGAATTTTTGATAAAATATGGGGTTTCCCTTGTTTTGGTAAAGGATAAGGTATTTTTCAAATCATTTTGAAATGTATTTATAAAATGGTTTGGAAAATAGATCACATAGGAATATTGGTTACTTAGGTGGAAGGTGTAGCTTAGGGCCATCATCCATGTATTATTGGGGGTTAATTCATGGGGTGTTCCTTTATTTCCTTGGGCCATTGTTCTAGGTAACTGATATTGATATTATTGGGGGATTCACTCATGGGGTGTTTACATTATCCTTAGGTGTATGTTCTAAGGACATGATTGTTCACTAGTTATTGATTGTGGTAATAGTGGTCTACTATCCTGACCTATAACAATCCTTGGTGTGATGTCACTTATGCTTTGGTTTGTACTATTTTAGATTTAACTTCCATGGATTTTGATATGACATGTGATACATGTTTTGGTTTTAATTTTATTGACTTTTTTTATGCAAATGGAAATACTTGAAACTATTTTCCCTGAATTATTTTAGAAATGTGGAAAAAGGGAAAATTAAATGTGTTTCCATGATTTTGATATAAAAACGGTTAAACTATTTATCATTCATTTTTTCTTTAAATTTGAGAATGTTCAGATTATTGTATAGAGAATTTTTATAAAACAACTAGGTGGGATCCTACCGAGTATATTATCTCACATACTATGCACCCCTTCAGTAGTTCATAGACCTTTGTATGTATTTCGATGTAGGGAAAGATGAGGAACCATGGTGAGGTGAAAAGGTTTCTGTCAGCTATGTTTGATTTGATGGGGGTGAGATGGTGGGAGTTTTCCCACACTACCACATGGAGTAGTTAGTTTCATATTTTAGTTTTCCTTTGATTATTGGACTTTGTAATTTGGGATGTTCTGATTTTTTTTGATTTGTATCACTTCTACTGTCTTCTTTCAATTATGACATATGTCATCTTTTTTACTATTTTAGTTTATTATATATTTATATGTATAGCATGTTTTTGCTTCAATATGAGAGAAATAATTCCCTTTGGTTATTTTTTGATTCCTAGGTTCTAGTTTCCATCTCATGGGGATTAGGAATTCCCTTAAGGTATGTGGAAAATTCATGTCACATACCAGTTGAGAGGGTATTCAGGCTGGGTTCGCCACATCAAACAAAACGTAACATACTATTAAAATATTATTATTTAATATGATGGTTATTAAATAGGATTTATAATGGTGGGTATGAATAGGATTAACTAATTTATTAAAATATATGGTTTACATATTTATATATAATTAATTCCATGGTGACCAATTAATTAAAAATAAAAATAAAAACTATTTGAAAATAAAAGAAAGCTTTTTCAAAAAAAAAACATTTTTTATACAAACAAACATGTTTTTCCTTAATAAATTAAACAAACCAAATTTTGTGAATGATATTAATGAAATTTATATATTATATATTTAATCAACTATTTAACATACTTCTTATGTGTTTTCTATATAAGATATAATAATAAATCCAATTTTATGCTAAAAAACACATATTTTTCTAAAAAATAGTTTGTCAAGTTTTGCATGCTTATTTTTTTAAATAACTTTTGAATATTTTAGGAAATTTATTTGAAAAAAATTAAGTTAATTTTTTTTAATAATAATTTCAAAATTATTTTAGTTTTTATTTTTGATAATTTTCTAAAGATATTAATTTTTTTATGGATAGTGAAAATACTAAATTTAATTGAAAAATTCCTATTTGTTTAAATTATTTATAATGTAAAATTTTATTTAAAATTGATTTTGAATTAAAATTATCTGAAATATACATCTATTAATATAATTCATGTCATTAGAATCATTTTCATAATTAATTTTGATATAAAAACCTTGCAAAAATTTAAAAATTTTCTCATTGAAAACCCTCTTTCTCAATGCATTTTCAGGATTAATTTTAAAGTAAAATTTCCCACTTATGTAAATTGAATTTGGAAAAATGGATTACATATTTTTAATAATAATAATTTTTATTATCTAATAAGTTTAACTTAATTTTATGAACAAAATGAATAGTGAAAATAGTAAAAATTAATTACAATGGTTAAGGTAAAAATGAGTTTACCGGGGAGTTAAACTAAAATGACAAGGGTTAAAATGAAATAAAAGCATATATAAAATCTATTTTATGACCATATTTAGAACCTATAATGTTTAAGTCTTGATAATATAAAATTTTGGAACCTTTTTTCATGTGAAAAATGTGGGTACAATGTTTTATTTTCAAAATATTACAAGTGTGCGACACACCTCACTTATAAAAGGGAACCACCTCTATTCTCCTATTAACTCCTTAAAACCATTTTGGATTATAAAATCCCTACCCATATCAATTAATAAATAACCTAATCTAATTATAGAATCCTTATTTTGTTAATAAAACTATCCTAGGAATGATTTGGGTTCAAACCTATGGACTATACCTGAAGAAGAGGTAACATTCTTCAATGAGCATTTTTATTTTATTTCTTCATCCAAATCCTTAATTTATTGTTAAAACATAATTATATAATAGAATAATTATCTTAAATATAATAATAATTTTTTTTGTAAATGTAATTATCTACAACCATTATCACTTCCATCAAATGAGTTACTAAATCATCATTCGTGTGTACGACAGACTATCGCATCACGAATCAATGATATTTGTTTTTTAATTACCATCTCTCAATGTTGGGTATGATGATAGATATAAAGTATATATATGATATTTATAACATAATTTTATCTATATATTCATTATATCATATATAAATGTTTGAAATTCAATTATTTATGGGATATGATAACGTCAATCATGTGTACGACGGACTACTGCCCCGTGAAGTGATGTGATTCATTTTTACTAACACTTTACATGGAAAATAATAAGGATAAATTTAAGGAATATATGTGTAACATCACAGGTAAATAAAGACTAAGAAATTTTCATATTTATTAATATTTTTTAATTAAATATTAATTTTACTTTAATGGGGTTTCTATGTTCGATGACGTACTCGATACGCAACAACAAATTTCTTTGAAATCTTACGTTGCACACTAATAATATAATAATATTATTTTAAATGGCAGTTAAAACCTATAAATTGTATTGGTGGGAATGAATATAAATAACTAAAATATGATTATATATTTTTTTAAATGTTTTTACATTTATCCAATAAATGTTAGAGGTCTAAAATGCGAATGAATCCAATTTTAAGCATAAATACTCTAATATTCACTAAAAGGTCGATTTATCGCCTTTTGATGAAGAACCCTCTTTAAATATAGTTTTGGTTACTCTTATACATTCTATTGGACCAAATAAAATTCTTCTTTATAATAGGGACATCAAAATTTACTTTGTGTATGTTTTTGTTATTTTTCCGATAAAGTTCATTTTTTAAATGAATAGTGAAAAATGTTGTATTTTAATTCAAAACCTCATTTTTAATCTAATTTATTTTTATGGTTAGATTATCTTTTTAATTTTTATAAAATGTAATTAGAATATGTTTTTACCATTTAATCCAATGGCGGTCATTGGAATTAATTTCACTTTAAAATTGGATATAAATAAGTGTCAATCTTTTGATAGATATTGTTTCTTAAAAACACGTTATTTGTTTTAACAGCGGGAATTAATTATAAAATTAATTAATGAAACTTATATGATTTTAATTTGGTAAAATGGACATCATTTTTGAATTTGGAATATCAAATATATCTTAGGGTGAATTTTTTGTATTTTTCTGAAAAACATCAATTTTTGATGAATAGTGAAACCACTAAGTAGTTGTTAAAAACTGAATTTTATGTTTAAATGAAATTTTACCACTTCTATGAATTGAATTTCAAAAATAAAACATACATGTTTGTAATTAGTAAATAAAATGTGGTTCAATGGGATGAATTTTTTTGGTGAATAGTAACTTTTGAGTTTTATTAACCGCGATTAAAGGTAATTAGGGTAATTTAAGGTAAAAATAATATTATAAAAATATAAAAATACCTTGAAACATGTCCTAAACTTATTGGATGAGTCATGGACGAACAATAAAATCCATGGGTCAATTTTGGGACCCCATGGAGCCACTTGGGTAAGATAATGACATTAATACCTTTCTATTTAAAGTAAAAATAAAAATGTCACAAACATGTATTGTTTACTAAAACAATTTTTACATGGGGTTATGTAATTGATATATTTGACTATAAATATTCATTATAAAGATAAAAATATTTCCTACATCATGGTAATTTTTTTATAATTTTTAGACATCAAATAAAAAAAATTATTTATGACACAATGACGATGCAGTGTTTACGTCATTATTGAATAATTTAAATAAATAAGAAGATAAAGTTTAAAAAAATATCCAAAACTTGTTAAATTCTTATTGGATGATTTTATTTCGAACATGGGCCACCTTATATTTGAATTTAATAATTTTTTTACCTTTATAAATCGAAAATCATTATATAATAAAATAATATTTTCAATCTTTCCAAAAGAGTCCCTCCTCTCCCTTATAAAAAGACCCCACTTACTACCCATTTCACACACTTATCAATCTATTTGTCTTGTCCAAAATCTACTCAAATAATCTCCCAATATACCTATATTCATCATAGAATCCTTACCTTAGGCAGAAATCACTTCAAGAAACTCTTTTGGTTCAAACCAACGGGAGTTACCCGATTTAAAGGTAACGTCTTCTCTTATGTTCTTTTGTTTTATTTTGATTCTCCAACCCCATGAACTATTTTTATTCCTTTATTTTGTAACAAAAACAATATCTTCAATATAATAGGATGTTGTTATGAGAAGTATTCAAGCTGAACTTACACACACCTCCATCTAATGGGTGAAGAATATACTATTTCTGTGGACGACGAACTACTGCCTCATGAAACGATGATTGTTCAATTATCTCCTACCGCCTCTCATGGTGGCCATTAAGATGTCAATATATTTATATATAATATATATTATGTTTATGTTTTCCTTATGCTTCTGTATTTCTTATTTATGTCATACCTTTATGGTTTCCCAAATGGGTAAATGTGGTAATTTCATTTTAGGAAGTGCGGACTACCACCCCCTCAAAGTAATTTGAATCGTTAATGTCAAATGTGGGACGTATAAAGGATGGAGTTAATAATATTATATATGATATTATACTGGAATTAAAATGTACCTCTATATCATAATGTTTTCATTCCATTAAATGCGAAATAGAAATGAAAGTAGCATTCATGCGTACGTACGGTTTACCATCTCTATTAACGGTGCATTTCATTTCTTACCTTCAAATGTTATATACTATTATAAATAAATATTATACTGGATATATATTATATATATGATATCTACATCATGAATATAATTATGGAGATAATGGATATTTTACCACATGAACAACTTGTAATTATAAGAAGTTTATTTTTGAATCAAGTACCAAATATCGACAAAACGACCGTTATTAACTTAAATGATTACATAATGTTCATAACATGGTAATAAGTGATATAAAAGGGATAATGAACTTGAAAAAGGTTCTTAAGAAAGTATAAATTAACTTTATTTTATTATTCAGGAGACTAAATAACGATCGAGTCAAGTCAGACATGAGGTAAGGGACTTCGTCTTAATTTCCTTTCATTGAGGCATATTTTGTTTTAATACAAGACTTTATTTTATACGTTGTATAAACACCTTTGAATTTTCATTTTATTCAAAGGTAATATTTTTCTATGAATATTTTTACTAAATGACAAAAAAGAATGTTTCTTTTAACGTAGGTGGTGACAATGACTTTTCCGCCGCTGCGAGTATTACTTGATCTTTGGCTTCCTTAACAAGCCATAATGTTTTTAAAAGGAAAAATAAATACCATATACTCTATTATGTATTTTGGTATTGAAAATGGTTTTGATAATAGATTTTTTATGTCAATATATTTAAGTGATATATTTTGATTGAAATGTGGAAATTTTTTCTTTCCTTTATATTTGTTGTATGTGTTATGATTTTATAATAGTACTTGGACATTTGATGGGTGGTTACGTGATAAACCAAATGAAGGGTGGTGCCATGATAAAACAGGATGGGTGGTTACATTATAACCTCCAATGCATTGGGTATGGAAGTCAGCCGTATGGCTATTCCATTTAGTGACATGTGTGGAAGTCGAACGTATGGTTATTCCATTTAAGTATGTTTATGTTCCAAGTTACCTTTATATGTTATGTGTTATTTATATGGGTTTTATGGTGATCTTTTGGTTACAAAAGGGTAAGAAATTATATTTTATTCAGTGAAGAGTATTTACTACTTCATATAGGTGAAAAGTATTTCTTCTGATTAGGTATTCATGGTTTACTTGTAGTTTTGAAAAACTAACAGTTTCCTTCTTTGTGTGTTCCTTACTGAGCTTTTTATGCTCATCCCAAGTTTTCGAAATATTTTTCACAGGACATAAAGTGTAATAGGGTCAAGTATGGGATCAAGGAAAGTCATGCTGTCTAAATCATCGAACTAGAAATGACTTTTTTTTCAGGAGTTTTTATTTTATGAAAAAAATGAAAACTGAGTAGAAGTATCTTCTTTGTAACTTTTGAGATGTAATAGTTATGGCCTAATTCTATAAAAATCTAAACCTGAAAATATCCTCAATGTGAATTATTCATTTAATTCAAGATTAAGTAATGTTTTAAGGATGGGGCCTTATAGTTGGTATCGAAGGTCGGTTTATACAACATTAAGAGTTAGAGTATTGTTAAATTCATGTCCATAAATTAATTTATGGTATGATTGAAATGATATTGCATTTAAAGATTACCACGTTGCTTCGTCTAAGATATTTCTGTTTTCAGAATGGTTTTCCGCAGAGGAAACATGGAAGCTATGTTGGGACGACATCAGGAGGAAAACAACCTTCCAAATCAGCAACCTGAGACGGTCGGAATCGGAACTGAACAGTTTTTTGCAGTGATGGCATAGTTGAATCAGGCTATAAATAGTGGTGGAATCCATACATGAGATCAGCCAGATCAACCACAAAGGAACATGTCAGTAGTGGATCATTTTATGAGGCAACATCCACCATCATTTAGAGGATTAACTAACCCTGTGCTAACAGAAGGGTGGATTAAAGCACTGGAGAAGATTTTTGATGTCATGGGGTGTTTAGAACATCAAAAGGTTAGTATCACTGTTTACCTATTTTAAGGTGAAGCAGATCAGTGGTGGTCAATGGTGAACAATATCCTGGATAGTGAGGAGATTGATGATCTTGACTGGGATGAATTCAAAGGTATGTTTCTTTAGAAATATTTTCCTAAGGTGGTTCGTCTTAGGATGGAAAAAAATTCCTAGAATTGAGGCAGGAGGATGAATCAGTGGCTGCTTATGAAGCAAAGTTCACTCGACTGGCAAGGTATACTCCAAATTTCAAACGAGATCTTGATAGTAAAATCAACTGTTTTTACTCAGGGTTAAAGCCAAAGTATCGAAGGTCTTTAGCTTCTCGCGAGTTTAAAAGTTATGAAAAACTTGTTCGATGTGCGGAGAAGGTGGAAATGGAGTTTGCCAATGATCAGGTGTTCTTTGAAAAACAACATAATAAGAGGTCCAGTTGGCAGGCAAAGAGAAATAATTCATCAAAGAATCCTAGAGGTAAGAAAACCAAATATCCATCCTGTGAGAAGTGTGGTAAAATGCATCCTGGAGAATGTTTATCCAAGTATGGAAAGTGATTTAGATGTGGTAAGTCTAGTCATATTGCTCATAATTTTAAGAAATATGGTCAAGCAGGTAATGAAAAGCCAGTGGTAAGATGTTTTAAGTGTAATGAAATGGGTTATTATGCAAATGAGTGTCTAACAAAGAACTCAAATGAGGGAAAGCAGCTAGAATACAAGCAGAAAGGGGTGGTGAAATCCTTTGCAACTACTTCAGCAGATATTAGGCCATCGAATGAATTAGTATAAGGTAAACAGTTTGTTTGTTTAGATTATGACAATGTGTTGTTTGATTCAGGGTCTACACATTCTTTCATTTTTGAGAAGTTTTCTAGTAAATTGGGAATTCCATCTCAAGATATGAATCCTGAACTTATGGTAAAAACACCAGGGGGAAACGTTGAGATAAAAAGAAATTATAAGAACCTTCTTATTCTTGTGTGTGGAAAGAATCTACCAGAAAACCTTATTGTTTTGCCTCTAGTAGAGTTTGATGTTATTTTGGGCATGGATTGGATTTCTGTTTATCATGCTAAGATTGACTATAGAGCTAAAGAGGTTTCTTTTCAGAAAGATTTTTAGTTTGTGTACAAGAATGAACCCTTGCTTTTGATAATATATCAGGAAGCTGAGAAACTAGTAAAAAATGGAAATGAATGTTACCTTGCACATATTTTTGAAAATAAAGGAACTGTTTAGATTAATGATGTGTCAGTGGTAAATGAGTACCTTGATGTTTTTCATGATGTGTTTCCTAGAATTATACCTAATCAGGAAGTTGAATTTACGGTTGACTTATTACCTGATGCTAAGACAATTTCAAAACCCCCTTATCGAATGGATCAAATTAAACTTTATAGTTAAAGAAGCAATTGCAGGAGTTATTAGATAAAGGTTTCATTCGACCTAGCACATCACCATGGGGTGCTCCTGTCTTGTTTGTTAAAAAGAAAGATGGTTCAATGAGACTTTGCATTGATTATAGAGCATTGAATAACATCAATGTTAAGAACAAGTATCCTTTGCCTCATATTGATGATTTGTTTGATCAGCTCTAGGGAGCTCAATATTTTTCGAAGATCGACTTGAGGTCGGGGTACCATCAATTGAAAGTAAAAGAAGTAGACGTTCTGAAGACCGCATTTCATACTAGATATGGCCATTATGAATTTGTAGTTATGTCTTTTGGGTTAGCCAACGAACCTGATGTATTCATGGATCTAATGAATAGAATTTTCCATGAGTTCTTGAATAAGTTTGTGGTTGTATTCATTGATGATATTTTGGTTTATTCCAAAAGTAAAGAGGAACATGAAAGTCATTTAAGGGTTATCTTGTAAACTTTAAAAGAAAAGAAACTATATGGAAAATTCAGAAAGTGTGAGTTTTGGTTACAACAAATTTCTTTCCTTGGTCACATTGTTTCAAAAAATGGCATAACTATTGATCCTGCTAAAACAAAAGTTGTTGAATAATGGCCAAGAACCACAAATATAACCGAGATCTGTAGTTTTCTTGGTTTGGAAGGTTATTACCGGAGGTTTTTTGAAAATTTTTCACGGTTATCTAGTCCAATGACTAAGTTAACTCGAAAAGGTGTTAAGTTCATTTGGATAAAAGAATGTGACGATTGTTTTCAGGAATTGAAAAGAAGATTGGTGAATGCTCCAGTTTTGGCACTACCTTCCAGAAATGGTGAGTTTGTTATCTATAGTGATGCTTTGTTGAAAGGACTTGGTTTTGTCCTTATGTAGAATGATCAGGTAATTGCTTATTCTTCACATCAGTAGAAAACTCATGAGTTAAATTACCCTACACATGATTTAGAATTAGTTGATGTTGTTTTTGCTTTAAAAATTTGGAGGCATCATTTGTATGGAGTAAAGTGTGAAATATATACCGATCAAAAAATTTTAAAGTATATATTCACTCAAAAAGAATTGAACATGGGACAGAGGAGATGGCTGGAATTAATCAAGGATTACGATTGTACAATTCATTACCATCCGGGAAAAGCAAATAAAGTGGATGATGCTTTGAGTCGAAAAATTAATGCTTCATTAACCATGCTATGTTTGGAATGAGATCCTTTGGTTTTTGATTTGATGAAATTTGGAATAGAAGTTGTTGGTGTAGGAAGTTCTTCTATTTTTTTTAAGTTGTTAGTGAGATCATCTCTATCAGACATAATTAAGCAAGTGCAGAAGAAAGACAGTGAGTTGCAGAAAAAGGTAGAGCTAGTTCAGAAGGGTAAGTTGCCTGAATTTAACATTGATAATGATTGTGTTTTGATGTTTGTGAAGATATTATGTGTGAATTTTGATCCACAGTTGAATAATGAGCTGTTATGTAAGGCTCATAGTTCCCCGTTTTCAGTTCATCCTGGCAGTACTTATATGTACAAAGATCTGCGGGAGTATTACTGGTGGGATGGAATGAAAAGAGATATTGCTAATTTTACTGTGAAGTGTTTGACTTGTCAGCAGGTTAAAGAAAAGCGACAGTTACCGAAAGGGATGCTTCAGTCTTGACCAGTGCCAGAGTGGAAATGGGAAAATATATCCATGGACTTCGTTGTGGGATTACCAAAGACATCTCGAGGTAATAATGCAATCTAGGTTATTGTTGATCGATTGACTAAATCTGCTCATTTCCTTCCTATTCAAGATACGTTCTCTCTATATCAAATTTCTCGGTTGTATGTTAAATAGATAATCAAGTTACATGGAGTTACCCTCTTCATTGTATCTGATCGTGATCCCAGGTTCAATTTTAACTTTTGGAAAGGCCTTCAGAAGTCGTTGGGTACTGAATTAAATTTTAGTACAACTTTTCATGTGAAATCAGATGGGCAGTCAGAACGAACAATTCAGACCTTGGAGGATATGTTATGTGCTTGCACGATGGATTACCAGGGAAGTTGGGACCAACATCTTTCTTTGGTTGAATTTTCTTATAATAACAGTTTTCATTCCAGTATACAGATGGATCCGTTTTAGGAATTATATGGTAAACGATGTCGAACTCTAGATTTTTGTGATGAATTAGGGGAAATGAAGCTGATGGGACCAGAATTGGTAGAAGAGATGGCAGAAAAAGTTCAGTTGATTCAGAAGCACATGAGAACAGCTCAGAGTCAGCAGAAAACTTATGTGGATAACCGGAGGAAGGATATTTATTTTGTGGTAGGTGATCATGTTTTTCTCAAAGTTTCTCCATGGAAAAGTGTGATGTGTTTTGGAAAGAAAGGTAAGCTGAGTCCGAGGTTCATTAGACCTTATGAAATCCTGGAGAAAGTTGGATCAGTTGCATACAGAGTGGCATTACCTCCAAGTTTGTCCCAGGTACACAATGTTTTTCATGTTTCAATGTTGAGAAAGTATATGCCAGATCCATCTCATGTTTTGAGCTCAGAAGTAGTTCAGTTGGAAGAGAATCTCTCTTATGAGGAACAACCAGTCCAGATTCTTGGCCATAGAGAGAAAGTGTTGTGGAATAAGGTAATTCATCAGGTGAAGGTTTTGTGAAAAAACCATATGGTTGAAGAGGAAACGTGGGAATCTGAAAATGCTATGAGGGATAAATACCACCATTTATTTTATAAGTGAATAAAATTGTGAGGATGCAATTCCCAAAAGGGGGAAAGGATGTAACATCCTAGGTAAATAAATAATAAGACATTTTCATATTTATTAATATTTTTGAATTAAATACTAATTTTACTTTAATGGGGTTGCTATGTTCGATGGCGTACCCAATACACAACAACGGATTTCTTTGAAATCTTATGTTGCACACTAATAATATAAAAATATTATTTTAAATGGTAGTTAACGCCTAGACATTGTATTGGCGGGAATGAATAAAAATAACTAAAATAAGATTATATATGTTTGTTAAATTTTTTTACATTTATCCAATAAATGTTAGAGGCCTAAAATGTGAATGAATCCAATTTTAAGCATAAATACTCTATTATTCACTAAAAGATCGATTTATCGCCTTTTGATGTCGAACCCTCTTTAAATATAGTTTTGGTCACTCTTATACATTATATTGGACCAAATAAAATTCTTCTTTAGAATCAGGACATCAAAATTTACTTTATGTATGTTTTTGTTATTTTTCCGATAAAGTTCATTTTTTAAATGAATAGTGAAAAATGTTGTATTTTAATTCAAAACCTCATTTTTAATATAATTTATTTATATGGTTAGATTATATTCTTAATTGGTTTAAAGTGTAATTAGAATATATTTTTACCATTTAATCCAATGGTGGTCATTTGAATTAATTTCACTTTAAAATTGGACATAAACAAGTGTCAATTTTTTGATAGATATTATTTATTAAAAACAAGTTATTTATTTTAACAGCAAGAATTAATTATAAAATTAATTAATTAAACTTCTATGTTTTAAATTTTGTAAAATGGACATCATTTTTGAATTTGGAATATCAAATATAGCTTCGGGTGAATTTTTTGTATTTTTCTGAAAAACATCAATTTTTGATAAATAGTGAAACCACTAAGTAGTTGTTAAAAACTGAATTTTACGTTTAAATGAAATTTTACCGATTCTGTGAATTGAATTTCAAAAATATTACATACATGGTTTTCATTAGTAAATAAAATATGGTTCAATGGGATGAAAATAATTTTTGGTGAATAGTAACTTTTGAGTTTTATTAACCGCGATTAAAGGTAATTAGGGTAATTTAAGGTAAAAATAATATTATAAAAATATATAAATACCTTGAAACATGTTCTAAGATTATTTTATGAGTCATGGCCGACCAAGAAAATCCACGGGTCAATTTTGGGACCCCATGGAGCCACTTGGGTAAGATAATGACATTAATACCTTTTTATTTAAAGTAAAAATAAAAATGTCACAAACATGTATTGTTTTACTAATTTTTTTTTACATGGGGTTATATAATTAATTTATTTGACTATAAATATTAATTATAAAGATAAAAATATTTCCTAAATCATGGTAATTTTTTTTATAATTTTTAGACATCAAATAAATAAAATTATTTATGACACAATGATGATGCAGTGTTTACGTCATTATTGAATAATTTAAATAAATAAGAAGATAAAGTTTAAAAAAATATCCAAAAATTGTCCAATTCTTATTTTATGATTTTATTTCAAACATGGTTCACCTCATCTTCTAATTTAATTATTTTTTACCTTTAGAAACTGAAAATCATTATATAATAAAACAATATTTTCAAGCTTTCCAAAAGAGCCCCTCCTCTCCATTATAAAAAGACCCCACTTTCTACCCATTTAACACACTTCTAAATCCATTTGACCCATCCAACCTCTACTCAAATAATCTCCCAATATCCCTCTATTCATCATAGAAGCCTTGCCTTAGGTAGAAAGTACTTCAAGAAACTCTTTTGGTTCAAACCAAGGGGAGTTACCCGATTTAAAGGTAACATCTTCTTTTATGTTCATTTGTTTTATTTTGCTTCTCCAACCCCATGAAATATTTTTATTTCTTTATTTTGTAAAAAAAACATAATATTAAATATACTAGGATGTTGTTATTAGAAGTATTCTAGATACATTTACACACACCTCCATCTAATGGGTGAATAACATACAGTTTCTGTGGACGACGAACTAAAGCCTCACGAAATGATGATTGTTCAATTATCTCCTACCACCTCTCATGGTGGCCATTATGATGTCACTGTATTTATATATGATATATATTATGTTTATTTTTTCCTTATTCTTATGTATTTCTCATTTATGTCATACCTTTATGGTTTCCATAATGGGTAAACGTGGTAATTTTATTTTAGGAAGTGCGGACTACCGCCCCCTCAAAGTGATTTGAATCATTAATATCATATGTTGGATGTATAAAGGATGGATTTAATAATATTATATATTATATTATACTGTAATTATAATATACCTCTATATCATAATGTTTTCATTCCATTAAATGCAAAATATAAATGAAAGTAGTGTTCATGCGTACGTACGGTTTACCATCTCCATGAACGGTGCATTTCATTTCTTACCTTAAAATGTTATGTACTGTTATAAATAAATATTATACTGGATATATATGATATATATGATATCTACATCATGAATATAATTCTGGATATAATGGATATTTTACCACATGAACAATTTGTAATTATAAGAAGTTTATTTTTGACTCAAGTACCAAATATCGACAAAACGACCGTTATTAACTTAAATGATTACATAATGTTAATAACATGGTAACAAGTAATATAAAAGGGATAATGAACTTGAAAAAGGTTCTTAAGAAAGTATAAATTAACTTTAGTTTATTATTTAGGAGATTAAAGAACGATCGAGTCAAGTCAGACACGAGGTAAGGGACTTCGTCTCAATCTCCTTTCGTTGAGGCATATTTTGTTTTAATACAAGAGTTTCTTTTATACACTATATAAACACATTTTAATTTTCATTTCATTCAAAGGTAATCTTTTTCTACGAAGTTTTTTAGTAAATGAAAAAAGGAATGTTTCTTATAACATACTCGGTGACAACGACTTTTCCACCGTCGCGAGTATTACTTGATCTTTGGCTTCCTTAACAAGCCGTAATGTTTTTAAAAGGAAAAATAAATACCATATACTCTATTATGTATTTTGGTATTGAAAATGGTTTTGATAATATATTTTTTATGTCAATATATTTAAATGATATATTGTGATTGAAATGTGGAAATGTTTTCTTTCCTTTATATTTATTGTATGTGTTATGATTTTATAATGGTACTTGGACATTTGACGGGTGGTTACGTGATAAACCAAATGACGGGTGTTGCCGTAATAAACCAGGATGGGTGGTTACATTATAACCTCCAGTGCATTGGGTATAGAAGTTGGCCATATGGCTATTCCATTTAGTGACATGTGTGAAAGTTAACCATATGGTTATTCCATTTAAGTATGTTTATGTTCTAAGTTACCTTTATATGTTATGTGTTATTTATATGGGTTTTATGGTGATCTTTTGGTTACAAAAGGGTAAGCAATGATATTTTATTTAGTGAAGATTATTTACTACTTCATATAGCTGAAAATTATTACTTATTATTAGGTATTCATTGTTTAATTGTTGTTTTAAAAAACTAACAGTTTCCTTCTTTGTGTGTTCCTTACTGAGCTTTTTATGCTCATCCCATGTTTTCAAAATGTTTTCATAGGACATAAAGTGGAATAGGGTCAAGGATGGGATCAAGGAAAGTCATGCTGTCTAAAACATGGAACTGGACATGACTTTTTTTCAAGAGTTTTTATTTTATGAAAAAATGGAAACTGAGTATAAGTGTCTACTTTGTAACTTTTGAGATGTAATAGTTATGGCCTAATTCTCTAAAATTCTAAACCTGAAAAGATCCTCAATGTGAGTTATTCAGTTAATTCAAGATTAAGTAATGTTTTAAGGCTAGGGCCTTATAATATGTTATATAAATGACATAATTATTATATTAATGTCATATTTATTATTTAAAAATATATATTATTTTTTAACCTTTTCACTCACTAAAATAGGATAATGTCGTTCGTGTACGTGTGGACTACTGCCTTAATGAAGAGACATGTCTCTCCCTATCCATCACCAAACCAAATGGATGAGATGTATAAGTATATTTAAATGAATAATATTTTATTTATGATATTATGATCATTCTATAAATAAAAAATATTACCTACCTCCTTTCCATAATGGTCATTGGAAAATGGAAATGTTACTCATGCATACTTACGACTTACCATATTTATGATCGTAACGCACTTCATTTCTCAAAAACCATATTTAATGATAATTTATAACTATATAATTTATGTATAAATATGATAATTATTTAATTATCATTATTTTTTATATTATGAAACCATGATCAAAGTAAGAGGACTAAAATTAGAAAATAAAAACATATATGAAAAACAAAGCGATTATTACTTGAAACATGATTTTAATAGAAAATTGTTAATATAATGGTAATAAATAGTTATAAGTAAATAATATATGATATATTATATATAACTATGGTCATATAATATATTTATAATAAACTTATTTTTATTATATATGAGGTTTTAATGTGTATGAAGGAAGTTATGACTTATGGTATGAGATTTTTGTCTCAGTTTTATTTTCTTTGAGACACAATCCATATTCACCATGTGTTTATTTTATGTGGTGTATATAGTGACCATGAATTCAATTTATTTTTATTATCCTAAAATTTTTGGGTATTTAGATATCCATTTTAGGATCTCTCTTCAATGGGATTTACGGTTCAAATGTTACCAAAGTGGTAAGGGGTTTTTATCTCAAATTTCATTATTAAAGACCTAAGTTATATTATGAACCTATATTATTCCATGAGGTGTATATACTTACCATTTAAAATGTTATATCATTAATATCCTTATTTTAATTATATTATATGTTTCATTTAATGTTATTATTTCATGGATCTTACGACTAAAAGTTATCAATGTGGTAAAGATTTTATGTTATAATCTCATCATTTATTGGAATTATTTTCAATTATGATTCCAGTGATGATATATTATGATATAACTCTACAAAAATCATGTATTTTTTTCTCCTATGTTTATTTCTGTAGAATACATTTTCCTTCATTTTACACTCTTTATGTACTCAATATTTCAAAATAATGTTTTTAAGAAAAAATATCTTTATTTTTCTCTTCAGTCGAAAGCTCATTTTTATCCGAAATAATGTTTTATAGAAATATTTTCATTAATGTTTTTAAAATTATCAAATTTATTTATTAAACAAAATTTTTACCCATTATTTAATTTTTAAATTTTTTTATAGGAATATTCATGTTGTTTTCCAAACAATTAACTTTTGGATTTTACTGAAAATGTGAAAGGAATATTTGTTTTAACATGTGGAGAATGAACAAAATTTCCCAAAATTATGATTATCATTTCATTTGAAGGATCATTTAAACTTTTTCATGTTTATTTTCAAAGAAAATGATTTTCAAAATTTTTTATGTTTTAAATAGTGATTTTAAAATAAATGTTATTTTCTTCAAGAAATGTTCCAAGTGACCATTGAAAATCATTGTCCATATAAGATGAGATCCTTTGATGCTATATATTCTTTACTGGGGATATGATCCAAGGATACAATTCTTATTATTTCTATGATTTTTTTTATGATGGAATTATGTTTATGAAACCCATTTCTCTTCCATGGGTTATACCTTGATAAATTTTTTATGAAACCCACATATTTTAATTAGTTATGATATGATGAAATGTTGAAATGATTATAGAACCTATCACTTTTCCAGAGGTTATGATATGATAAAATGTTTAAGAAACCTATTTCATTTCATAGGTTCTAAAATGAAAAATGTTTTATTATATTATTTCACACATATGTATTATTTTCATTATGTGATGGGTGAGACCTATATCTCCCTCCAATGCATTGGGTAAAGATTTATATCTCATGAGATAGATAGGACTAGAATGAGGAGTGAACCCAGTTCAGTAAGGGAATGTGTTGGATATGATGATATTGGGATTGATCCATGACTACTATTATGGTTTGGGGAGTGAATCCATTTAACTATGATAGACTTGGAAGTGATATTTGAATTTTATGGAAATGATTTTCTATGCTTATGTGAATGCCATAATTTTATGTCTTATTCCAGTATTATCATCTCACAGATCATGTTATTTGATTCCCTTATGATTCATGTCTTATGAACTGAAAATATTTATTACATGACTGATGATTATGATCTTTGATATGAATAGTATGGTTTTAAAATGTTATGATCATGTTATCATACCTCCAAGTTCATGTTATACTTATGTATCTCCATTTTTTACCCTTACTGAGCATATGAGCTCACCCTTTCTTATGTTTCCTTTCCCCAGGTTATCAAGAAATATTTTAAGTAGGATATGTTTTTGAATATAACAAAAGAGGAATATCTTTTTGGGATATATAGAATATATTTCACTAAATCAGAAGATTTTGAACCCATACTTAAAATACACTAAACTATTACAGTACTGAGACATATGTTTATGTAATTTATTGAATATTCATCTAAAAATATATAATATCCATTTATGAAATTCCTAGGTATCTATATAAATTATGTGGAGATTATCATTTCATCAAAGACTATAAATTGAACCTAGAATTTATAGAAAAAAACTATAGTAAAATAGTGAAATATTATAATAAAAGATGATTATGTTAGAATTTGTGTATCATCTCACTCCTATAGAGTTTATTTATTGTAATTTATTTCATTGGGATTTGGATTATAGTTAAAATGAAAGGATTTTATTATAAATATAAAAATATTTTTCTTATGTAATCATTTTTTTGACGCTATGTAGTGAATAATTTTTTATGGATAGGATCCTACATAATTATATAGTTTTCTTGGTGGGGGGTACTAGTTGAACTTATTTCCAATCACGAGAGAAAAGAGGAGCTCGATTCTAGAGAATTTGAGCGTCAACCATTTTTGTTGAGAAAGTTTCATATGGGGACTCCTATCCTATCACCATGGTTTTCTAGGATGTTCTATATACTGAACATGAATACCTAGGATATGTTCTATATATCCAATTTATTCTTTAGATAAAAGTGAAGGATTATTTTGATAGGAACCATATTTATAATAATATCCTTTCAAGGGTATCTAGGTTGTTATGTATTACTTTGTGATTTATTCTTATTTTCCTTATTCATTTGTTCTATTTAGTTTCCATTTATATCAATTATGTTATTCTAAAATCTAATAGATCTATATTTTACTATAATTTACTTTGATACTATAATCATTCAGAAACTTTCTCTTATAAACATTGTATTATTCAAGTAGAAGAAAAACTGAGTGTCAATTTGGAACTTCAATTCACCCCTCCACCCTCTTAGAGGTTTACATAATTCTAACTATATAGTAAAACAAATTTTAATTGAAACAATTTAAATAAAATGGAATAAAAATAACATAAAAAACCAATATCTGAGATCAATCATCCTTAATTATTTACCATAAATACCATTGTAAAACCAAATCATCAATAGTTATTATAACAATATGGTACGCCCATGATAAACACCCTATATTCATAACCATTAAGTAAGAGAAAATAGAAATACACTTCTCATGATGATAATATCTTAGGGTTACCCATGCTAATAATTCTTTATAGATCTTAGGGTATCCCAATAATTTAATGACACTAACCTCTTCCAAAACCAAATCAGAAGAGGTCTTGGGTAGAAACTACATCCACTATTTTGTATCTTTGGATTCCAACACTTTATAATGACAATATATGAATCTTATATTAAATAATGTAAACATCATTTTTAAGAGTCCCATAAAGATTAATCTATTCAAACAAACACATCCATAACCACTCCTCAATATATTATGTAACTATATCTATTGTAGAGTATTTATATGATTTTGGAGAGTTTATAAGCGATGGATAGGAACTGAAATATCTCTATATTTCCTAGATCACCCAATTTATACTAATTTAAGAATAAATAAATGAAATAGTAGGTGGAAAACCCATTTGGATTCAAAACATAACCATGATACTTTATCATAACTCCATGCTATAATGAAATTACTTTAATGCAAGTCTTTAGATGAAATTTTATCATTACCAATGACTGTCACAATGATCATTCCATCTTACATGACTCTTATACTAGTAATTGTTACTTTTATTGTGGAGAAGAAAACATATATGGTATGCAATAGTATGTTTAATGACACACATTATAATATGGAAAAAAATATTTTATTAGTTTTGTTTTAAGGATTATAATCAAAAAATTATAATCCCATAAGAAATAAGCATGGAACCATGTATCTTGACCCATGTTGAATAAAACTTAACAAATTCTTCCAAAACCATTTCTTCAAATACTTTATAAAAATTGCACCACTAATTGGTAAACCATTATATTTTAAATTTCTAACGAACAATAAAAAATATGATGAAGATGAAGAAAAAAATAATAATATATCATTGGTCATCCATTACCTATTATGGGATAATCACACACTGTGAAGGCACAAAATTATTTATTCATAATGGAAATAGAAGTTACTAGAGTAACATGTTGGGTGAAACCCCAATTCCAAACCATATAGATAAAAGTATTGGTTAACATATTATTTTGTTAGATACTCCTCTAATAACTAATTAGTTTTAGGAAAAAACATGAGTATAACTTAAATAACAATACATAATGATGGGATCAAGTAAATTATCATTGAGGGAGAGACCTATATATGTGGTATTATGTTTTATGGGAGTATTTTTGAGTAAAAATATAATTCCAAATTTATTTTAGAGAGGATTATTTTTTAACATATATTCTTAGTGGGATACTTTTACTTTTACTAATTAGTTTTAGTATAGAACCATATTTGGGATTAAATTTTGGGAATGATAAGGTATGCATGAATAGAATGATCCAGAAATCACCTACCTCTTAATCTTCATTATGATATTTCCACTATTCATCTTCATTATTTACTTATTATTTTATATTCACCACCCTAAGATCCCCACAAAATTTATAACTCAAGATATACTTTCAATAGAAGAATAAAAGAGATAAATTCCCATGGAATGGAAATTATGATGGACAAAACCTTGTTTCATATATTAAATATACCCCATAGTCATTAATTTTAAAAATGTATCCATCACATAATAATATTTAACTCTACCATCTATTATAATTTTGAATCATCTGTGACAAGGGTGCACCTCACCCTGATTAAATTACATTGCATCTCTGACCAGATCACACCTTATCCATTTGAGCATTGGAAGCTTCCTATAATATCAAATACCTAAACAATAATTATAAAAAATAATATATAATAATTCATTTTGTATAAAAATAATTTAAATAAATAATTATTTAAATAAATATATAAATCTCTAATATTTAAATTTTTTTCCCTTTGATTCATACTGAACTCACATGCTACAGTATATATCCTAATTTGAGATTAATTATTCCCTTAAAAAATATTTCATGATCATTTACTTTGTAAAAATGAATATTCTACACCTAAAATAAAAAATGACAAAAATACCCATTAAAAATTTAAAAAAATCCAAAAGAATATTTTTAGAGTCTCTATAATAGACCCACCTTCAAAAAAAATCCTAAAAAATCCTAAACCTTTCTCATAGATTCTAAAAAATTTAAAAATTACACTATCACGAATCATAATGAAATAATATCTATAATATATCAACCATTAATCCTTTTATCCTTGAAAATATCACCCATAATAATATAAAATGAAAGAAAAAATTGAACATAAAAGAATAAATAATAACCTTATCCTTATTTAGAGTCCCATAAAAAAATCCTGATATCATGTTAGGAGATAAAGAAAAAAACTGGAATAAACTAAAATAACTCAATGTGTGCAATCACATCTGAGACTCTCTTTCTTAATTTTTGTTCTCCATACCACCATCTCTATTATACCCGATCCAATGAAATATAAAATCCATATATAACCTTCTCATTATGTTCCTCAATCAAAAAATGATTCTATACAAAAATTATATAATCCAATATCTCCAAATCACCACATTTGATATCATGAAATTCATTATTTCCATGATTCCTCAATTATGAAACATGGATGATATCACATAATTTATCTAGTTTAAAACAAAACAAGAAAAAATAAAACAACACACAAATTATACTTAAAAACTAAAAAATAATAATTAATCTTCCTAATAGATATATTCCTCTCCAAAAACTGTATGACCTATTCCTTAGAGAAAATTTTAAGAATATGCAATCATCCACCATAAACATCAATTTTCATCTCCTATAATAATCACATGACTTCTAATTTTTTTTGTTATACACATTCAAACTTAATTAGTGTCACATAAAAAACATATTTTAAAGGTATTTTTCATTTAATTTACATACTTTCTTTGTTTTGGGGGGTTTCCCTAGGTTTTAGGGAGGAATAGATGAGTATTCATGAATTGGGCCAAACCGTGAGCCCAATTCTAGATTAAAAAATAAATTTTGTATCTTTTATAACTTTTTCATTTTTCAACATTTTTCATCCATTCAAATTCCTAATTAACCTCCCCTAACCTATTAACACCAACAAGGTAATTTAGAGCTTTTAGAAATCCATAACCAGGGTTTATTTGGGTTTTTATCTAAGGGGCTGGGCCTGCCCGAAAGCCCAATTCCTCTTTTAAAAATAAATTTTGATTATGTTATAACTTATTCAATGTTTGGGATTTTTTAGTGATTCCAAGTCTCACCCAAGAACAATTAACCCAGCCGAGTTTTTGAAGTCTCTCCCCCCTCTTTGGAGCTCTGGTTAATCGAGTTTTGGTGCCGAACTTCATAGGATTCCTCAAATCGCCCAGATTTAAAGAGGTAAAGTATTTCTTTCATAACTCTCTTAATTATCAATATTTTACCTCCATTCCAGCTCCTAAATTACCTAATAAATATTTTTCGAACTAACCCTAAATTTTTTATGTTTTAAATTTCATATACTGGTGTTTTGGAGGGATTACTTAAAGATACTTCAAGTAAATGAGTCCTTTTCTTTCCTCTTTCAAACTACTTAGGGTTTCATTCATTGTTCTTAGGGTTTCTTTGCTTATCATTTAGTTTCCTAATTTCTAGAAACTAGGTTTTTGAACCTAGAGTTTAACTTCAGGATTTATTGGCCAATTTTTGTGGTTTTAGGATTGATCTATGTCTCTCTTGGTGCGGCGGGGGTGCGATTTGATTTTCGCACGGAGATTCAAGGGTTTTTGTTACTTTGGTAGGTGATTCCATTGTGTGTGAAATTTTTGTGAATTAGATTTCCGTGTTAATGGTACCTTAATGTTTATTTCACTTGAATGTTTTTGTAAAAATTGGTTTTAGTTTCATTTATAATGCAAATGAATTTTAAGTTCCAATTTTTGGTGAAATTGGGGTTTTTTCATTCAAATCTTTTATTGGTTCATTTTGGGCTGACCTATAATTACTTAGTTGATTTTATTGAACTGTATTAGGACTGAAAATAATTTTTTTAATGTTTATTCTTTTTTTTTTGTTTCTGTGAAAGTTTGTTTAAATGGTGTTTCAGAAGCAAATGGGCTTTAAGTGCCATGTTTGTGTGAAAATGGTGGTTTTTAAAAGATATAACTTCTTGGTTCACATTGGGCTGCCCCATAACTGAATTGTTGGTTTCATTAAAGGGTATTGAACTGAAATTTTGTTTTAATGACTTAAAAGTGTTCACATAGTGTGCAAAGTGGATATCTTAATGAGATTTGGGTGCAAAAAAATTTGATGTTTTGAGAGGTTGTTTTATTGAAAATAAAATTATTTTATTGTTTGTTTTAAATGGTATAAAATGTGTGTATATACTATACTATTTGTTTTTGAACAGTAGTGATATTTTATATGCAAAAGGATGTGTGTTGTTTTCTGAAATTGTTTGAGCACAAAAGGGGAAGCCCGAGTACCTAGGTGGGGAAAATTTGTACTAGTACGACTAGTGGATCGGATGGGTTTTGTCCCTGTTCCACTTAGCATTTGGATAACTACAACTCTAACTAAACTATGTGGATGATGATTGGGGACCAATAGGTTATGGGTATGTTCCCTACTAGTGGATCGTACACGAGAATGGATATTTCTATGGTTACTCTACACCGAGGTACGAGGTACATAGGGCCCGAGACAAGCTAGTGCTTAGGGGTGTTCCTGATTTTGTTTCTCATTGGATTTTTGGTATTTACCCTTGTTGTGGGGTGTTTTTGGAAGTACTTTACAGTATCTCACATGTATATTTAATGTGTTAACATTATTAAATTCTCGGATTGAAAACTATTTTCATTTGAAAGTTTCATTTCTTTGAATTTTAACACTGTTTCACCTTGTGTATTAAAATTGCTTGTTTTGTTCACATTGTATTGCATGATCTTTGAAATCATCTGGTTGTATCCCATTAGGCTTAGTCTCACTCCTTACTTACACCCCTTGGGTGTAAGTAGACCTACTTATTCTTGAATCAGGTAAAGGGAAGGCTAAGGGTGATGGCGGTTCAGGGTGTTTGTCCCCATCGTTGGGGCGGAGTTGCGGAGAAGGATTGCGGGTGATGACCCCCTTGTCGTGTGGAGTCCATGGGGATGTATTTATTTTGTCATTATTTATTTTTATACCACTTGTAGTGTCTTTAAACATATTTATTCAGATCTGATTTTGTTAAGAATTGTTTAGCATGAAAATTTCAGATTCTAATAATTGATTGTTTTTTTATGATTTATGCTTTCATACTCGGGTAAATCGTTCCCAAACTAGATTTGTTTGATACCCGGGAACTTGTTCTAGCCCGTGGGGATAGGGAACGCCCTTCAGGCCTTGCCACAAGTCGAGTTTGGTGCCATTAATGGTGGCGACCAGATCTGGTTCGTGACAAAATGGTATCAAAGGAGGTTAAAGTTTTTGTGTTATGTTGTTATTTTGGGATGAGTCGGGATAGAAAGGAGCTAGGAATGTCAGGGCTTGGGGTATTGGTTGTGAGTAGGGTGCCTGGCTCACACCTCTTATGGCAGACCTTGAGTCACCATGGGATGTTGGAATTTACGGATTGACTTCACTTCCAGGTGAGACGTGTGGGCTGCAGACCACATGTGGACATCAGGAAGATATGGAGTGGTTGTTTCTTTTATTATAGGAATGTGTTTAGTTTATTTATATTTGATGTATTTGATTACAATTTTCAGAATTGTGGTATTGACTATTGTTTTGTGACTGTTGCATTTTGTAGCAACATGCCTCCCCGAAAAGCTCCCACGCGCCCACAGGAGGAAGCTGGAGAGAGTTCTCCCACGCTGATTGATCAGAGGCTCGTGGAGGTTGTGGTTTGGGCTATCGAAGCTTTGGGACAGGGACCAGCTCCTGCTCCTATTCCTGTTAGGGAAGAAGAGACAGGTCCTAGAAAAGATATAGCACAAGAGTTTCTGAAAAACAAGCCTCCTACCTTCAGAGGAGCTCAGAACCCCAGGAAGTAGAAGAATGGCTCTAGAAGATCGAGCGTATGTTTGAGTTCCTGGAAACACCTGAGGAGATCAGGGTGAAGTGCGCCTCCTTTCTGTTGGAGGGTCCCAACCGTAAATGGTGGGAGTCTGTGCTTTAGGATGGGAAGAATGAGAAGATGCGCTGGGGAGATTTCAAGGCTGTCTTCAATGAACAGTACTTCCCTAAGGTGTTGGCTTATGCCAGGTCTAGAGAGTTCATGGAACTTGTTCAGGGGAATCTATCTGTGATGAAGTATGCCAAACTTTTCATTGAGTTGGTTCGGTATGCTCCAAAAATTGTCTCTAATGAGCAAGTGAAGGCCCATAGGTTTGAGAAAGGCTTGCGACCAGAGATATACTCCCAGGTGTTCTTGTTTAAACTGAGGACCTATGCTGAGGTCGTTGATTGGGCGTGCATGGTGGAGATTGATAGGAAAGATAGGGCTGGTTTCTATGGTTCAGTATCAGTAGTGGGAAGTGGCAGCTCCTCAGAGAAGAAAAGGAAGTGGGAGGATCATGTGAAGAAAGGAGGGGGCAGTTCAAGCCACTCTTCCAGGCAGTTTTCTTCCACGGCTTCTGATGCGAGATCGATCGTGTGCCACCAATGTGGGAGGCCTGGGAAAATCTGACCAGCATGTCCAATTCCTCTGAAACCTTATTAACAGTGTGGAGGTATAGGGCATTTGCAGTGCTTCTGCGGTGTGGCATGTCCACTCCTAAGTGGGGCAGGGTCAGTGGCTTCAAGAGGAGTGACAACACAATCCGAGCCATCGAGGACTGGGGGATCTCGATTTTGTGGTCGTGGTGGTAGGGCTGGATCATCTTCTGGGAAGAGCCAGTTCAGGGCACAACCACAGACTAGCGGTCATCCTCAGGCAGATACTGGACATCTCCATGTAGTGGATCAGTCACCAGCAGGATTAGAGGCGGGATCGTCGACAGTTCGAGGTACCGTTCTGATCACATCTTCTATAGCTACTGCTCTTTTTGATACTGGTGCCTCTGTTTCATTAATTTCTACCCATTTATGTGGACATGCTGAATTTTTCAACTGAGTTGATGTCTTTTGCAATGGAGTTGGTGACACCGCTGGGAAAGAAGAAGGAGCAGGGCCTCAGATGCCCCTCGTGTGCGCTTTCCGTGTCAGGGGTTGAGATGGAGTGGGACCTCCTGGTTTTAGATATGGAACTGTTTGACATAATACTTGGCATGGATTGGCTAGTATACTTCCAAGCACACATCGATTGCTACAGATGGCGTGTGAGTTTTACAACACCTGATGGGAGTCGTCAGGTTTATCGTGGAGAATAGGATACTCGGTCAGGACGCATAGGGCCTCCACTCCCAGAGTTGGGAAGTGTTATCTTCCAGTTATCTTCGCTTGTGCTAGAGGATGGTCTTTCCCCTAAAGGTTCACTACCTCATGTAGTGAATGAGTTTCCATAGGTATTCCCAGATGATTTTTCAGGTTTTCCCCCAGAGCAGGATGTGGAGTTTTCGATTGATCTGGCACCGGGAACACAGCCGATATCTCTTCCCTCTTATCGCATATCCCCCACCGATCTGAGGGAATTAAAGATATAGCTGGAAGACTTAGAATCCAAATGATTCATTCGCTCGAGCATCTCTCCTTGGGCCGCTCCTGTATTGTTCACAAAAAAGGCTGATGGATCCCTCAGGTTGTGTATTGACTACCGGAAGATGAATAAAGTAACAATTAAAAACAAATATCCTTTGCCCAGAATAGATGATTTGTTTGATCAGTTGAAGGGGGAAAATGGTCATCAAATATAGACCTATGTTCAGGGTATCATCAACTCGGGGTGAAGGAGTCAGATATCCCAAAGATAGCCTTTCGAAGTAGGTATGACCACTTTGAGTGTTTAGTCATTCCCTTCGGATTGACTAATGCTCCAATAGTATTTATGGAACTTATGAATAGGTTTCTCCATCAGTATCTCGATTTGTTTGTTTTGGTGTTCGTGGATGACATTCTGGTATACTCTTGCTCTGAGGAGGAACATGAACATCACTTGAGGATTGTTTTGGGTACATTAAGGGATCACCACCTCTATGCAAGGTTGTAAAAGTGCACTTTCTAGATTAGTGAGGTGAGATTTCAGGGGCATGTGATCTCAAATCATGGAGATTCAGTGGAACCTGAGAAAATTAGTGCAGTCATGTCGTGGGAGAAACTGAAGAATGTGTTCGAGATCAGGAGTTTTCTTGGCTTGGCTGGTTATTACAGGCGATTCGTTCGGGATTTATCTCAGCTTGATTCACTGATGACTTCCTTCACCTGGAAATGGGTGAAGTTTGTTTGGGGTCCAGAATGTCAGGCGTCATTCGAGGAGCTGAAGAGGCGGCTGACTACCGCCCCCGTGCTGATTTTTCCAGAGGCTATAAAGGGATATGTGGTCTATTGTGATGCTTCAGGTATGGGTCTTGGGTGCGTGCTTATGCAGGATGATCATGTGGTCGCGTATGGCTCTCGCCAAATTCGACCACATGAAAAGAACTACCCAACCCATGAATTTGATTTGGCAGCGGTGATTCATTCTTTGAAGACATGGCGTCACTACCTCTTTGGGGAGAAGTTTGTGGTATACTCTGATCACAAAAGCTTGGATTATATCTTCTCGTAGAAGGACCTCAACTTGAGGAAACGTCGCTGGATAGAGTACTTGTAGGGGTTTGACTTTGACATTGTCTATACCCCAAGTAAGGGTAATGTAGTGGCCGACGCCTTGAGCAGAAGGGTTCCAGTGCAGGCTTTGAGAAAGTCCAGTGATGAGTGGGCTTTGATGGGGATCTTTTCTCAGATGCATGTGGAGACCAGGGAACACAGTGGAGGGGAATTCTTGGTGAGTGTCCAGTTCACTCCTTCTCTATTGGAGTTGATTCTGCGGGAACAACCCAATGATGAGCTTTGTGAGAGGTCAAAGTAGTTTCTTCATGGTGGGGAGACATCCTCTGATTGGTCGTCATCTCCCGAGGGCATCTTGTGCTTCAAGGGTTGTTCAGTAGTTCCATTATATCTGCAGAAGGTGGTGATGCAGGATAGCCACCAGTCTCAGTGGGATGTCCATCCGGGTTCCACTAAGATGTATTATGATGTCCGTCGGTAGTTTTGGTGGCCTGGTATGAGACAGGACATAGCAGACATTATTTCGAGATGCTACACATGCCAGCAGGTGAAAGAAGAGTACCAAAGGCCTTCTGGTTTGCTCCAACCACTACCCATTCCTACCTGGAAGTGGGACGAGGTCTCCATGGACTTCATTGTTGGATTACCTCGTACACATCGGGGTAAGAATTACATTTGGGTGGTAATTGATCATCTGACCAAATCAGCGCACTTTATTCCGATAAAAGATACAACCAAAGTGAATGAGTTGGGCCATTTGTATCTTCAGGAAGTGGTGAGACTCCATGGTGTACCATCAACTGTTGTCTCAAATAGAGACCCCCACTTCACTTATTGATTTTGGGAAGGCCTTCAGAAGGCCTTGGGGTCTCAGATTAAGATGAGCACGACATACCACCCTCAGACAGATGGTCATAGAGAGAGGGCAAATCGGATTTTGGAGGACATGCTTCGTACATGTGTCCTAGACTTTGGAGGTTCTTAGGATATCCATTTGGTATTGGTTGATTTTTCTTATAATAATAGTTACAAATCCACGATTCGAATGGTGAATTTTGAGGCTCTCTATGGTCAGCCTTTTCGGTCCCCCCTATGTTGGACTAAGGTAGGAGAGACTTCACTGTTGGGGTCTAGCCTTGTGCAGTAGACTTATGAGAAGGTCAAGTTGATCAGGCAGTGCTTATTGACAGCTCAGAGTCATCATAAATCTTATGCTGATCGGAGGTGTCGAGACCTAGAGTTTTCTGTGGGTGACAGGGTATTCTTAAAAGTGGCCCCTCGTCTGGGCCATCGTCGATTGGGGGAAGCAAGGTAAGCTATTGCCACGGTATATCGGGCCCTTTGAGATCACCGAGAGTATTGGAAAGGTGGAATACAGGTTGGCCTTACCTTCTCAGTTGACTTCTATCCATGATGTCTTCCACGCCTCTCAGTTGAAGAAATACAACCTGGATCCATCCCATGTAGTGAGTTGGGAAGAAGTGAAGATAGAGCCTAAATTGTCTATTTTTGAGAGGCCGATGAAAATAGTGGACTCCCAAGAGATGATACTTCGAGGTAAGTCTATTCCTTTAGTCTAGGTTCTATGGCAGCATGATAATGATACACATGAGACATGAGAGCGAAAGTCATGGGTTGAGGAAGAGTACCCATTCTTGTTTTCCAACCAAGATTCATGTTAACTTTCTGGGGTGGAAAGTCCTTCATGGTGGAGAGAATTATCACATAAAAGACATATTTTAAAGGTATTTTTCATTTAATTTACATCCTTTCTTTGTTTTGGGGGTTTCCCTAGGTTTTAGGGAGGAATAGATGAGTATTCATGAATTGGGCCAAACTGTGAGCCCAATTCCAGATTAAAAAATAAATTTTGTATCTTTTATAACTTTTTCATTTTTCAACATTTTTTATCCATTAAAATTCCTACTTGACCTCCCCTAAACTATTAACACCACCAAGGTAATTTAAATCTTTTATAAATCCATAACCAGGGTTTATTTGAGTTTTTATCTAAGGGGTTAGGCCTGCCCGAAAGCCCAATTCCCGTTTTAAAAATAAATTTTTATTGTGTTATAAATTATTTAATTTTTGGGATTTTTTGGTGATTAAAAATCTCACCCAAGAAAAATTAACCCTGAAGCGCATCTGAACTCTCTCCCCCCTCTTTAGAGCACTGGTTAATTGCGTTTTGGTGCCGAACTTCATAGGCTTCCTCAAATCGCCTAGATTTAAAGAGGTAAAGTCTTTCTTTCATAACTCTCTCAATTCTCAATATTTTTCCTCCATTTCAGATCCTAAATTACCTAATAAATATTTTTCTAATGGACCCTAAATTTTTTCTATTTTAAATTTCATATACTGGTGTTTTGGAGTGATTACTTCAAGATACTTCAAGTAAATGATTCCTTTTCTTTCCTCTTTCAAACTACTTAGGGTTTCATTCATTTTTCTTAGGGGTTCTTTGCTTATCATTTAGTTTCCTAATGTAAAGAAACTATTTTTTCAAACCTAGGGTTTAACTTTGGGATTTATTGTCCAATTTTTGTGGTTTTAGGTTTGATCTAGGTCTCTCTTGGTGCGACGGGGGTGCGATTTAATTTTTGCACGGAGATTCAAGGGTTTTTGTTACTTTGGTAGGTGATTCCATTGTGTGTGAAATTTTTTTTGAATTATATTACTGTGTTCATGGTACCTTAATGTTTATTTCACTTGAATTTTTCTGTAAAAATTGGTTTTAGTTGCATTTATAATGCAAATGAATTTTAAGTTCCAATTTTTGGTGAAATTGGGGGTTTTTCATTCAAATATTTTATTGGTTCATTTTGGGATGAACTATAATTAATTAGTTGATTTTATTGAACTGTATTAGGACTGAAAATAATTTTTTTAATGTTTATTCTTATTTTTTTGTTTCTGTGAAAGTTTTTTTAAATGATGTTTGGGAAGCAAATGGGCTTTAAGTGCCATGTTTGTGTGAAAATGGTGATTTTTAAAAGATATAACTTCTTGGTTCACATTGGGCTGCCCCCTAACTGAATTTTTGGTTTCATTAAAGGGTATTGAACTGAAATTTTGTTTTAATGACTTACAAGTGTTCACATAGTGTGAAAAGTGGATATCTTAAAGAGCTTTGGGTGCAAAACAATGTGATGTTTTGAGAGGTTGTTTTATTGAAAATAAAATTATTTTATTGTGTGTTTTAAATGGTATAAAATGTGTGTTGCTACTGTAATATTTGTTTGTGACCAGTAGTGATATTTTATATGAAAAAGGATGTGTGTTGTTTGCTTAAATTTTTTGAGCACAAAAGTGGAAGCCCGAGTACCTAGGTGGGGCGGATTTGTACTAGTACAGCTAGTAGATCAGATGGGTTTTGTCCCTGTTCCACTTAGCATTTGGATAACGACAGCTCTAACTAAACTATCTGGATGATTATTGGGGGATAATAGGTTATGGGTATGTTTCCTACTAGTGGATCATGCACGAGAACATATTTTTCTATGGTTACTCTACACCGAGGTACAAGGTACATAGGGCCCGAGACAACCTAGTGCTTAGGGGTGTTCCCGATTTTGTTGCTCATTGTATTTGTGGTATTTACCCTTGTTGTGGGGTGTTTTTGGAAGTAATTTACAGTAGATCACATTTCTATTTAATGTGTTAACATTCTGAAATTCTCGGATTGAAAATTGTTTTCATTTGAAAGTTGCATTTCATTGAATTTTAACACTGTTTCACCTTGTGTATTAAAATTGCTTGTTTTGTTCACATTGTATTGCATGAACTTTGGAATCATCTGGTGGTATCCTATTGGGATTAGGCTCACACCCTACTTACACCCCTTGGGTGTAATTATACTTTCTTATGCTTGACTCAGGTAAATGGAAGGCTAAGGGTGATGGCGGTTCAGGGTGTTAGTCCCCATCGTTGGGGCAGAGTTGCAGGGAAGGCTTGCGGGTGATGACCCCCTTGTCGTGTGGAGTCCATGGGGATGTATTTATGTTGTCATTATTTATTTTTAGACCAATTGTAGTGTCTTTAAACATATTTATTCATATATGGTTTGGTTAAGAATTTTTTAGCATGAAAATTTCAGATTCTAATAATTGATTGTTTTTTTATTATTTATGCTTTCATACTTGGGTAAATCGTTCCCAAACCAGATTTGTTTGATACCCGGGAACTTTTGACAGCCCTTGGGGATAGGGAACACCCTTCGGGCCTTACCACGGGCTGAGTTTGGTGCCGTTAATGGTGGCGACCAGATCCGGTTCGTGACAATTAGTTACACTGAGTCAATCATAATTTGTACCAAATCGAGTTAAATAATCATTTATTTCCCAACATCCATCCAATAAAATAGATATCAATAAGGCCACCCATATAATTCATCATACAATTCTATCCTCATAAATTAAATATATACTATATATTAAGGTAATTTTATAAGTGGCACTTACTCAACCCATGAGATACCATAATCTAGAATAAATTCATGTGGAATATCCTTTTGAGTCTAAATAATTGTTTCATTTTTACTATATTTCTATAGATAGAATATGATACCTAGTCTCATCACACTACCATACTATAATCCTCAATATATCCTTGATTTCAATTTATATTCTTGATAAAATAGAATATTTCAAATACATTTAATCATTCAAAGGATTTTACTAAACACTACTTCTTGATGGGTATGAAATAATTTTAATTCATAATTCAGTCCAGAACTACCTTGATAATATCGTAAAAATTAGTTTAATTATGAAAACTTATCATAAAATTTATATACACGTCCCTTTACATTCATTAAGAAATCTCAGTGACTTTATAAATATTTTTGGTACATCATTCTAAAGTTTTAGTCAATAACAGGTAATGAATACACTAAAAAACTCGACCACATTCCTCTTTAAACATGACAAAAAAATACACCTAAAAATATTTACTTAGTATCTAATCTCGGATGTACAACTAAGGTTGGAATAAAAAAATCACTCAAAAATCCATTTATATCTCCTACATCTAAAAAATGAATCCTTAAAACATCACATAATGATGTTTACTCAAAGAACATCCATCTAGAGTATATTTATGAAGAATAAAATATCTTCATGCATCCATATTTGGATAAACTATGAAATCCCCAACTACTAACTTCACCAAATAATAAGATATCAATATATAATATATGCAATCTCATCCACCTTTCTACTTTATTTCAAGTTTAAAGGTCATTAACCACTATACCATCTTCTTATTGAATAAGTACCACCATAAGAATATCTTGATTCAATTTTATATTAAATTCATTCACCAGAAATTTAACCTTCTAAGAGTTATATGTGATCTGAAATCCATAATCTTAACGAAACACAAACCATATAATTTATAAAAAATTCATCAATATTTGAAAAAATATATCACAATATATTATAGTTCATGAAAATAAAAAAGAGTTCATTAAATAGGTAATAATAGAATAAATTCAATGAAAAAACCACTATTACATGATCAGGGTCATGGATTTCATAATTTAAATCTTGGGGGAATAACTATCTAGTCCTATAAGGTATACAAAACACCCTTGAGATTTTATGATATATTTATCTTTAATTTTTTTATGTTTTCGATAGATATATTTACAAAAAACAATAAAATTATGTAAATCATGATTATAAATTATAAAAAGAAGTATAATATATGGAATTTAAAGGTAATATAATTATTTAAAATAATTTCTAATTCACATAGAAAATATAATTGATCCTAAAGAGATGTTTTAAAATAATTTGTTTATAAGCATTTCTTTCATCATAAATGTTTTATTTAAAGGTTATTTTATATTATTTTAAAATTAAACCAAATTATTAAATTTATAAAAAATATTTTTTATACAATTATAAAAAAATTTCATTTATTATTAATTGGTTAGAAAAAAAATTAAATCATTTGAAGGTAAAAATAGTTGTTTTTTAAAAACTACATTTATGCATGAAATGTATTTTTATCATAATAACTTAAATTCATCACTAATTATTAAATATTTTAATAAAATTTATCTATTATATATTCAATAAAATGTTTTAACATTCAACTAGTGGTTTTTATTAAGAATGGAATGATAATAAATTCAGTTTCATTCTTAAAAACGAATTTTTATAAAAACTTTTTTCATTGCATTTTGTGTGATGATGTTGAAACTAATTTATACGAATTATATAAATGAAATTTGATAAAAAAAATTTCTAAATTTTTAATCATTATATATAAGGTTATTAAATTGTCTAATTTCATTTTTGGTCATTATGAATAGTCACTGAGGTAAAAATTCATTACATCGATAAAGGTTAAAATAGGTAAAAGAAGGGTTAAACTAAAGATATAAGGGCTAAAATAATATCAATTTTTTTTAAATATTATTTGTTTGGATTATTTATATCCTATATCATCTCATAATAAAAATAGAGTCAATTTGGAACTACTTCCCCATGATTGTGACTTTATTATATTTTAATACTCTTAAAAATTTCAAGTTTGCTACTCCCCTCACTTATAACATGGTTCCCCCTATCTTCTATTATTCACAATAAAAGATCCATTTATCTCAATAAAACCCTACAAAAACATCTTATAAAATTATCTACACAAATCCTATTGGTTCTTTTCTTCTTAAAATACCATACCAAGGGCCCTTAAGAAGATATTCAAAGGAGGTTTTTTAAAGATAAGCTATACATTCTTATCGAGATTTTTCAAGTTGGGTTCTTCATAAAACTCATAAAAATATTATATATCCAAATAAAAATGATAATATAAGTATATTTAATATAATAAAATGTTTTTATGTTAAGTTTATATCCATTTTCTATCTATTTTATATCTAATGAAAAATAAAACATCGATCATGTATATGGAATATTGTCTCCATAAACTGATGTATTTTATTTTTCATTATTGTATCTCTTAGATATAAATATAGATTTATTTAATGGTTTTTTATTATTTTTATAAAATAATAATTATTTTTTATAATAATATATTATATACTTTCATATTACCCATCTATTGGAAAATGATAGTGTCGCTCATGCGTAGATGTAGACTACACCCCCAAGAAGTGATATAATTCATTTTTCATTTATGATCTATGTGGATAGTAATAAGGATAGGTTTAATAAATATATATTATATTTATTATGTAATAATGATTCTATAATGATGAATTATTATTTAAATTTCTTTCTTTATATCCATTGAAAATTAGAAACACCACTTGTGCGTATATATGGACTATTGTCTCCATGAGGTGATATAATTCATCATTCACCAATAGTTTTTTTGAATGGTTATAAATTTTTTTATAATGAATAGATATTATATTAATGAAATTATTTATATTCTTAATATTATGATATCATGAGCAAGATTCAATAATAAGAACTATCAAACCAAAACTTGTATGGAAAATGGACCCGTTTCACCTGAATAATAAATTTTTTGAGGAATTGTTAATAAAAAGAATAATTGAATATTATATGGGAATGATATATAGTAATATATAGTAATATATATATATATATATATATATATATTAATATATATCTATTATATATTTATAATAAATAAAAATTTATTATAATGGATGTTTGAATGCATACAAAGCAATATAAGACATGAGATAAGGGATTTATGTTACAAGTTCCTTTTGTTTTGGGATTGTCTATATTAAATTTACATTGGGGGAAATTATATAATACATATACTTTAAACTATATCTATATTCTTCTCCTCAATTTATTTTTGAAGTTTTCATATTTTCCTTACATTATATTCTCTTTGGAACTCAAAATAGATGAGAGAATGTTTTTAAGAAAACCGACTATATTTCTCCTTTTATTCAAGAATATTTATCATCCATATCAAAGTTCTATAATTTTTTAAATAATATTTTTAAAATGATAAAATGATTGTTTAAATTCATTTTCTAAAATATTTTAAATTCCTTAAAAGGTTTAAAAAGTATCTTCTAGTCATTTTCCAAATGGGGTACTTTTGCCTTTATACTAAAAATGTGAAAAAATATTTATTTTTAATTTTACCACATGAAAGAATTTTACCAAATTAATTAGAACTATTTGATTTAAATATTCCATTAAAAGTTTAAATATTTATCATTATAGAAATATTTTCCTCACTATTATAGGAATTTTGTCTCTAATTGTTTCCAAAAGAGAAAAGATGTTTCTCTTGATTTTCAAAGTTTGTTTTTAATAATTTCATAAAAGATATTTTAAATTTATGCAACATAATTTAAGGATTATTATGGTTAATTGGTAATATTCTATAATGATTCCATATAAATTTATGGTTTACTTATGATTATTATAATCTTAGGATGATTACTTAAAACTCATTTCTTTTGTAATGGTTAATTAAGCCATGATGACATAACGAATCCTCTTATGACATCATTCACTTAATTTATATTTATGGATAATTATTATGTGATAATGATATGTTTATGAACCCCATTTATTTTACATAGGCTGTACTATGATGATATGAATAATTTTTTATGTTCTTATGAAACACATATTTATGGTTTTCATTATGTTATGGGTGGGCCTAAAATTATATTTCCCTTAATAGCATTGGGTAATGATGGATATCTAATGAGATAATATAAACTAGAATGGGGATTGAACCTAGTTTAGTAAGGTAATTTTTACACTATGATAATCTTGGTAGTAAACCTTAAAAAAGAAAATTATGGATTATAGAGTGAACCCAATCCACTATGATAGTCTTGGAAGTAAAACATGACTAATGAAGTGATTATGTATTATTATGATTGAGACAAAAAACTCATATGACATATTCTAATGTTTATGATATATTATCATGGACCATGATTGATTTATTATGATTCCTCACTCTTAAGACTCATATATTTTGAAATTCTAAATTTTTAGGCCAAAACTGATGTTTTATGATATATGATAGATTAGTTATGATATTTTTAAGTTATTATCACGATCTCATATTGTTTTGATTATCTTATATTTATATTATCATTGCTTAATATGTCACATGTTTATCATTATTGAGAATCTAAGCTCACCCTTAATATGTTTTCATTTTTTCGTAGGTTATGATGTAATATTTTAAGTAGGGTATATCTAAGAAGGGTATTATGAGACAATAACTTTTTGGGATATATTTAAGATCTCTTATAAAATAAGTTTATTATGCAGCTAGTATCCTAATATAGTAAAGCATTATAGTTATAGTGTGTGAATAATTGTATTATGTATTGAACCTTCCTCTAAAATGGTGAAATATTTATCAATTTATGCTCGGGTCACCTCAATTGGTATTAGAGTAGAGTTTAATTATATTTAGATATTAGGTTATGGGAAATATGTGGATAAAACCTAATACAACCTATGATAAGATAAAATTTATATAGGGTTACCCTTATAGTGTCATAGGTTGATAATAAGTCATCATAGTTTAGGAAATATCTATAATGATTTTGATGATTATATGATTTCTCACTATGATTATTGTATATCAATGCTTAAACTATGCATTTTGGTTTTAGAAAATAGATATAACTCAAAGGAATAATCCTAAAAATGAATGTGATGGAAAATGCATTGAGAAACCAAATGACACTGGGTCTAGATGAAAAATATTATTATTATGATAAGGAAACTCCCTCAAGACATGAATCATTTTGAAATTCCAAATGAGAAAAGGATAGACAAAAACACTATTGAGTATTTTATAATGCAACATCCACATTATGTAAGTGGGTCATTTGATCTATTAGTGTCTTAGAAATAGATTAGTACCACTGAAAAGATATTCTTTATTTTACAGTTCTTGAGAGATATATCATTTAGAAGGAGAAGCAGATCAATGGTGGAATATTATTAAGAATATAAGGCATGAGGAGGAAATTAAATCCATGACTTGGGAATAGATTAATAAAGTATGTTTCAATACGTATTTTTTTCAAACTCATCTCACTTAATTATGGATGTAATTCCTAGAACTAGATAAGAAGGATGATAAATCCATCAATACCTATGAGGAAAATTTTATAAAACTTTCAATATATGTTTCAAGTTTATAATCAACCCAAAATGAAAAATTTATCAATTCATTAGTGTCTTGAAAAAAATTATATGAAAGGAATTCACATTAAGATACTTTGATATAAATAATGAATCTTTTAATGTGTAATCAATAAATGTGGAAGGAATCATGGGGGAAGTTACCTTATGGGTTGTGGTAATTTTTATAATTATGGAAAATAAGTCCATCAAGAAAATGAATGTTCAAGATATTTTAATAGGGAAGTAATTTAAAGGAATGTTGAGAAATATCAACTGAATATTCCACCCATACTATAATGCTATAATTACAAGTAGTATGGAAATTGTGTTAATCAGTGTATGGATTTGAGGGTTAATGATGAAAATATGCATGAGAGACCCCTTAATCCAAGAGATTAAGAGAAATCACATGTGATCATAACAGTTAAAGTGGGTTATAAGAACAAAGTGGTGAAAGGTACCCTCACCATCCACTCTAAAAATGAAAATGTCTTATTTTATTCTGGCTCTACCACACTTTTATATATAAAGAATTTTCTAATTTTTTTTCATCACCACCTCAATTTTTAGACGTTCATTTGGTAGTAAAAAAATCTAGTGGAATTATTATCACACATCAAGTTTATACCTACTCTCCAATAGATGTTTAGGGGAATGTGATTCCCAAAAAACCTATTATTCTACCCATTGTTTAATTTGATGTTATTTTTGGGCAAGGATTGGATTTATTTATAAAGTGACCATATGAATTGCCAAAGAAGATAAGTCAAATTTTAAATTATGAATCAACCCATGATTGTCTATGGGTGTAAGGATGAATATGAACTTCCAATGAAAATTAAATACAATGTGTGGGTCTTACTACCTATTCATGAGGGATATTTATCTAAAATGGTTGCAGAGAAACTCAACATTGAATATATGAATATTGTTTGGGAATATGTGATGTATTTTATAAAGAATTATGAACTTATCCTTTGAAACATGAAGTTGTGTTTTCAATATAACTCATACCTAGTTCTATGAATATTTCAAATACTTCTTATATAATAGCCCTGATTGGGTTTTAGAAATTGAAGAAGTAACTCCATGAGAATCTTGAATAGGGATTCATATTCTTGAGTGTGTCATCATGGGGTGAACCTATTATTTTTTCTAAAAATAAAGATGTTCAATGCGTATTTTTATTTATTATTAAGAATATAAAATATCACTATCAAGAACAAGTATTCCTTTCCCTATATTGATGAATTATTTAATCAACTAAACAGAGGTCAATACTTTCAATGATTGAAATTCATTATGTATATCATTAATTAAGGGCCAAGAAGGAGAATGTACCCAAGAAAACCTTTCGTATTAGGTATGGTAATTATGAATTTATAATTATATCATTTGGAATTAACAATTATATAACACCATTAATAATTTTTTTAAAATAATACTATGCATGATAGCCTTCTTAACATGCAACATCGATCTTTAAGCATAATGTGATATACTATAAAAATATTATCATTTAAATGGGATTGTTATAGACTAGAAGTTAAATTAGATGCTTGAATAGGAATAAATATATAATGAAAAATACTTGTAATGGTTTTATATAATGTAAATATATTGAATCATGTATAATATATTAGCATTCAATTTTCTATAAAGCCATTTTTTGCATCAAAAATATATTTTCTTCAAAAATAATTTTTATTGCATTTTATGTATATAATTTATAATTATTAATACCATTTTTAGAAATTTTATATAATAAAATTAATATAATTTTTAAATGATCATATTAATATTAACTTAGGGTCGATTTTTGGCATTTTTTTGAAAAGTTTATTTTTGGATAATAGTAGACAATAACAATTTTTTATATTTTTATTTTTATTTTTATGTATATAAAAAAATTATAGTTTAGATTGGATTTAAAATTTTATTAGTTTCTTTTTATTAAACATATTATAATTAATGTCATTATAATCAAAATTTCACTTTATTTTTGTTTGAAAACTTCTTTATACATAAAATGTTTTTTCTGGAGAAAGTATTTTTCATTCGATTCTTTGGTTTTATTTTTAAATTAATTTATTCCGCTTATAGATTTTGAATTTTTTAATTGAGATATATATTTTTAAAAATCATGTCCAAATTTAGTAAATACAGCTCGTTCATTTTTTTCTTTATAATAATAACTTTGGTAAAAAGTTAGTTAACATGGAAAGACTTAAAACTAGTAAAAAGAGTTAAAAATAAAATGGTAAGGGTAAAAATAACCTAATAACTTGTCTAAATCGTATTTAATGGTCATATTTAGAACATATACCAAATTATATTTGAATATAAGTCTTTTTGGAAAAATTTGGCTTGAATAAGACATTAATATATTTTAATATTTTTAAAAATTCACAATGTGTCCTCACCCTCAATTATAAAAGGACACCCACTCTACTCTAATATACACACTTAAATACCCTGTTATCTTGGGAATTCTTTGACAAAATAATTTTCTAACATCCCTCTCCACACAACAGGAATCCACATTTTATTATAATACCAACCTAATTATACTTTAGGTATAATCCTAACGAGGTTATCTGGAGAAGAGGTATAAATCTTAACCGAGCTATTTCAATTTTATTTCTTCTTCTATATTATATAAACTTGTAGAATCTATCATAATATTATTACTATAGTATCAAAAATATACTAAGAAGTTATTATGATAATGGCACAACCATTTTCCAAATATTTTTAAACAAGTGAGAAATGAAATTATCGGTCATGCGTACATGTGGAATACCACCTTTGAATAGCAATATAATTCAATTTCCATCACCATTATTCATGGATGGTTATTATATTGGATTTTGTTATGTCCTTGACCTAGTTTATTCATAATTAACTGATCCTGGTTGGCTACATGGCCTCAATCGCTCCTCCTCATACACCATAGGCTTCTAAATAGTAGTAAGGGTCTAATGATGGTATGGTGGGGAGACCATACCCTATGGATCAGGTCAAAGTATAGTAGAGGAATGAAAAAGATATATAAATTAGAAAATAATATTAATTGATAACCATACAAAGTTAATAAAATCAAACATGCATGATTATGTAAACCTATAAATACAAAGAAGTCAACATATAACATGTAATACATAAAACAGAGCTAGACTGACAAAAGAATAAATAAAAAAACTCCAACTTCAGAAGTCAGCATGGGTTCATGCACAACCACTACTCCCATAACATGTCCTATCCTAGAAGATACAATAGAAAAGAAGCATAAACCCAGTTCTAACCTGCATTCAAGATATGTGTATGGGTACCAAACAACATCCTGAATAGGGTGTGAGTAAAACTTTGTAGGCTAACACCCACTGTGTCTAATGCCAATATGGCCTGTGAAAATAAAATGTGTAGTGTGCATGTATATTGAAAATAAAATAGTATATTAAATATGAAAAATGTCAAGATCAGTCTCCTTGGGGAATACCAGGCCAACCCTACCTATTTTTTTTTGACTAAGTTGGATATCTCTGAACATAATAATAGTAAGGTAGAAAACAAGACCCATGAATATAAGCCTAGTCATTCATGTGTAACACTTATCATGTGTAACCCAAGGAGAAACCAATGAATCCATATATAATGATTATCATATAAGGTTCTACACATTTCATGACATAAATATTTATCAATCAAAAATAATATATTATTATTTGACTTGTCAGCCCGTATAAGGTATTCTAAATTAGAACCCAAGTATCACTCAAGGAATAATATAATTTCATTTGAACCATGATCCCATCCAAGGAATTTCATATCCTAACCTGAGTATCTACCATGTCTTAAAATAGTTTTATTTAACATATGATCATGTCCAAGGCATTCCATATCGAAATAGGATTATTGACTATATATTAATATAATTTCATTTAACCTATCATCCCATCCAAGGAATTCCATATAAGGAACCCTAATATCACTAAAGGCATAATATAATTCATTTTACCCATGATCCCATACATGGAATTCTATGTAAGTAACCCAAGTATTTCACAAGGCATAATATATTTCCACTTAACCTTTGAGCCCATACAAGATATTTTGTTTAAGGAACTCAAGTTTTACTCAAGGTATATTTAAATTCATTTAACATATGTTCCCATATAAGGAATTCCATATAAGGAACCCTGGTATCTCTCAAGTCATAATATATTTAATTTATCTTTTTTTTTCATAACATTTGTATTCATATGAATACATCACAATTAAATAAGGGACATGTGACATGGTCTTACCATTCACATTTAATTTAATTTATTTGACCATTCTAATTTGGAGACAAGACAACCCACCTCTAAGGGTGTTCAAATTATTTAGTTCATTTAATATCTCATTATAATGAAAAAAGAGTAAAGGGATATTATTTAACCATTTAACATTTCAATAATCCATTTTAATCATTTGAATCATAATTGAAAATTCAAACAAAGTATTCACCTCATTTTATAATTTCTGAATCAATTAAATTATAAGAATCATGAAGGCCAAGTAGTATGTTTATCCCCTTTCATATTAAACCTCCAGTGATTCTATTTAATAATCCCAATAGAAAGAGGAAAAAAATTCACCTAAAAGGTAACTAAATATCAACACACGTCATAATAGTCATGGGAATATAAGAAACACAAACCAAGGGTTAGTTCAAGTCAAGGTATAAAACCTCGAATGAATCAATTAGATTCAAAAGTAATAACTAGTTCATGGTATTAGAAATTTACTTAAACAATTTCACATTTAAGAGGAAACAAATGGAAGGTCTGAAACATTACACACTATTGCATGATATACACGAATAGACTTTTAGAGAAAAGCACTAGACCACCTACCTCATTCTTAGGAAGATCCATTCATCCATTATCATCCTTTGATTCAGGTTGGAATGAGAAAAGTTGAAGAAAATAGAAAAAATCCCTAAAAATAGGGAATACGAGCTCACATGGTAATAAAATCCATGATGAAAATAGAAAATTATATAGGAAGTAATGGGATCAAAAGTTGTACCTAGAGGTATCCAACATGACTAAAGATGTTCGAATTGGTGCTCAAAAAAAGGAGGATCATCAAAGACTACTAGGAGAGAATATGGGAGATCTCATGGTTGGGATACTATGTGGAATGAGTGGGGAGAAAGGGTGTATTAGGATTAAAAAAATAGTAAAAAATGGTAATTTCTAATATCTTTAATGAGACACATTGTTTAGATACATTATTTAGTAAATCGTGTGCTAATCGTGGAAGAATCACTATCCCACACACCAAACCATGCACGGTTTCAGTGCATAGTTAGAAAAACCATGTTAATCCCTCAATGATTTTACACCATTTATCATAGTTATCTGGATACCATTACATGGTTGAAACAAACCTTGTGACCATACAATTAAGCCACATGGTTTGTGCTGCACGTTCAGAACTAAATGTGCACCAACCGTGCTACTTGAGCTATTTCTCCTGAAATTGATTTTTCAAAGCCCGATGCTTTTGAAACTCATCCTGACATTTTAGAGACATTTTAGACCTTAAAAACCATCCAAAAACAAAAATTTATATTATTCAAAATATCAAATTTATATTTTAAATTTCAGTTTTTAATTTGGACCATCTTGAAAATGAAAAACTCAAATTTCATTGAAAATATATTTCCATCCAAAACATGGGATCTTACAACCTCCCCACATCATAGCTTCTCAACCATGAGAATACATGGAGGAAAATTAGAACAACAAAAAACAAAAAATGTTCAAAAAATCCCACTCAAAAGGCTGTGTTGCATTTCCAAACACTCAATGCACCTCTACGTTTCTTCTAAATATACAATACTTGCACCACCAAAACCCGAGACAACACTCATAAGAACAAAAAACATAAGATTATGATTACTCAAGACCATCTAAACTGAGATATGATCAAATCATCATATCTTTCATCAATTGGACTATGTATTGTAGGTTCCAGGTGCAGTGGAAGCACAGGATGGGCATGTACCCAACTTCGCAAATTTCCATAATCGATGATTAATCCGGGATCAATACAATGATGAATGTCAGCATCCATGGAATTAAATCAAAGTTAAAAGAAAAAGGAGACAAACCAGATTTGAGAAGAGAGGATCGACATATTTTTTTTATAATTAATTTAATTAAATTATATAATTACCTCCAAGGTGATTCTTTCTTCGTTGATGTGTCTGAACATGGGTCTTAGGTGCGGCTTTATTGAGATGTAGAATCAAAGGATATGAATCCTCTAGTAGGGATCCACACATGCTCCACATATCTTCAGATATCTCCAAAGGATTATCCGAGTGCTAACACAAAAGATCCTTGTGCTTGCAATGTCTAACTTCGATTTCCTTGAGAAACACTTCCAAAGAGTTCTCTGTGATCCAGTGGAGGAGGATCTATCTCATTCTTGAGAGCATTTTTGGAGAGGGAAGAGTTCTCTAACAGAATCCCACTTGCACTAAAGCCAACTGCTAACAACCTTCAGTCCGCTAGCTCTCACATGATATTCATGATTTTTCTGAGGTATGCCTTTAGTCAAGGGGTCTTCCACCTTCTCTTATGTAGAAACTCTACTCACTGAAACTTCACCCCCTTGATAGAAATCCCTTAAGAGGTGATACTTTCAGACTATGTGATTTGTCTGTTGATGAAATCTTGGATCTTTTGCAGGATCCACCGTTGCAGTATTATCACAATACAATGTCATGGTATCTTTACTTCTGGGAACCACATCAAGCTCCTGGAAAAATTTCAGAATCCAGAAGGCTTCCTTGGATGCATCGAAAGCTGCTATATATTCAGACTCCACTGTAAAATCAGTAACAACTGAATTCTTTGAACTCTTCCAACTCACAGCTCCTCCATTGAGATAGAAAATATATACTGATTATGAATTTAGATCATTATGATCTGTCTGAAAACTAGAATCAGCATACCCTCTGATGACAAGCTCCTCATCTAATCCATACACCAGGAACATATCCTTAGTTCTTATCAGATACTTAAGGATAGTCTTGACAGCAATTTGAGGTAGTTATCCTGGATCTTCTTGATATCTTACTACCATGCTTAGTACACAGGAAACATCAAGTTTGGTAGATAACATGGCATACATGATAGATCATATCACTGAAGCATATGGAATCTTACTCATCCTACCTTTCTCATGTTGTATCTCGGGACACATTTTCTTGGAAAGATGTATATCATGTGGCCCTAGAACTAATCCCTTCTTAGATTGTTCCATACTAAATCTATTTAGTATTTGGTCAATGTATGTACCTTGACTCAGTCCAAGAAACCTCTTGGATCTATCAATATTGATCTTGATCTATATAATGTAGGCTGATTTTACTAAGTACTTCATGGAGAAGCACTTGTTCAACTATTCCTTGACTTACTGCAAGACTGGAATGTTGTTTCCAATAAGCAATATGTCGTCCACATAAACTACTAGGATAATGACTGCATTCCCATTAAAATGGTTGTAAACACATGGATCACATTTATTCTTAATGAAACCAAATTCTCTTATGGATTCATCGAATCGAATGTTACATGATCTAGATTCTTTATATAATCCAAAAATGGATCTTTGAAACTTTCATACCCTTTTCACATCACCTAGTGACACAAACCCTTCTGGTTGTATCATATAAACATATTCCTAAAGGTTTCCATTAAGGAATGAAATTTTGACATCCATCTGCAAAATCTCATAGTCATGGAAATTTTCTATGTAAAGTATGATTCTTATGGATTGAAAAATGGAAACTGGTGAAAAGGTTTTATCATAGTCAATTCCTTGATGCTGTTTAAAACCTTTAGCCACTAGCTTTGATTTATAGGTAATAACTTTACCTTCCATGTCTAGGTTCTTTTTGAGTACCCCTTTATACCCAATAGTCTTCAAATCAACTAGATCATCGAATATAACCCAAAATTGGTTCTAATACATGGAATCCATATCAGAATTCATAGCTTTTATCCATCTTTCTACTTCTGATCTCTCTAATGCTTCCTTATAGGAGAGATGTTCATCATTGTACAACAATAATGAGTCACCTTCCTCGGTGACAAGGAAAACACATATATCTAGTTCCCTTACCTATCTTATGCTTTTATGCAATACTTGTGTTTCATGAACTAACTCTTCCATAGGGACTTGTGGAGCTTGTTCCTATACAAACTTCTACATATCTTGAGCATCAACTTCATCGAAATCAATCTTTCTCCCACTATCCTTTTTGAGGATGTGTCCCTATCAATAAAGACAACCTATCGGGAAACAATCACTTTCTTATCTGAGGGGTTGTATAGGTAGTATCCCTTTATTTCCTTGGGATACCTTATAAAGATACACTTTATACCTCGGAGTGCTAGTTTGTTGACTGATAAAGACTTAAAAAATGCCTCATATCCCCACACACATATACATGGCAAAGTGGGTTTCTTTCCACTCCATAGATCGAAGGGAATCCCATTTTACGGCTTAGTTGGTACTTGGTTTAATGTGTATGTTGAAATTTACAATGCATGTCCACAAAAGGATAATGGAAGATCTGAAGGACTCATCATTGACCTTACCATGTCCAACAAGGTATGTTTCCTCCTTTCACAAACACCATTTCACTGTGGTGTATAAGGAGAAGTGAGTTGAGATAGAATCCCAGACTCTTGTAAAAGGTCTATGAACTCTTGGTTAAGATATTCTCCACCTCGATACCATCAAATATTCTTTATCTTCTTACCAACATGATTCTCTACTTCATTCTTGAACTCCTTGAATTTCTCAAAGGACTTGAAATTATACATCATTAAGTATACATATCCATATCTACTCAATTCATCAGTAAAAGAAATGAAGTAATAAGATCCACCTCTAGATTCTACTAGAAATGGTCCACACACATCAGTGTGTACCAATCCTAGAAGATCTGTGGCCCTTTCACCCTATCCACTAAATGATGTTTTGGTCATTTTCCCTTGTAAACAAGCATGACATATATCAAGTGGTTTTAGCTTGGAAGAGTCTAAATAACTATCTTGATAGAGCCTTGTCAGATGCTTCTCATTTATATGACCAAGGTGATGATGCCTCAACTGGGTGTTGTATGATTCATTTGAACTTGGTTCGTTATCAATTTACAACACTTGGTTTTCATAATTTAATACATACATACCATTATTTAAATGCATCATACCATAACATATGTTGTCCTTATAAAAGTAACAAAATTTATTTCTGAAATTGAAAATAAATCCTTATGTATCTAAACTCGAAATATAAATTAGGTTCTTAGTAAAACTAGGTACATAATAACATCCATGTAAAACCAAAATCATTCCCATTGACAATTTGAGGTGGTAGTCACCAATGGAAAGAGAATCCAACCTCGTACCATTGGAAACTCATAGATCTAACTCTCATCTAGAAATTTTCAATAATCTACTTGGTTCCTGCATTTTAATACATATGTGAGCCCCAAAAGATATATCTAATACCAAATGTGTATAAATAGAAAGATTTCACTTTATAATGAATGATAATTGGCTTCCCCTTGCCTATGGGTATAGTTCCTCTTCCAGTGGCCTGATTTTTCATATGCAAAGCATACTGCCTCCTTTTCCTTGCCCTACCTCTGAATATTCTTCTTCTTGGTTAGACGGTGCTTAGAGGATTTATATTATTTATAAATCTTATTCCCCTTTTCCTTGTCCTTCCTATTACTATAAACCATAAGGACTGTGGTTTTTTCACACCCCATGTCCTTATCAACTTTTCAAATCAGGGTAAGAAGCTCTGATAGACTCTTCTCATTATTTCTCAAATTATAATTCACAATAAAACTATAGAAGGTCTTAGGTAGTGATGATAGTATGATATCTATACACAACTCATATAGTAATTTAATCCATAAGATTTATAGATTCTCAATATGGCCAATAAGAAAGACTACATGTGGTCCAACTGGTACAAACTCTCCTAGATTAGTAGTGAAAAAAGCATTGGAGATCTTATACCTCTCATGTCTCACCTTCTCTTGATAGAGACCCTGAAGGTGAGACATCATGCTATAAGAATCCATTTCATCATGTTGCTTTAAGAGATCATTGGTCATGGAGGATAAAATGAGGAACTGAACATCCATAGCATCATTCATATGTTTCTTGTACATAGAGAGTTCCTCATCACTCGCCTTATTTCCAGGCACAATTGGTAAAGGCTCTTCTAGCACATAAAGTTTCCTCTCATGGTGAAGGATAAATCGAAGGCGCCTTTTCCACTCTTGGAAATTATTTCCATTAAGATGGTTTTCCTTATCGAGTATGGATCACAATGATATGTTTGATGTCATTTTGATTATTTTTTCGACAAATTAAGATGAAGAGAGTTTTATTTCTTTATCTGGATAAATATATTCAAATAAATAAATTAATATCTATTAGTCTCCCACTTTTTTGTCAAAACCCAATATCCCTCACCATTAACTTAAAAATATTACTTTGCTTATAAATTCTAGTAGAGAGGATCCTATTTCCATTCATATTACCCCAACTATTGTTGGTGAAGAAACTTGAAAGGTTTTAGGTAAGAATTCAAAATTCCAACTACATTAAATCAAAATTCCTTGATATGTTGAGTGGACTCCCCAATCCTAAAATCATTAATTTTGGATTTCCTCAACCTTTTCCTCTCAGTTACACTATGTCCTACTTGGGCAGTCAACCCTTGATGTAAACTATGTTAATTTAACCCAAAATATCAAATTAGAATTCCCTGATAATTGAAATCACCCCAACTAGGGTTGGTCAAGCACTTTGAACTATGGTTCAATTCTAACCAAAGTAATAAAATTCTATACCAACTTAATATTTAATTGAGGTATTTTATCCTTTATGTGTAAATTTTCACTTATTATCTTTTCACATGCTTGTTAATATTAAGTGGGATATACTTAAGTGATTAACCATGTATAGATAATAGTTACGCATAATCCATTTTTTTTAGTTCCATCTTGTATGATTTTTAGTTCATTATTTATGTGATCATGTGAAACATCCATAATGAATAACCATAAAACTAATAGAAATAAAATAAAGGTTATGATCATGAGATTTGCTATTGGTTAGTTTATCTAGTGTTTGATAAAATAAACCTGACCTAGGGGAGAAACAACTTGAACTATTTAAGGTTATTGTTTACATCTTTCCACCTGTCCACCTTTGTATTTACATAGATTGTTTTTGTCTCTAATCCTAACTTGAACTCTCACGCCCCAGCTCCTGAATACCTGGAGCCGGTGCCATACAGAGGATCAAATTCGGTTTAGTCTCTGAGAAACCAGCTACTTCTAAAATGGTTAATCTTCTAAAAGGTGTTACCTGAAATTTTTTAATCAAAAACGTAGGGTGATCATATGAATTCCCTATAAGGGGTTTTAAAATAAACCAATATAACTTTGAAAACATTATTTAAACCATTTCATAAAACAATATTCTTAAATAAAAGCTGTAACACATGTACACATCATAAAGGTGCTCAATTAAAAACATGCTAACATATTTTCAAGGATACACGATTCAAATATAGGCATGTTGAATAAAAGAAATTCAAAACATGTATGATATAAGAATATGTAATCAAAAATAAAACAGCTAAGTGTAATAAATAATCAAAGTCTTGCATAAAGATAATAACTTTAATTTCATACACTGAATACTAAATTATTGAGTGCTAAACATATGCCATGCCATAATAATTTACTATTCTGATACTCATAAGTACTGGATCTTAACCATGGATATTATACTAGTCGAATATCCATTTAGTTAATTAATTATTATACACATAATGAGGGAAGTAAATATGCAGGACATTCTGAAGCATTTTTTCAAGGCCTTGGACAAGACGTCTAATGATTAAGGCCTTGACCAAAATCTATAAGCTCTTTCACCAATAATATTCTAATAGTCAAATATTTTACTGGTTACTTAAATTAGATAAACTTAATGAGGAAAGTGAATATGCCAGACTGTGTCAAGGCCTCGGCCAAGACCTAAGGGATAAATGTAATCGGACCCCAACCCAGAGAGCCTCTGTAACTGGACTCCAACCCGGAGTGCCTCTGTAACCGGAAACCAACCCGGAGTGCCTCTGTAACCAGACACCAACCTGGAGGGTCTTCTATATCCGGACCCCAACCCAGAGGGCTTACTTTTACCGGTACCCAACCCAGAACATACTAAGTCCAATGCATTCCTAATATCTCTAAATCAAAGTGCACACACCACTATGATTTATTAAATCACTTATAATTTCAAGTACACATATTACTTGGTTTCTCATTTCACATTATTCAAAGTGTCCCATACCACTTTGGATAAATAAAATCTTATTTCATAAATTATCATGAATAATAAATTGTTTTTTTATCACATAAAATAATAATTTTACAACTCTTCCATAGTAATAAACTTTCAATGCATTAAAATACATGTTCTTTATTCATGCTCAATTCATGAACTGATAAAAGAAATTGGAAACAGACTAAATCATAACATGTCAGTTATTATTTAAATACCAAGTTTCTCAACAACATGCATAAACTAGTATATATTCATTGCGCATTGGTTTAAAACACACAAGTAATGTACGGATGGGGTTACCACATAAAATGATAGTTCCTTAATTTTCAAAATCCTTGATTTATGGAAATGAATATTTATAGTTTAAAATGATAAATTTTGAAGTAAGACAGATGTTATTTGTACAAAAATCATGTGCTGATAAATAGTCATGTCTTATTAAATGGCCATGCCTTATGTTTCATAGCATATTATGCCAATTGATTTGCAGTGCATCATTTGTTTTATGTAATTCATATATTAAATTAAACATATCAAAAGACATACTTTAACCACTTAAGTTTATTTAGGCCAATTTAATTTGGGTTGCGGTTAAAACCTATAGGTGCATATATAAAACCACATATATAAATTATGTATATGTCGCACCCTCTTACATCACTTTGAAACAATTATTCGTCGAGTTTAAAATCAATTACTTATATAAATATATTTGTATGGTGAAGAAAATCTTGTGACCACATACATATATTTATGTACATATATATATATATATATATTTTTCATGTATAAATAAATTAATCAAACAAATACATGTTTGTAAAATAAAAATAAATGATACTCCTCATATGCATAACTAGGAAATAGAGAATAATATTAGAATGAATGAATAATCTTCCTTTCAATAATTTAATAAGAAAACCATGAACCAACCACCAAAAATAATTTTTAGCGCACCCTTAAATTTTATATTCTGAAAAATAAAATTACCTATTTTTATATATATTAACATCTTAAAAGAAAAGTAAATCATCTTAAATAACATAAAATAGAGATAGATTGAATTATGTGTGTATATCCGAATATACATTAAGTGTATAACAGAAAATAATTATAAATTAAAATAACCCTTAACTCATGTACACATAAAATAATAAGATATATATATTTGTGTATATATATACGCACATATAACAACCGTAATTTGAAACAATTTACACCCTCCTGAACAACAAGATTTTGAGATAAATACTTAAAAATTAAAAACCATTATCATTTTAAAGAAAATTCTAGGTTATATAGATAGATATGGTTCCTTATATATATATATTGACATGTATAACATTTTATAAAAACATGGTTTAAGAAAAAAAATTAAAATCCTTTCAACACGTGGATTTTAAAATAATAGCCTAGTTCGGAAAATAATATGTTATAATGAAATATATAGATTCATATAAAAATTTATACACAAACATATATGTGTATACCTTGTAAAAATAATAGACAACAAAATCGATCAAATTAATTAAACCCTTAATAAATATATATTTTATTAAAATGTAACCCTTACATTCATTATATCACCTGAACCCGAAAATCCGAAGACCCAGGTTCAGCATAGAAGAACTTTTAAACTACCACAAAGTTAAAATCATACCATTAGTATCATATATAAGTATATACTCTATAATAAACACAACAAGGCAGAATTACAACCCTTACAAATAAATTTAAAACTAATAAATCCCTTATGAAAACGGGTTTCAAAACTGTATATAAGTTTTAAAACACTAAATTTTGAGGATCATTAGTGTATAACAGAAAGTAATTATAAATTAAATTCACCCTTACACAGATAACCAACATCTTGCAAATAATTAAGTGCTTGAAACAAAATTATGCTTGAATTCAAAATAAATAGAACTTTTTTAGAAATGAAAATTTTCCCCTTACCTGCAGAGTTGAAATAAAACGAGGGTTGAAGCAGTTTACTCCAAACTCAGGACCAACACCAACATCCTACTAAAAACTTACACAAGTCTGGCTTTTTTGGATTTTTATAGCCATAATTGGGACCGAAAAAAAAACAAGCAGAGTAATGATGCTATTTTAAACCTCTCAAGTCTCAAACGGGTGAGGTTGATGTGAAAGCTGTGAACACAATGGTTTAATAATAATAATAATAATAAAAATTTTGACCCACAAACTTTCATGGACCAAAACTAATTACCCACATAACAAAGAACAAACAATAAATAATTACTGCAATAGGGTTTTACATGGACAGAAAAAACATGTATGAATTTAAAAAAAAATCGTAAACAGGAAGTCAGAAGAAATTAATGTATAAACTGTTCAAAAAATTGACAAAAGGTCTGTAGAAAAATTGAGTATGACTCAAAACATAAGATTCAGATAACAAAATAAAATAAAGTAATCCTATTGTAGATTTGATAAAATCAAAACAGGATGGAACTCTAAACCGCGGCTCATCCCGACGCTGAAAACCCTTGAAGACCAGGCTGAGGAGTACCTCAACGGTGCTCAGTCTACTCGTCCTAGACCACTGCTTTGGTCGACTCCAGCCTTGGCATGACCTCTCAGACCCACTCGACTCCACCACCGAGCTCGCCTGACCTGCTCGAGACCCCTGGCTCCGGTCCGCAGCCTGTACCCATAGCGAGACACACCCCTACTCCTGGAAGAATCCCGTGACTAGCAAACCCCCTTGCCTTCACTGTAGCTCGAGTACTCATGGCATCTCACACCACTTCGGCCTCGGGTCCTCATCCTCCCTCGACACGCCTCACCTCACAAAACCCCAAAACCGATATTCCCCAATGTGAAACCCTAAACATCTCGTGACCTACTCCCTTTTGCTTTATTATTACTTATTCTTTTATTACTTTATTACCTTTATTATAAATATTATTATCTTATTAAAAAAAGTCAAAAGTTATATTTAAAATAACCTATTATTATTTTATAAATTCCATTAAAATAATCAAAAGTTTTATAATAATAATAATTTTTTCTATACTTTTAGAAAATAAAATTTATTATTATCTGTCCCTTTATAAATCATTTACTTATATATTTTTATTATATATCTTATAATGTTATTATAAATTAAATTAATAATTGAAAAATAAAAGTAATTATCATAATTTGTACAAATTATTTGTATTTTTGTAACTTTCAAAACAAATGTTAAATTTTTATGATTCAAATTAACTATAATTTATTAAAATTTCATATGTACCATTTTAATCATTCCATTAATATATATATATATATAATTTTATTAGGTAAAATTTAAAATGTTAATTTATAATCTAATAATTATTACATTATATACATACACATGTGTTTATAAAATATATTTGAACTCATATAATAGATCAAATAATTGTCCACATAATTAAAATAGCACAAAAATAATGTCATTAAAATATTTTAAAATAACAATTTTCGATGTCATGTATAACCGCATATAAAATTATAATTTTATAATAGTATTTTCATTCAAATTCAATATATATATATATATATATTTCACATTTTGGAAAACAAACAAATTAGTTATATTATTATAGATATTATTTAAAATAATCCATTAAATAATTATATGATAAGAATAAATTATGTTTGACAATAATAGTTATCTTTTTATTCTCTAAACAAAGTGAGATAATATTTACTTTGAAGTTTTTACTTTGTTCGGATAAAAAACTCAATACTACCATTACACAAGAAGCAAGTTTTTTTGGGGAGTTACATGAACCGCCTCCACTATCTTGGGAGATCCATCCATTAAATATGCTTTTAAATCACACACAGGTGTGGGGTAAAAGGGGGTTTATATAAAAGAAACCATGGGAATTCATACCATATATATTAATGAGGATAAGACACGTAGGCCAAAAAATTTAATTTAATAAATAAATTAAAAGGGAACCAATCAAATAAAAAGGTCTCATCTAGCTCGGGATCATCCACATACATAAAACGAATTACACATTTAACAAAACTATAATTCAATTCGTTAATCATTATTATTAAGATACATTATACTCAAATTGATTAATCATTACCTTTAATTAATCAATCCTTTTTATCTTAATCCTTTTCTTAATTTCCTTGAGATTCTCATCCATTACTTTTTACATAACTTGTACCTTGGAAGCAACCTGGTGAATACCCATCCAAAACTAACCATCATAAATTTATACGTATATACACTTTGTTCTTTGTGATATGTAGCATGCACACAAAATTATAATTGTAATACAAATTATACATGATGTTCATATCTTTAAACATTACACAGATGTTAATTAAACACACACACACACAAATATATATATCAATCACCTATCACATTTTGTGTCCCAGATTTATGCCCACATGAAGGTACATGTCTCAAGGGTTACATAATATAATAATAAAATTTTAAATCTACGTAATCTGGAAATAGTACACGATGTATAGATATGACTACATGACATGTACTCTTCTCACTATCCATCTGAAGTACATTCCTGGGGAAACAACGTGTGAGGTGTAATTCAGAAATATTCAGAGTACACAGTGTGTCCAGTGGTCCACACGTCTTATAGGCTCCACATTACATGATCACCAGCCAGGAAAGCCATGTATGAGATACATGATTTGACCCTGACCCAAAGGGACTACACACTGTGTCCAATGGGCCATACAACAAGTAGTTTGGCTGACCATGCATCACTATATCCTAGTCAATACGTGGTGTAAGAATTAACTAAACTGCCTATCATAAATGCACACAACTTGAGTAATTTCTGAATTACTCCAGATGCATTGAACAAAAATACACAGCCTGTAGATCTGACTACATGACATGTATTCTTGTGTTATCTAGACAAAACCATCAGTTCCTCTTGATAAGATCCTCAATTTAATTTTAATCATAAAATTATTCATTTTTGTTAGATCTGTGTGAAATGATAAGGGAGGAACAAATATAAAAATTCAGATTACAAGAATGATTAAACATGAATTGAAAAAATAAATTATTAAATCATCAATCATCAATGAATTATTTAAATAATTATAAACAAAAATATGACCCATTTGATACCACTTGTAGGTTCCTCATGCAACAAAAGCGCAGGATGGGAATGTACCCAACTTTTCAAATTGTCATAATCGATGATTAAAATAGGATCAACACGATGTTGAACTCCAGTATCCACATAATTTTATTAAAGATAAAAGACAAATGAGAGAACCTAGAATCGAGAAGAGAGGATTGACATATTTTCTTTATAATTAATTTAATTAAATTATAGAATTATCTCCAAGGTGATTCTTTCATTGTTGATGCATCCCACCACGGGTCCGAGTTGCGACTTTGTTTTGATGTATAAGTCAAGGATATGAATCAACTAGTGGTGATCCAAACATTATCCAGGTATCTATGAACATCACGAAAGGAGTCTCCGGGTGCTAGTGCGGAAGATCCTTGCGATTGCGATGTTCACCTTCAATTGCCTTGAGAATTGATTCCCAAGCATTCTCCTTGATCCAGTGGTGGAGGATCTCTCTATTTCTTGAGAGAATTTATGGATAGGGAATATTTTTCTAGGATTGGGATCTTTTCTCCAAGAATTTTGTGCACACAACGATTGGTTAGCCGGTGGAATGACCTCTTGGCTTATATAAAGAATAATAACATGAGGAATAATTTAATTCACTAGGTAATAATAAATAATTAGCATAGGTTCCATTACTTAATTTATTATTCCATGTGAAAGCCCCATGTAAAATAATAATATAAATATTATTATTTCTATGACATGTGCTTAATGAATTTAATTCACTAGGTAAAGAATAAATAATTAGCACAAGTGTCATTACTTAATTTATTATTCCATGTGAAAAGTCCATATCAAATAATAATAGCAATGCTATTATTTCCATGACATGTTTTTAACATGAAAATTATATTTAAATATCATTTAACCAAATAATATTCAATATTATTTCTCATAGACCCATAACTTTGTCCACCAATCCTCCTCAATATTTATCAGGCCTTAAATAATGGCTTTTTTTATTAAATAAATATAACTACATTATTCAGTGATAAATAAATATTCCATCCACAATATGTTCTCTAGAATAACTAGAGATGAAATAAATGCAATTTGGAATACTTGAATAATTATTAAACCACAACCAAGAATAATATTTATTCAACTTATTAAATAAATAAATTATTTAGCAGAGATACTAGCTACACTTAGTGTGTGACCCTCTAGGCCTCTTTCTCATTGGCATTTGGCGAGCTTTCCTAAAGTCCAAGATTACTATCTAGTAATGGGTCAAGGAACCCAAGATAAAGAAGTTGATGTCGCAACAACATGTCACCTCATACAAACTCTTACCGTGTAATATGATCCCTTTATCCTGATATCTCCAATCAAGTGGGTTGTATACAAGTTCCATTAACCCATGTGCTCGATTTATCATTTTTTGACTTCTCAAAATTGAACTTGACTAGAGAAAACCATCTACATGGATTTAGTTAGGCTATATCATTTCCATCAAAGGGACTGAGATATCTACTTCTGCAGAAGTGAAAAATCCTTTCTCTCATTATTCATTAATGCAGTATTACTCATTACGCACCCAACATATACTACCTCACTGTGAACTTCTATCGTCATGGTTTTTCTAAATACATATAAGTACATGAGTCATAATACCCATTAATAATAACCTTAAAGTCTAAGGACCAATACACATGTCTACATATAGGAACATTGAATGACACTTATGAATGTGGACTTCCTACTAGCGAGTCTTATTCTCATAATATCCTCTTGGATATTACTAAGGGAGCACACCATGAGAAGCTGCCTCAAATTTTCATGAGTCCCCACCCCTGATAGCCTATATCATTTGTGTCCATTCAAATGATATCATCCAGCCATAGAAAATATATTCAAGAATAGTTTCATGGAACTTACAGGTTCTTATCATAGTAGGGATCCACTATGAACTTTTAGTGCGACAACTATTCTTAGGACATTATCACAAACTATGGAATGAATAAGAACAATCCTGATGTGATAAGAAGTTTATAATATTCATCCAATGAATACAGGTTTATCATAAAGTACAAAGAAGTTTGTTTTTAGGGAACCAACTCCAACATGGCTCTCACTACCATAGGTTCTATAATTTAATATCTGATTTTTAGTCATGAAACTCCTACCATTGGAATTTACAAATGACGTATTCCATTAGCATCCTAATGATTCTACTTGAACATTTCTCAAATCGTTAAACCTAATCACACATGAAGTCACTACCATCAATCCTTGATTTTATCTAAATAGTGAAACTAAAATCTTCATAGATTAGCCTATCCATGACATGATTTACTCAAAAAGCCTAGAACGACCCTTACACTATATCTATATCATATCAATGGTGTGCTAGATGTGGTTCCTCACTAACTGTATACAACAGATTAAGAAAAATTATGTTGAATCACCACCAGCCATCAATTTATGAAAAATACCATCTTCAACAGCTGGAACATCAAAAAATATATTTTGGGACCTTTAATCCAAGCCCCACTGAGATTATTTTGAGCATTCTCAATGAATCCCATAGTCAAATTTTGGTGATGTCACATGGTTGAACCATCCCAATTTCATTTTCATGACCATAAAACAACATGAACACCGGTGGAATCCCAATTCAATACCCTTGGATCATCACAAGCAATCCTTAGCCTAACACCCAACCACATACATCCACATGTATTTATTCAAACCAGTACCTGAAATTACTGAGGAAACTAATATTTCTTAGTTACACCATCTAATGACATCATAAATCCAAACATCCATCAAAATGTCTTCCCAACCGTACCAAAAACCCTTCTTAGATGAGGGTTATCCCCCAAAAACCGATGATAAATTCCTCACCATAAATATTTATTTACACCGCTCCTTAAGCATAGTTCCAAAGGAGCCCCTTTATCAAAATAAACATGTAATTTAATTTTAAATCAACGTATAGCCAACAATATCTCAGTATAATCAGGACGATGTCATGATATTGGCCATGGACATCTCTAGATAGGGAGTACACTAAGACACTACCAATGATTACCCCCAAAACCCAACCATATTATGTTTCACATCACCTCATCCCAACCTACAAAAATGGAGACCATGAAATTAACCAAAGATTCCATCGATAGGCATGTATCACTCTCCCCAATCCATGTTACCTTCGAACTAGGCTTTACATTCCTTTAATCATCCCTTGGAACTACGTCTCCTGAAAATGTGTGTCTGGGTACAACCATGAGTTAACCACCTCATGACACCAAATTTATTCCTCAATAGAGCTCATCAACCATTCCTAACATGAGCATGTTAGCCTTCCATTGAAAGGACTTCAACTACAACCTGAGACACTTTAGTAAAATTAAAAAATGTCTCCAGCATAGTTTCCAACCAAATGAATCCAACTCTATGTAGAAAAGCTAGTCAGAGCACCTGTAACCGAATCTTTACAGAAACATTTAGCTACAGTGTCTGATATGTCATCACTACTCAATCGTGACACCCTTACCCCTAAATGAATACATTAATCATTCAATCAAACTATGCATGGATCATGCCTTATCCTCAGTGAACCCTCCATACTTGGATTGTCATTGTTTACCATAGGTGACCCATAGTTTTCCACCAGTTGTAAAAAAACTGTATCATAACCAAACTGTACATTTCTAAGGTTCACACATGAAAAAAAGCTGTTTTATTTTTCACAACATAGACAAGAAACTCTAAGATCACTATTCAAACTTTCTTACTGAACTATTAATTGATCCACTTCAGGATGTCCTGTTAAAAGGATATCCATCTGAACAACTAAAATCTTATTTAAGGGCACTACCATGTTACCTTAAATCTCAATGGTACCTATGGTTGTTCAGGAATTAACACTAAATTCCAACCTTGAATTTTAGTTTTTATCAACTATTTGGTACTCAACCAATAACTTTTTCATTGTTTTTCCTTACAAGCATAGATACACTACTGACCCGATACATCTCTCAGATTGCTTATTCTCTACAAGAATAAATCTAACGTCTAAAATTGATCCAAAGTCATAATTAAGTCTAAAAATCAATAGTTAATTCAAAATTAGATGCTTGAACTTACTAGACCATCAGATTCTAGAAACTATTATGACCATTCCCAAATGGTCATAAATGGTCACATTCCCTCAACATTATAAGACATGATTTCTTTGATCGATGTGATTCTCCCCACCTTTGGAGTTTCCAAGTCATCATACTACTAAAAATAGTTACTTATCCCAGGGCACCTACTCTATCCACCACTAAACTCATATGGGTTGATTAACCAATTTTTAATAATTTAATGGGAATAGTGTATAAAAATGCATTCTTCCATGACATCACAACATCACAACATCACAACATGCACATTAATTCTATTTTAATTCACTTCCCACAACACTATGAATCCCAATATGTGATAGTGTACTCAAAGTATTGAACCATAACTACATTATCCCACCCAAAAATTCACCTGGTTGGTGGCTTCTTAAGACATATTTTAAAGAAGAGGAAAGGTTATACTATCAACAAAGAAGATGAACATGAATGATGAATGTATAACCAAATAATATTGATAATTTCACGATTCTAACATCCTTAACAAGGATAAAATTACTAAACAACCTCCCATCCACCCAAGGGGTATTGTTTCACCATTAAGAATCCTACATGATTCAAAAAACACTCAAACATAACCTATCATCTTGAAAAATAATACAATCATTTAAAAATTCTTTTACCTATGATGTAAATACCTCAATGGATAACTCCTCACATACTTAAGGAATTGAATCCAAACCCATTTTCATGCCAAAAAAAATCAGCTAGCTCACCCACAAAGACTCTAAGTCCAACATAATAGATGAATTCATCAGAGACCCATGGGAAACACTCATGCTACCATGAAATTTAACTCTAAAGGAAACATTAGAATTAACTCTCATATGAGGTACCATGCTATAGGAACCACTAAAAGGTTTTATTTAAGCTTTAAGTCATTATATATTTATTATAAACATTAAATATGCTCTAATAAATGAATTTTCAGGTGTCATTGATAGAGGTACCACTGTACTTGGCACTCTTCTTAGATGGAATCTCATACAATTCTAGGAAAATTATCTCATAATTTAATTTCAAAAATTAATTTATCTATAAGTTCTCACAAATGGATTATTTAAAGAAAATGACCTCATTAGATATATAGAAAAACACCATTAAGGTTGTAATTAGAATTTTAATTAACTTATTATTCATAAAAATAAAGAACACAAATATAAAAAAAAGATTTTATCATATTAAGGGGATGGTTAAGTAAGATTCCACCATACATTTATATGAAACACAACACAAGTGGATATTAAAAATTTAAATAAATGTACCTATTTATCATAAACATACTTCCAAGGGTTAACAACCAAGTCATATAAAGGTAAATTCAACCTATAAGGGTCAAGTAATGCCAATCAAGGTTCAGTTTTATGGGAATACATTCCAAATTTATGGAGTCAACACTCTATAAATTACAATTAACATACCATTTAAGTACAAACCATTAATGGATAATTTATCTTAGTGGATTTATATCATAGGGATACAATTATAAGATGGACATACATGGTTTGAATCAATTATATAAGGACACAATTATGAGAGCATACATTCCCAAGTTATGGAGGGAACCTCCCCATAAGTTACAATTGACATCCCATTTAACTAACATACATAATAAATAAATTGTATTTTTACAAAAAAATACAATTAATTTCCATTTTCATGATTCTATTCTGGTTAATTTATCAACTCATTTTAAAACCATTTTGTAATTCATCACATATTGGATAAATAAAATGTCACCAATATGATATATGGAAAACACAAATTAGATTGGTGTATATACTTTATTTAACCAACCATATACAATAATGGTAACATGAAAAGCTATCAAATCAGAAAAGAATATAAGTAGACATGGAAATAGTCACACCAGCATGGTATATAGATAAAAATGCTAATTAATAACACAAGAAAAATATATAGATAAGAATACTAACGACATGTGAATCCTATGTTCCCTAGAATGATACATGAACACCCCCTCTCTTTCCATACCCATACAAGTGGTAAATCTCATAAATTAGTAACCAGTACAAATAAAAAAAGTCACTCAAGGTGAAATGATAATAAACTATAATAATAAATAGAAAAAAATAGTCCCAACACTAAAAAACAGGTCTTTCCCTAGTGCATGGTTTGCTCATTCCCAAACATGAGCTATTTACCAAGTTCTTACACATTCCAAGTCTCCTTTATAACATCACCAAAATAGAAATAAAAGTAAAAAATAATCCTATGATACCCATTGTGATATCACTAACCCATTTCACTCATAATTTATTGACCTCGATTAGCCACTTGGCCTTATGTGCCCCTCCATACATGCCACAGGCTATTAACCAATAAATAGGGTCTAATAATGGTATAGTGGGGAGACTATAACCTATGGATCAAAATTATGTATAGTGAAGGAATAAAAAAAGATATAAATAATGGAAAATAAATATAACTACTAACCCAAAAATTATAATAAAACCAACCATGAATGAACATATTAATACATAAATATAAAGTAATCAACATACAATAGGTAATATATAAAATAGGTCTAGAATAACAAATGAATAAATAGAAAAAAGTACCCAACTCTAAAAGTAAGCCTGATTACATACTAAAACACTACTCCCATTCCATGCCCTATCTCAAAAGATAAAACATTAAATAATCATAATCTAAATACGAAGTTACATCCAAGAGATCCATTCGAGTACCAAACAACATCTTGAACAGGGTGTGAGTAAAACTTAGTATGCCACCACCAATGGTTTCCAATGATAATTGTTGAGCCCTCTGGAAGATTGTTGAATTCTTCCTATGATTGCTGTTTTAATAATCACAAATCATTGTTACTTAATCCGGTTGGATTTCTCATATACATAATCACGATCTTTTAGTGAATCTGTTTATATCGGTTGGATCATGTTCTTATCTCTTTGGTATTGATTTACAAGTATTCTGGAAGTCTTCTGGATCAAACAGACACTTTGTGTTCTGTCAAGACAACGGTCGCACCGATCCATATCACAAGACAAAGGTCGCACCGATCATGACACACCGATGCTGATCATCTGAGTCACCGAAGATGTCTCACCGATGCTGATCAAATGAGTCACCGATCATGACACACCAACGCTGATCATCTGAGTCACCGATCAGAACACACCGATGTCTAGCCACCGATGCTGATACTGATGAGCTACCGATACAGACTAGTCACCGTTACATTAAAGTCCATCGTTACAGAACAGAGCTACCGATACACACAAGTCCACCGATATGTTGAAGCTACTGTTATCAAAGGAAGTCTACTGATACAAGACAGACCTATAGCTACCGATACAAGATAGAGCTACCGCTACCGATATAAGAAGGTTACCGTTACATCAAAGCCTACCGATACTCGAAGGTCACCATTATGCAAGTCTACCGATACACGGAAGGTTACCGATATACTAAGCCTACCGATATAAAAAGGTTACTGATAGAAAGGCTACCGTTACTCAACTCTAATCGTTACACAAGAAGATACCGTTACTCAGCCCTACCGTGACATCTACCTACCGATATCCAAAGCTACCATTCCAGAGACAGAACCCGACACTGCTTTAATTTCTTTATTATTATTTAATCTAACCAACGATCATATCAGGTATATTTTAATACACTGACATTTATTTAATGTGTGTTGTTGGTTGTCAGGGAACCGTACCTCGTACCTGCAAAAAGTAAATCATCTTTTGCCGGAGCTCGTGCTTTAAATGAAAGAAGGATGTGCTGCTGAAGTAGAGAGGAATGAATAGACAAATACATAGAGATATACATACCACCACGAGGTGTGCTGGAAGAACAACCTAGTGTTAATACAAAGAGACAACTTAACTTACACGAGGAACTCATTTTCATTACTGCATACGAGTGAATAGATGAGAACGAGAACATAACACAAGAACTTCATCGACTACCTTTTTCTCTGTCTCTACACCTGGAAGTCAAGGAAGCAGACGACACTCTGTTTTCCAGAAAAAAACCAGAAGAGGACTCAGAACCAATTCTGATCAATCCAAAGGAGTCCAGAGTTGCACTGAAATCACTAGTGCCATTTCTAAACTCTAAATCTTTGCCTCTGTGATTTATCTTTTTACATATTGAGCAGTGTGTGTTATCTTCTGTATTTTACACACACACTATCTCTTGTACTTTAACTGGAGGATCTGTAAATCCTCACTCAAACTCTTGCATCTTTTATTTCCCACTGGGATAGTGGTAGAGGTTGTGTGTGACCTGGACAGCTGGAGCTGCTATTTTTGTTTCCACGTATAACAGTGGTAGAGGTCCTGGACCTGGATAGTTGCATACTATTGTAATCCTCGATCCAGGGTGTGGATCACTTTTATATAACATTTTGAAAGGACTAAGTCTTAGATTGAGACTGAACCTCTTGGTTAAACCTGATGTGCTTATTTATTTTCAAAGTTATTTTTATTCCGCTGCGAACTACTTTAAAACCAAAACTTTTTTAAAGTCACTTTGATAATTAAACTCGCAAGTGTTTATATTAGTTGTAAATCAGTAAGTTAGTTTCAAAAGTTAATCAAATCTTCTGATTTGATTAACTGAGAAATAATCAATCCTTTGAGAACCTAACAGAACCTTTATTTTGATATAAATTCACTACAGTTTAATTCTGTGTTTTATTTGGGGGTTTTTAAGACAAAGTTTTAAAAACAGAAATTTTAATTGGAACTCAATTCACCCCCCTCTTGAGTATCCACTCCGACCAACAATAATATATCCTATGAATATAAAATGGGTAGTGTGAAGGTATATAAAAAATAAGTAAATTAAATATAAACCATGTTGGGATTAGGATCCTTATAGGATACCTGGATGAATCTACCTTCTTCGGACTAAGCTGGATATCTATGAACATAAGAATAATAAGGTAAAAAATAGGACCAAAGACTACAATCCCAAGCATCCATGTGTAAAACTAGTCATTTGGGATCCACATAGAAACCATGTAATCCATATATAATGATTGTAATATAATGGTATATATATTTAGTGACATTAATGATTTAGTAATCAAGCATAATATAATATTATTTGACCTATGAGACCATATAAGAAATTTTGAATCAAAACCCAAGTAGCGATAAAGGGACAATATAATTTTATTTGACCTATGATCCCATATAAGTAATTTCATATCAGACCCTATGTATTCTCCATGGATTAATATTTCTTCATTTAACCACTAATCCCATCCAATACATTCTGTATCAGAACCTGAGTATCACCCATGGCTGAATATAATTTCATTTAACCTATGAGCTCATCCAAGGCATTCTATATAAGGAACCCAAGTATCATTCAAGGTGTAATATAATTCATTTAACCTATGATCCTGTCCAAGTAATTCCATATGAGGATCCTAAGTATCACTCATGGAAAAATATATTTCCACCTAAACCATGATCCCATCGATGACATTCCATATAAGTAAACTAAGCATCAATCATGGTGCATTATAATTCATTTAACCTATGAGACCATATATAGAATTACTTATATGGATAACTTGTATCACTCAAGGAATAATATATTTTATTTATCTAGTATTCATTACATAATTAGTCATAAGAAAACATCATTATTAAACAAGGTCTAAGTTTCAAGGTCTTACTATTCACATTTGATTTAATTAATTCAACCATTTCATTTTAAAGACAAGACAAACCACCTAAAGGGGTGTTCAAATTCATTAGTTAATTTATCATATAATTATAATGAAAAAGAGTCAAGAGACAGTATTCAACCATTTAGTATCTCATTAATTCACTTTATTGATTTGAATCAAAATTGACAAGCCAAACAAATTATTCATCTAATTTTATAATTTCCAAATCCCTTTAATTATAAAAACCATGAATGCCAAGTAGTATATTTACCCCCTTTCACATTACACCTCAAGTGATTCCATTTAAAAAAAATATTAGAAAGAGGAAAAACAACACACCTCATAGGTGATTAAATATCAAGCCAAGGTATAGGAGTCATGGAAATATAAGTAACACACCCCAAGTGGTGGTTCAATTTGTGACAGGAAACCTCAAACTAAGCAATTAGATGCACAAAGACTAAATAGTTCATGGTATTAAAAATATTCTTAATTAATTTAAAATTTAAGAGGAAATTCATGGAAGGTCTATCACGTGACACAATATAGAATTATATAAACAACTATAATTTTATATAAAAGTACTATACCACCAACCTAATTCTTATGAATCTTAACTTGTCCCTTTTCAACCTTTGATTTAGGCTGGAATGAGAGAAATTGAAGAAACTTGAAAAACACCCTAAAATAGGTCATATGATCTTATATGGAAGTGGAATACAATACATAAAGAAAAAATAAGATAATAAGGAAGTTAATTTATAGACTTACCAAGAGGGATCCAATGTGATTGATGACGTTCAAATTGGATCATGGATGAAGGAAGATCATCAAAGCCCAAGAGGAGAGAAGAGGGAATATCTCATGACTGGGCTACTATGCAGAATGAGGGAGTATATTTTTTGGATTAGGGTTAAATAAAATATGGAAAAATAATAATTTACCATCACTTTAATGAGATGTATGGTTTGGTAAACTGTGCACCAGTTATGCATGCCTCATTATCTAATGTACCACACCTCGCACAGTTACAACACATGGGAAAATTATGCACCAAATGAGAATTCACCTCTATGATTTTTCACCATATCAAATGGTAAGTTTGATCCCCTGTACTATTTAAAAAAAATATTTCCCATACATTATTTTGTATGGGTTGGGCTACACGGTTAAAACTAACCATGTGTCAATCGTCTTCCAATCATGCACTCCAATCTATTTCTCCTAAAAATATTTTTGACCAATGATGCTCCTAAAACTCATCCAGAATCATGATACATCTTCTAGTACTTAAAAACCATCCATAAAAATAACTTTAGAGTGTTCTGACTCTCATATTTATATTTTTAATCTCAGTTTGTAATTTGGTATGTCCACCAAATGAAAAAAAATCCGTTTAAATTTTAAACCCATACAAAACATGGGATCTTATATATTTATTTTATTTATATGAAATTTATGAAATAATTATTATTTTAAAAATTTAATATATTATTTAATTTATTTACCTCCCATTCATTGAAAAACAATAATGTTGTTCGTGAGTCTATATGGGCAACCAGGTCGACAAAGCGACATGATTCGATTTTCATTTTTGGATTACATGGATGTTAATAATGGATGATTTCACAAATATATATGATATTTATGATATAATAATTATTTTATAACAGTGAATTATTATTTAAATTTATTTTATTCAATCCATTTAAAAGTGGAAACATCACTCTTATGTATGTACAAATTACCGTCTACATGAAGTGATGAAATTCATTTTTCATCATCATTTTATATGAATAGTTATAAAAGTGTACATCATGATTAAATATTATAATTATGAAAATATTATCATTATGATGATGATGGAACTATTATTAATATACCTAGACCAGGACTTCCAAACAAAAACATGCATGAAAAATGATATAGTTATCACCTAGAAGAGTTATTTTAGTTAAGAATTATTAATTAACGGGTGTTAAGATGTCATAAGTAAATATTATGTGGTATGATATTTCTAATTATAGATCCATAATTGATTTAGAATAAATATATATTAATTATATATGAGGTTCTAATGCGTATGAAGCAATATTAAACTTTAGGTAAGGGTTTATAATCTCAAATTGTCTTGTTTGGGACATATTTTATTTTACACACATATCTTGTTTTATGAGAAATATTTAATTTAACTTTGATATTTTGTATCATGAATATAATTATGTTCATTCTTTTTAAAATTTCATTTTTTGTGATTTATTTCATGGGACTTATGATTCAAAAGTTACCAAAGTTGTAAGTATTTATGTAACAATCTAATTTCCTTTTGGGATTGTTTTTGATAAATTTACATTGATGGAAATTTTATTAATATTATATTTTAAACCATATATATTATCATCTAATATAACTATTTTTTGAATTTTATAGCATTAGTACCCATTTATCTCTCTTTGGTACTTAAAATGATTAAGAAAATGTTATTAAGGAATAATTGATAGTATTTCCTCTTTGGCCAATGAAAATTTTCTTCCATGTCTATAATATTAAAAATTATTTTACAAAAGTTCATAAAAATACATAAAATGTTGTAATAATTTAATTTTCAATGAATTTGACTTTATTTTAAAAGGGTTAAAAAGGAATCATTCTAAAAGTTTTCCAAACATGTTGTTTTTTTAATTTATTACAAAATTGTGAAAAAATGTTCTCTTTTAATGTATATGGTATGAATAGTTTTTTACACCATCATACCTATTATTTTATCTCAAGATCTATTTATATTTTTTCCATGTTTATTTTAAAAAAAATCTCTAATACTTTGGAATTATTTTATTGTAATTGATTTGAAAATAAAATGGTAATTTCCATAAGAAATATTCCTGTGATCTTTTAAAGACATTTTTTATTTATGATAAAATCCTTTGATGCTAATTATGTTTTATTAGGGATATGATCTAATGATACCATATTATTATTTCATTAGATGGTTTATTTTTATGATGATGAGATGTTTATGAACCCATTTATCTTCCTTAGCTTGTGATATGATGATATGATGAATGTTTTATGATTTTGTGTCACACATATATATGGTTTCCATTATGTAATGGATGATCCAAAAATTATATTTTCCTATAATTAATTGGATAAAGCCTTATATCTCAGGATATAATTATGAGGATATATTTTATTTTCTCAATAAATTATGTGAAATATATAGGGATGCCTTATTCACTATGAAATGGTAAACTGGTGGTGATGCCTAATCCTCTATTATAGGATGGTCTTGGTTGTTAACCTTGAAAAAATGATGGGGTTTTTTATGCATATAATGGTTCCATAATCTTATAAAAATTTGATATTATTACAATTTGAATTCATGGATCAAGATATTTTTTGATGAATCCCAAATCTTGTGACATACTAAAGTTTTATGCCATAATTCATGATTATGATATATTAATTTCTAGGTATGATCTTTAATTGACATTCATATTTTATAATACCCTTATTATAATTATATGATTAAACACGGAAATTGATCGATATCTCCAATTTTTACCATTATTAGGAATTTTATCTCACCCCTTAAAATGTTTTAAAATTTTCCTAGGATATGAAGAAGGTTACTAAATATAATGAATATGACAACCATTGTTTTTATTACACATTAATTCATGATTTATTACATAGGAATTCACATAATAAAGACTAAAATATTGATAAGTATAGTGTATTGGGGTATAAGGTATATTACCTAATAAAAAATTGGGGGTACATCATCTTTATCGAAAACTTCTTTAACATGCTCATATCAATCCATCGTTCTTAAAAATACATGAGATAACCTAAGGACATACATAAGAAAGGGGTGAACTATAAATCCCAATAAGGGAATAAAAAATTATAAAATGAAGAAAGTATTAAATTTTAGATGATAATAATTTCTATGAGACATAAAAGGGTTGAGAATCATAAACATGAACATTGAGGCATGATATAATATAATAACATAAAGGCAACATGAGAATGTGGAAACAACATTAAACATGACATCATAAGTATAAGTCAAGGTTAACCAAAAAATAAAAAAAGTAATTTTCTTAGGATAACCTCCCATGAACCATACATGGAATCACATGAGACTAAAACATTACCCAATGCATTGGAGCGCCACCAGGGTGCACCATAATAATCATATCTAGTACATGCATAAGTGTGCTATATAGATCATATAACATAAGAAAAAATTTCTTCAAATTTATTCCCACAATAATTTAGTGTTAATTAAATACATGTGAGTCCCAAATAAAATATTTATATGTGCATAAAATTGAACACCCTTTATAGGTAATGGGTATGGGTATTCACTAGAAAATTGTTTGACATTGAAAATTGAAGTGAAATTTCAAAAGCATAATGGGAGAACATAAATGATCATGGGACATCTTAATGAGAGTAAAAGGGGAATATCATCATTTATAAAGAATAAGGTTAGTAAGGGGGATATGGAAGAATATATCCAAACATTGGAAATTGGATATAAAAGGCATAAGATAATGAAGATTCTTGAATAAAGAGAAGCCATATAGGATCCCTTACTTCAAAAGGGTGATTCCAAAATATTGGGAGGAGTTTTTTGAGAGCTTGGGGGAACCCTTAGAGGACTATAGAGAGGGTATGGAAGAGTAAGGACATGATATAATGTTATTTAGTGAAGAGGTATTGGAGATTGTGTGGGTTTATATAGTAAAATAGAGGGGAGTTCTTTATTATTTTGCAAACATAGGTTTTGGAATCTATAAGATAAAGTAATCAAAATGAAAAATATTCCCATAGTTTTCCCATGGTTTATTTAAAATAGGATTTTTTCATTATTTTATAATTAAAAGGGTATAAATTATTAGAATATTACCCTTTGTTATGTGTAAGAGAGTCATGTTCCAAAAGAATTGATTTTAAAACCTTAAAATATAATATAGGTTTTGGATTATTCATAAAATATTTATAAAATTAATAAAATAATATAAAAAACAAATTAATTTAAAGTTTAAAAATATATTTGACCATGGATACCTTTTATTTAATTTATTATATTCATTTTGGGTCATTGTGATATCATAATACACATCGTATATTTATACCATATTTAATTTTTACCTAAAAATTCGACTATCTCAGAAAATTATGAAAAATTCACCATTGAATGATTTAAACAAGATGATTCCAAAAATAATATTTATTTTTATAAAAATAATTTTCTAAATATATTAATTTTTTAATTTTAAAATAGAATCAACATTTATTGAGAAATGCTTGATTTTTTTTGACAATAACAGTTTTTGAAGCTGTATATAAATTACACATGAGATCATAAAAATTGTATTATAATTTAAATTTAATAATCATTATATAATAATAATAATAATATTTTATTAAAATATTATTTATTTCAAAAATCCATCAATTCCTCATAATAAATGTCTTAATTGAAAATTTAAAATTACCCAAAAAAATATTTTGTGTTTTATCCTACCAAGATAAAAATCATTTATAAAGTAACAAAAATAAAAAGATAATATATACAATATTATATACAATATATATATTCATATTATTAAGGTCTTGATAAATATCCCTTTTTACACCTACAAATGCCTTAAGGGTAATGGGGGCGATAATGAGATTTTAATGGGGTGGTTCGGCGTACATGGTTTGGGCCATGATCTCAATGAGCTTAAAATTATACCATAAATGGTTTCTATCATTATTTAGTTGTTGGATATTGTATTGGGATTGGTCAATGGAAAATCCCAGTGATTATATCTACCTATAAAGATCTAATAAATGGGATTCATAAGGTACGGTCCTACTATTCGAGATCATCAATTCTTTTGTTTGTATTAATTTGATTTATAAAAACCCTATATTTATACTAATCATACGATCAATTATAAATGACTATATTTTAAATGGTTATAATGATTAATTTCACTTTAAATATGATATTATATAATATAAATAAATAAATTAATGTGTTTTCTATAACTATAATTGGAAATATAATTAAATCACAAAGGGAATTTTATTTATACAAATTTAGGTCATTACAATCTTCTCCCCGTTAGAAATTTTTCCCTTGAAATTTTCATTTCACACAAAAAATATGAGGGTAATTCTATTTAATCATTTTATCTGGTTCCCACATCGCTTCTTCGAACTTTCCTTTTTGTCCATAACACTTTCACTAGGTGCATTGTCTTATTTTTTATAACTTTGTCTCTACAATCTAAGATCTTCACCAGATGCTCCTCATATGAAAGATCATTCTCCAAAGGTACAACCTATAGATTAAATACATGTAAGGGATTTGGTATGTACTTCCTCAAGAGTGATATATGGAACACATCATTTACTTGAGATAGGTTAGGTGGGAGTGTTAGTTGATCGGAAACTACTCTAATGTGATCAAGGATCTCAAAGGGACCGATGTATCTTGGAATAAACTTTTCCTTCTTTTGAAACCTCATGAATTTATTCCATGGAGATATGTGGAGGAATACATTATCTCTAACCATATACTCTATGTCTCATCAATAATTGATATCATAACTCTTTTATCGACTTTGAGCATCCCTGATGTGTTTCTTAATATTCTTGAACTTTTCCACCATTTCATCAACTATTTCATGACCCAATAGTTTTTATTCCACAAATTTATCTCAGTATTTAGGTGTTTTTCACCTATTCCAATAAAGGTATTCATAAGGATCCATTTGGGTGCTTGAGTGGAACTATTATTGTATGAGAACACAACCATAAGAAGACGTTGATCCCATACTCCTTTGAAGTCCATTGAGTATGCTCTCAAAATATCCTCAAGTGTATGGATAGTCCTATCAGATTGACCCTCAGTTTGATGGTGATAAGTTATTCTAAAGTTCAATTCAATATTTATAGCATGTTGTAGAATCTTCTAGAACATAGAGGTAAATATTGGGTCTCAATTAGATATAATTGATAGTGGTGTTCCATGAAGCCTCACCACTTCTATAATGTATATCCTTTCAATTTTATCATGTGATAAGTCCTATCTGTTTGCAACAAAGTGAGAAGAATTTGTAAGATGATCTAACTAAACCCATATAATATTATTTACTATTGATTTATTTATAATACTAGTGAAAAATTAAATGGTTATTTTCCCCCATTTTAATGTAGTTATGGGTAATGGTTTCATCATCCTCTTGTATTTTTTCTTTTATCCTTCACTTACTAACATAAAAGACACCATGATGTATATTATGTGATATACTTCTTTATAATTTCCCATTAATAGTTCTATAAGAGATATCAGTACATATTTTTAATCCTTGGATGGATGGAGAAGGTCGAGCTATGTGCACCATCCAAAAACTCCTTCTTTAACTCAGTATTTGATGGTACACATAGTTATGACCCAAATATTACAACTCATTCTTCATTAGTTTTGAACAATGAGTATTTCCCCTTTCTTATAGCTATCATCTTCTTCTGAATTTACACTTCCTTTCTTTGATAATATTTTATCTTCTCCATAAGGGATGGTTCAAAAATAATTTTTGAAAAGATTTATGACGTTCCTTCCTTTATGATTCCCATGCCTATACTTTTCAAGTCTATGATTATTTGATCCTTCTTAATTCACATAAATGTTAAAATTTATAGATCCTTTTTTACATATAGTATATTCCACCTTATTTTTTTCCAAGGATGGTGGTGGATTTAGAATTCATAGTCCATAATCAGATCTAACCATCTTCTCTGGAACATATTCATCTCTTTCTATGTGAATATATACTTGAGGCTCTTATGATCCGTATATATTTCACACTTATTACTAAAGAGACAATGCTTCCATATTTTCAATGTAAATATTACGGAAGCTAACTCTAGATCATACATTGGGTAGTTATGTTCATGAAAATTCAATTAACTTTTTGTATATTCTATCACTTTTTCATTATGAATTATTACACATCTAAATCCCTTCTTCAAAGAATTATTGTATACTAAAAAAATTTCCCCACTTGTGGGTAGTGTAAGTAAAAGTGCAGTAATAATCCACATTTTAATCTCTTGGAAGTTCTCTTTACATTCTTTATTACAAAAAACATTACCCCCTTCTGAGTTATATTGGTTATAGGGTTTTAAAATCATGATAAATTTATCACAAATCGATGATAATACCCAGTTAATCTAAGGAAACTATAGATTTCTATCACAATGGTTGGTATTGCCCATCCTTCAATTTCTTCTATTTTTAAAGTGTCCATAGATAACCCATAACTTGTGATAATATTCCATAATAATGAGGCTTCATTCAACTAAAAATCACATTTTATATACTTTTCACAAATATTATTCTTTTGTAAGGTTTTTAGTGTAGTGTTCAGATACTTCTCATGCTCCTCATTGCTTTTAGAGAATATTAGAATATCATCTATAAATACTACCAATTTTTTTGAGGTAATCTATAAAACTATATTCATAAATTCCATGAAGATTTATAGAGCATTAGTGATTCCGAATTTAATTAATACGAACTCATAGTTTCCATACCTTGTACAGAAAGCAATCTTGGGAATACACTCTTTCTTCACCCTTACTTGATAATACCCTGACTAAAGATACAACTTAGAGAGGTATTTATATCCACATATCTGATCAAACAAGTCATCAATTCATGGGATACAATACTTTTTATTTTTCATGATCTTGTTTTTTTCATGATAATCAATTCAAAGGGGTATTGACCCATACATTTTCTTGATGAAGAGGACTGGTGCACCCCATAGTGAATCACTTGTGAATATGAACCCTTTATCCAGATTCTCCTATAGTTATTTATTTATCTCCTAAATTTTTATAGAATCCATTCTATATATAGTCTTGGATGATGGAAATTCCCTAGATATAAGATCTATTGAATATTCAACCTCTTATATAGGAGGAAGACCATACAAATATTTAGGAATCACATCAGCATATTCCCTTACAATGGGAATGTATTCAAGGATGATATATTCCTTCGACTCAATCATTTGATCTAGATGTGATTTATCATTGAGAAATAATATAAATTCTTGAGATTTTGGTGCTAAATAATATTCATCCTCCTCCTTGCACTTGTATAGAATCAAAGGATGATTCATGATATAGAGAGTGATATCCTTCTTATAGTAATTTATGTTGGATATATATAAGGAAAGATAACCCATAACCATAATTGAATAAAATTATAATAAAGTGAGTATCACATGGTTCTATAGAAATATGAGCCAACAAATTTTTATAGGGGAGGAGTTATAGACTTGGGATGTAATGATCTCCCAATTTTTCATTTTCATCAACAAATCTACTTATAAAACTTGTGGTGGTGTTTGAATAGTTCTACTAAACCTGTGTGATAAAAACAAATCCATTTAACTAGAATAACATAGTAAATTCTATAATCCTGAATGAATAATTGGGATACCTATCAATATGTTGTTTTTAGGATCCACCTTAGTGGTTGTGGTGGAATATTCTATCCCTTGCTGCCTTGAATTTTCTTGGTGTTATTGTCTCTGAAAAATCTTAGATTAGGGCAGTGTTTCACATAGTATCCTTGTTTCTTGTAGTTTAAACTTTGAACAATAGTCTGAGGGTAGGCTAGATAATTCCTTTATTCTATTTCATTGGTGGGTTTCTCCCATAAAAAATTTCTAGCTAGGTTCCCTTCCTCTATATAGCTAAAGCATTTCCACATCCCCATTAGGCAATTTCTAGGGTGCTTCCTTTCACACTTTTGACAAGTGGGATATTGATTTTTTTACCACAATTATATTTCTCCATTACATGGATAGAATAAAACTATACTTTTTTACTTCTTATCCTCATGAGACCCTTGAAATTCTCTATTCTCCTTTTCTACTTTGAGGGCACAATGAAAAATTTCCTTATAGCTATCAATGTCTTAGATCACCTGGGATTTTTGTAGATTTGATTTTATCCCACCAAAGAAGAATTCAAATTTTAATTCAAAGGTAAAAACAAAGTCTAAGTCACATAGTTCAAGTATTATGATGTTTTCCTTACAAACCCCCATTGATTAATCACCTTTTTTCTTAAGGGAAAGAAAATATCTTTCCATTTTAGGTTAGATAGTGAAAGGATAATATTGGTTGATTTTTTTCTATAATTCCTTCCACCCCATTGCTTAGATATCTCCATCATGCTTCATATTATTGATCAATATACACCAATGATCAGCTTCTACCTCCACATATTAGACAAACAATATAAAATTCACTTGCTCAAAACATTGATGGATTGGGAAGATCTTCTCAATGGATTTGATCCACTATTCTGTGATTAAGGGACCAGATGATCCATTCAAAGTCAGAGGACTTTGTCACATAAAGGTCTCAATTGCAACTTGTTATTTCTTAGGAGGATTTGAGAATTCCTCTTGATTTAGGTTTCTATTCAGAACCTGAGTGAACTAAGAGAGTATCATCACAATGTTTTCAATTCCTACTCCCATCAAGTTGGGTATCTAATTTGGGAAGTCTTCACATTTCCATTCACGTTGTTTGTATACATGGTTCCTAATATTTTCATTCATTATATAAAATAAAGGAAAAATTAGGGATGATTATTTTTAAACTATTAAACACATAAATGGGAATCCAATAACATTAAAGGGATATCTTATAAATGAAGTTTATTCCTTAACATTTTAATTTCTAAGATTCAATCCATGTTATCCATAATATTTTTCCTAACATAAAATTTTGTGGATTTTTTTATTCCCTTAATAATTTTTTATAATAAAATCATAAATTTACCAAAGAATATCCCATGGGAGTGTCAAACCAGGTGTGTAACATGGCCCATTTTCAGAGACCAGTTCACAATCAAGTCTAGCTCAATACAGAGTTTTAGTGTGTTACCCCTATCTATATATGTTCTAGAGCCACATAAATATGTATTATCTAGACACGGTTATATTTTATTGGAAAAAAATTTCTCTATAATTTACCAAAATTTAGGGTTGTTTTCTTATGTTTAGTATTATCCTTAAGGCTTTTCTATAGTTTTCTATTCCAAAACCCAAAAATAACTAAAATATCCTTTGGTACCAACTATGACAACCCTTGTTTTTATTACACATTAATTCACGATTGATTAAATAGGAATACACATAATACAACTTAGAATATTGTGAATTCTAGTTTCTTTGGGTAATTAGGTACATTACACAACAACTTAAAATAGTGGGTATATTGGCTTTATTGAAAACTTCCTTAACATGATCATATTATTTAATTGTTCATAAAACTTCATGGGATAACCAAGGGAAAATAATAAGAAAGGTTTGAGATATAAATCCCAGTAAGGGAATAAACAAAGAATAATATGAATAAAATATTACTTGTTAGACAATAAGAATTTCCATGGGACATAAAAGGGATGAGAATCATAAACATAAACATTGAGTCATGATATAACATGAAAACAAAAAGGAAACATGGGAATGTGGAAGAAAATTTAAACATGAAATCATAATAATAATTTAATTTTAACCAAAAATACATCATAAAATAATGTTGTTATTATAATATACCATTCAATATACCTAGAATCCTATGATACTAAAACATTACCCAATGCATTGGAGTGCTATCTGGGTTCACCCATCATAATCATATCATGTACATGCATAAGTTTTCCACATAGATCATATAACACAAGAACATATTTTATCCCATTTAATACCATTATAATAGAGTGTGTATTAAATACATGTAATTAATTAGTGAAATAATTATAAGTACAAAAAGGTTAACACTCTTGATAAGAAATGGGTATGGGTATTCATTACAGAATTGTTTGGCATGGAAAATCATAGTGAAATTTTGAAGGCATAATGGGGGCACATAAATGTTCATGGGAGGGGCCAATGAGAGTGAATGAGGTATCTCATAATTTATAAATCTTAAGGAAATTAAGGGGGATATGTAATAACTATCCCAACATTAGGAATTAGAGGTAAAAGGTATAAGATAATTAAGATGTGAGAATAAAGAGGAGAAGGAGAGGATACCTTACCTTGAGAGGGTGATTCCAAAAGTTTGGGAGGGGCTTCTTGAAATATTGGGGGAACCTTGGGAGAACTCTAGAGAGATTAGGGTAGACTAAGGACGTTATAAAAGATTTTTGAGTGAAGATGAATAGTTTATTATGTGGGATTATATAGAAAAAAGAGTGGGGAGTTCTTTATTATTTCCCAAACTTAAGTTTGGGACTCTAAACAATAAAGTAATAAAAACACAAACTTTCCCATGGATTTTTAAAATTTTTTTACCAAAGAGGAGTGTTTTTAATTATTTTATAGGTAAAAGGGTAGAACTTATTAAAATATTACCCTTGGTAATGTGGATGTGAGTCATGTTCTTACAGAAATGATTTTAAAACCTTAAAATATAATATAGGTTTTGGATGATTCATAAAAGATTTATAAAATTAATAAAATAACCTAAAAATAGTAATTTAAATGGGAAACATATATTTTTTACTTTATATATTTTATATAATTTATGACATCCCTTTTGGGTCTTTATGATGTCATAATACACACCATATATTTATACTGTATTTAATTTTTACCTAAAAATTCAATAGTCTCAGAAAATTATAAAAAATTAACCATTTGATAATTTATATTCTCTAATTATAAAATAATATATTTATTTTATCAAAATAATTTTATAAATATATAAATTTCTACTTTTAAAATAAAATCAACATTTATTGAGAAATGTTTGGTTTTTTGACAATATGAGTTTTCAAACTCTTATAAAAATTATATTTGACATCATAAAAAATTATACTATCATTTATATTTAATAATAATATTTTACTAAAATGTTATTTAATTTAAAAAACCATAAATTCATCAAAATAAATGTCTTAATTGAAATTGCATATTACCCAAAAATATAATTTATGTTTTATCCTATCAAAATAAAAATCATTTATAAAGTAACAATAATAAGAAAAAAATATATTCAATATTCTATGAAATATACGTATTTATATTATTATGGTCTTAATACATATCTATTTATTACACTAGAAAATTCTCTAAGGGTAAGGTGTGATGAAATGTTATTTTCATGGGGTGGTTCGATATACATGGTTTGGTCCATGATCACAAAGAGCATGAACCTCTCTTATAAACTATTTAACTCATGCTTTAGTTGTTGGATCTTCACTTGGGCATGGTTAAAGGAAAAACGTAGTGATTATATATACCTAGAAATCTATGATAAATGGGCTTTATAAGGAAAAATTCTACTAGTAGAGACCATCACTTCATTTGTCTATGTCAATTGGATTGATTAAAACCCTATATTTATACAAATACTATGATCACAACTCAACACAAATATTATCAACAGTTATGATGCTTATTGGTCTTTTAAATCTAATAGAATATAATAAAACAAAATAAGTACATGCATTTTCTATTACCACAATAGGACATTTAATTAAATCCCAAAGAGAATTTTATTTATAAAATTTTAGGTAATTACAATGAATCTTGAATGGAACCTTATATAAAGAAATATGTTTGAGATAATAAATATTTTACTTAAATAATATGTATATTTATTTAGTCACAAAGTAATAAAAACCTTTTCTATTTTTGAGTATGTTTATTTGGGAGATATATTTAATATTCATAAAAAAGATGTCATATCTATATAGGATATGCTTGGGTCATTATAATTGGTAATAGAGTAGTGTTTAGTTATTTTAGAGTTTAGGATTATAAATATATAGTGAGAACCCTTAAGATAAGCCTATATATAGGGGAACATCCTTAGTTATGGTAAAAGAGAGAGAGTATTGTTTTTTGATAAAATAAATCCCTCTCTGGATATTGGAAAGGGGATGAAACTATGGAACATATTCACCTATGAGTAATGACTCTATAAAGTACAGATTGGGTATTAAATTTATCATTATAGATGCAAGATGACTTGGAATAAGATTGTACACCTATCTAGAAACTCCTAAGGTATATTTTTTGGTTAATTCACATGTTATATATAAATCATTATGAAGGATTTGAATATATAATGACCATATATGGACTAGTTTAAACCTAAGGTGTCATAGATTTAAAATAAGGTACCTGGATTTAGATATCCTATAAATTATTTTTTATGATTATTTGATTTTACCAAAGATTATTATTTATCACAATAATTTTTTTGATTTATTTAATAGTTGGAACCAAGAGAAATCATGTTAAAACTAAATGTGATAGATAACGTGGGGATTGTCCTTATAATAAACCAAATGAAATTAGATATGGAATATAAAATCTTGTGATTATTACTAACCAATTATCTTGATATATGATTAATAATTTGAAAAAAGGTGAGTTTATGAATGAAAAACATAATAGAAAAATCGATTTTCATGATGAACATGGATGAAATAAGATTAAACTTCTTACATGTCTAGAATATGGGAAGAAAAACCTATGGAAATTTCTTAAAGGAATAGGAATTAGCTTTTTGTGTTGAACATATGAGCATAAAAAACTAACTATAGAGAATAAATGAATATTTAAATAGAGGGATATAAAGTACTTAATAAGGTACCATTTATAGTTCAATATCTTATTTATGGGGAACATGCGTATTATCTGCATAAATTACCTGATACAAGGGTTAACTTTAAGAAAAAGGAAGGTTTTATGATATTCCAATTGTTAATGTACAATTATTGAAGTTTTTATGTATTTAGAATTAAAAAATTGTGTTGTAGAAGTATTTTATTAATTATATTATAATTATAAGAATCATGAAACATCAATGGATTGTTCTAAAATAGTTTTTCATTAAGTATTTTCATGCATATGTTGAATGGAATAGAAAACCTAGAAAATTGATTTAGTATAAATGTGATATTTTTTATAAAACACGTGATTGAGGGATAGATAACCCATAATATGTGTCTAAAGTTGAGATAATAATTTTCAGTTTGGATAAAGAGATGGTTGATATAAATTAATTAAATTGGATAACATTGTTGACCTTGAAATTTTTAAGTGATTTGATAAAAAAGTTATTTATATTAAATATTATTTTCTTTTTGTATTTATAGAATATATTGGATAGTTTGTTTAGAATTAATTTTTTGAATCATTTAAGATTTCATTGTGATTTTATGGTAATTTTTGTTATTTAGGGAATTTATTGGCATGTTTTATGATAATATGAGATCATGATACTCATGTGTTTGGTGATAAATGTCAATAATTATCTTGGAAAAAATATGTGATAGAATTTTTTTTTTGGGGTTTTGAATTTAAACATACATACATTGGAGGATTTTAAAGCTTAACTATTTATGTAATGGTTTCTGATTAACTTTGGGTGTTATTTTTTAGGTTTTATAGATTAATGTATTGTTTCATCACATGAAGATTTAGTCATATTGGATAATTTTTTCAAACCATTTTGGTCTTGGTAAATATATTGGGATATAAAGAATAACCTATCATTATTTTATGGATCTTATGATATACTAAAAGTTAATTTTAGTGCTTTAGGAATGGAAAATCCATCCTGAATATTCATTTCTTGGGATAAGAGATAAGATATAAGTGGAAATTTATTGAAGCATAACTAAAGGATGAAATTTTGATTATGAATTTGAAAGAAATTAAGTGTTTATATTTTCTCATGTTCACTATATTGATAGTAAAATAATAAATCAAGTTTAAGAAAAGAATATTGAAATAAAAATTATGTCCTTTACCTTAATTTTTGATTAATTGATGGTCTTCTTCATCAATTACTAATTTGTTTTTCTATGGTCATTAACTTTCTCATCATTATGTTCTTTATCACTTTATATTATTCCAAGGGAGTTATTTTTCTCCTATATATATCATTTTAACATTAATTTTTTTATCATTATCTAGGAACCTGTTATGTGTTATTTAAAGTAACCTTTCCGTTTCCCACTTCCCTTTTTCAAAGGAAGTTTTATTATCCTTTTGGACGATGTGGGTTATCAAAAAGGTATTTTTCAAATAATGAACCCTTGATTACCAAGATAAAAAATATGAGGGTTTGATTTATTTAGTGGGGGAGAATATTACACCCTTAAATTTAGTTCAGAATAATACTATGCACGATATATTTCTTAACACACAATATCGTTCTTTAAGTGTACTGTGCTATACTATAAAAATGTTATTGTTTAAATGTGACCAGTATAAACTAGAAGTTAAATTACCAGTATGAATAGAAATATAAAAATATTTAAAAAATATGTATATAGTTTTTATATAACTCAAATTTATTTATTAAGGTATAATAAATGAATACTCACTTTTTAGTAAAGTCAATTTATGCTTCAAAAATATGTTTTCTTCAAAAATAAATTTTATTTAATTTTGTTCAAAAATGATATAATAATTTTATTTAAAATTAGAAATATTATTTGAGTAAATTAATATAATTTTTTAAAATAATAATATCAATATTAACTTTGTGTGTTTTTTTTGGATTTTTATGAAAAAGTTGATTTTTGGGTGAATAGTAGAAAATTAAGGTTTTTTTATGAAAAATAGATTATATTTTCATGTATTTTAAAATACACATTATATTTTTATTGAATTTAAAATTTTATTATAAATTATTCAATAAATTTAAATTTAATGAACATGAAACATTATTTTTGCATAAAACTATTTTTATATTAAAAATGAATTTTTCTAGAAAACCATTTTTTATCACGATTTGTTAGTTTGATTTTAAATTAATTTATTACACTTATATAAATTTAATTTGATAAAATTTAGTCCATATTTTTCATTATAATTTAATTTTTTTAATGATACCACTTTAATTTTTGGTCATTATAAATAATAACTTTTGTAAAAATTCAATTACCAGGGTAAGAGTTAAAACATGTTAAAATGGTTAAAAATAAAATGATAAGGGTTAAAATTATATAAAAACTTGTTTAAAATATTTTTTTTCATATTTAGAGCATATATCATCCCATATTCTAAGATAAGTAAGTTTGGAGCCATTTGGATTGAATATGACATTAATATGTTTTAATATTTTGAAAAATTTCGAAGTGTGTTCTCTCCCTCACCTATAAAATTTCATTCTATATCCTCTATTATATACACTTAAATATCCTATTATATTGTAAAATACCTACCCAAATATTTTAATAACATACCTAACCAATTATTATAGTTCATTTTTTGATAAGAATACCATCCAAATAAGAATTTAGGTATAAAAATTAAGATAATTTCTGAAGAAGAGGTATAAATATTAACCGAGCATAATCAACTTTATCTATTATTAAACCTCCTATAAAACTATTGTATCCATCATGAAATGAGTAATATAGTATCACAAATATTCTTAAATTTTATTATAATGATTCAAATACCATTTTCCACCTATTTTTCATCAAATGGTAAAGGAAAGTTTCACTCGTGCGTACATGTGGACTACCGTATCCACAAAACGATGTGATTCATTTTACATCCTTATAATGAATTTAAAATTTATATATTAAATTTATAAAATAATTATTCTTCTATAATTATATGATATTACCTACCTTCTAACCTTCCCATCCATTGTAAAATGATAATGTTGTTTGTTTATATGTGTGGCATGCCATCTCTACGAAGTGATGCAATTCATTTTTATTTTCCTAATTACATGGATGAAAATAGGGGAATATTTAACAAATATATTATATATATATATATATATTATATAATAATTATTATATAAATTTTAATTATTATTTACTATTATTTTGTTTCATCCATTGAAAATTGGAAACATCGCTCATGTGTACGTACAAATTACCACCTATATGAAGTGATGCAATACAGTTTTCATCACCATTTTATATTAATAGTTATAAAAGTATATATAATGAATATATTTGATAATTATGGAATTATTAAAATTCTTTATATGATTAATCCATGATTTAAATACCAAGACCAGGACTGACGTACTGAAACATGTATGAAAAATGAAGCAGTTATCACATGAAATAGTGATTTTAGTAATTAATTATTAATAAATGGGAGATAAGATTTTATAATTAAATAATATATGATATTATATATATTATAATGGTTCCTTAATATATTTATAATAAATATATATTTATTATAAATGAGGTTTTAATTTATATGAATCAAAATTTGACTTATGGTAAGGGTTTATCAACCAAATTGTCTTCTTTCAGACATATGTTATGTTATACACATATCTTATAGGATTATTTGTATCTAATAAAACTTTTATATTTTTTATCATTAATATACTTATTATAATTTTATTTAAATTTTCATTTTAATTTATTTATTTCATGGGACTAATGATTCAAAAGTTACCAAAGCAGTAAGGGTTTATGTTATAATCTCATTTATTTTCAAGATTGTCTAGGATAAATTTCATTTGAGGTAAATTTTATTAATATTATACTTTAAGCAAAATATAGTTTATTATCCTCTATTTATCTTATAATTTTCAGGTATAAGTACCATTTATTTCCATTTTTTACTTAAAATGTTTGAGATTTTTTTTAAAGAAAATCCAACCTTATTTCCTCTTTGGTTGATGGAATTTTTCTTCCATGTCTATATTATTAAAAATTATTTTATTAAATTTCATACCAATAATTGAAATTTTGAAAAAGTCTATTTTTACTACTTTAATTATAGTTATTTTTTTAAAAATTTATCTTTAAAAAATTTATCCGAACAAATTGTTTTTTAGTTTTTTACTAAAGTGTGGAAGGAATGTTCTATTTTAACATATATGGTATTAATGTATTTTACTATTATTATGTTAATTTATTTTATGGCCCCTTTAAAATTTTCCACGGTTTATTTCAATTATAATTTTCCCCTTATATCTTGTAAATATTTAGATTTTATGTGATTTCAGAATGAAAAGGCTATTTTCCTCAAGAAATATTCTAATGATCTTTTAAAGGTATTTTTCATCTATGATAACTTCCATCGACGTTACCTATACTTTACTAGGGATACGATCTAATGTTAACATCCTTATTGTTTCTCTATATTTTATTATTATTATTATTATGATATACTTGCGAAACAAATTTAATTTCCATAGGTTATTCTATGATGATATGATGACTGTTTTATGATCTTATTGTACACATATGTATCATTTTCATTGTGTGATCGGTGTGCCTAGAATTATATAGTTCTCCATTTCATTGGTTAAACCCTTATATCTCATTATATAATTATTAGAAACAATTTAATGTTCTTGATTCACTATAGGAAATAGGTATGTAAGCTTGATCTACTATGATAAGGGAAACAAGTGGTAATTCCTAATACATTATGATATGGTGGTCTTAGTATTTAACCTTTACATGTGATATAGTTTCTATAAATATTATGGTTCCACACTATTATGAAATTTTGATTTTATTATGATTTTGACTCATAGATCATGATTCATTTTTTGATTATTCCCCAATATTTTGAAACACTAAAGTTTGATTCCATGGATCATGATTATGATCTGTGTATTTTTGTGTATGATTTTATATTGAAAATAAAATTTTATCATACCATTATTCTCATATATAGTTATATATGATCCTTGATAGATATCTCTAATATTTACCCTTATAGAGAATCTCAGCTTAGTCTGTATTATTTTCTATGTCTTCCACATACTATGAAGAAGGATACTAAGTATGATGAGTTTATATGAGAACATTATGTAAATATTTTTTTTGAGATGATGTTGGTTGTAATTTAAAAATATTTTTATGTATCTAGTATCTAAGTAAACTAAACCTTTATGGTTCTCATGAATCTTTATTTGGGTCAAGACTGTATTTGTCTTGCCTCTGAATGTACCAATAGTCTAAATAAAAACACTAGAGGGGGGTGTTTGGCCATCAAACTTGATATTAGAAAGGCTTTTGACACCATATACTGGAACTTTATTTTCAAAGTCTTAAAAAACTTTGGATTTCATGATTCTTTCATTGGAAGACTTAAAACTTTATTTCGCTCTTCTTTTATTTCTATCCTGATAAATGGAACCCCTAGAGGTTTTTTCAAATGTTATAAAGGAGTCAAGCAGGGTGACCCTCTTTCTACTATCCTCTTTGTTATCAATGAGGATTACTTAAGAAGACTTCTCAATAATCTGATCGCTCAAGGAAACCTTAAGCCTATACAAGTTTCCAGAAACCTAAATACCCCTAACCACCTTTTATATGTTGATGATATCATCCTATTTATCAAAGGGGATCAAAAAAACATTCATTTCCTCAAGAAATCTCTTCATCACTATGAGGAAGTCTTAGGACAAGCTATTTCCTGGAATAAATCGTATATTTTTTTGGAAAGAGCTTTCTTTTTAGAAGAAAATAGAGCATTAATACCTATCTTGGAATTAAAAAAGGCCTTTTACCTTTCAATTATTTGGGCATCCCAATATTTTGGGGTCGTCCTAAAGCAATATACTTTGCTAATATCATTGATCAAATCATAAACCAACTCTCCACTTGTAAAGGGAAGTCTCTCTCCATGGCTGGAAGGATATGTCTGGTAAAATCGACCATTGTCTCTAAAATGGTCTACTATCTTATGATTTATAAATGGACTATCAGAATCTTCAGGAAAATTAATACTTATTTTAGAAACTTCATTTAGACAGGAAGTATCCTTGAAAGGAAACTTGTCACTATCCCTTGGATATCCTGTTGTAAACCGCTTGATAAAGGTGGCATTGGTATAAAAAATTTAAAGCTTTTCAATAATTCTCTTCAAGCCCGTCTTACTTGGCACATTATTAATTGTACTTCTAAAGCTTCTGAATTCTTGAACCTTAGATTCCGCTCTAAACTCTTAAATGGGAATTTTAATTACATCAACTCTTCGATCTGGCCTTCTATTAGGGACTCGTACCACAAGATCATGGAAAATTCTAGATGGATGGTTAGTACTGACTCTTCCATCAATTTTTGGCATGGAAAATGGTGTGGTAACCCCTTGATATCTTTGTTATCGCATAATATTATTCCTGAAGATACTAGTCTTTCTATAAAGGATGTCTTACATTTTCATAGACATGTCCTCCCTGACAATATTTCTCAGATTATTGATAACCACCCTTTTTCTTCTAATAGTGACTTCCTGTTTTGGGAACTTGCTCTAAATGGCATCCTAGACTCTAAAAACTTCTATAAGAATAACTTTTCTAGAAATTAATCTAACTTAAATTGGGTGAGTCAATTTAACAAGCCTTGGATCAAACCTTCCAGGCTCACCCTCATTTGGTGCATTGCTCATAATAGATTACCTACTGAATCCTGTCTGCAAACTTTTAGCATACAACTCTTTTCTAAATGTCACTTGTGTAATCAACACAGGGAGGATGCTGATCATATTTATTTTTCATGCGCGACGACATCTGCTTTATGGAATTATGTTCTTGAATTATTTAATTGCAGATGGCCCCTATCTGACTCTATTTGTTTGTTTCTTAAAAAATTCATTAGATATGAAGGCTCTCTCCAGGTTAAAAATATTTTTCTTGTGGTAGTGGAAGAACTCCTACATGAGATTTGGTACGTTAGAAATGATCTTATTCATAATAAACACTCATTTAGTCTCAATGCAGTAAAATCTTGGATTCTTATTGCAATTCATGAAGCTGCTTCAATTCAAAAAGACTGTTGCAACAACTTGGTTGGCGACTTTGAGATCCTTCGTCATATCAGAGTGCCTGGAATTTTCCCAAGGACCAAATGTTCCTTTGAAGTATTCTGGAAATAACCGATACTGGGATGGATCAAAGTGAACGTTGATGGTTCTTCTAAAGGAAATCTAGGCCCTTCCAGTTGTGGTGCCATATTCAGAGACTCTGCTAGCCAGTGTCAGGGTTGCTTCTATACTGGATGTAGACATTCTTCATCTCTGGAGGCTGAAATGCTGGGGGTCATCCATACAGTTGATTTTTCCCTTCAAAGAGGCTGGCGAAAGCTCTGGATTGAAAGTGACTCTACCACTATCATTCATGCCATCTGGAATGGCATCATTCATCTTGCTTGTCCACTCACCACACTTTGGATGGATTTTCTGAACTCTCTTCATGGGATTGATTACATAGCTACTCATGCCTACCGTGAAGCGAATGCTGTTGCAGATGCTCTTTCCAACAAAGGTGTTCATCAGAGCATGACTTGGCTAGACACTCTGCCAGCTGACTTATTATACTTGTCTGATAGAGATTGTAAAAAAATCCCATCTTTCCGTCTTTTGTAATATTTTTCTTATCAATAAATTGTGCTTTGGTCTTTGACTAAAGCATTACCTTTTTTTTAAAAAAATGAATCTTTATTTGGGAGATATATTGAATAATTTTAAAAAATAAGCAAATTTTTTGCATTTTATAGTTGGGTCTCCATAAATTCTCTTATTATCTTTATTGATCAGATAAAAAAGTCCTTATGGATTACCATCATCATTTTTTGGTAGTCTTTATAAATTATTTTATTATATATTAAAATATAAAGGAAGAGTGTGAATATAATGTTAGGATTTTGTTGAAGACCCAGAAGAAGGATACTTTACATTCCAAATTTACCAAATGGGAATTTTGGAAAAAAAAGTTTTAATTCACGGGTCATATAATCTATAGAGAGGGTATATCAGTGGATCATTTAATGACAAAGGTTATTGAGTGATGGCACAAGGTAACCATGGTAATTTAGATCCATATTTATCTTAGGTTGGATTGATACTATCATTTATTTTTTAGGGATTTCTCAGGGCTATATAATCCACTTTCTAAGTTGGCATAGAAGGGAACTAAGTTCTTATAGATCAATGAATGTGAGAAAAATTTCAAGGAGTAAAAAAAGGTTGGACATCACACCTGTGCTCACACTACCCTACAATAGATATAAGATTTTGATTTATAATGATACATAAAAGAAGGTAAAATGATTCATTATAATAAATAATGACATGGTGGAAACATTTTTCTCTCACTAATTAAAAATTCAAAATAAAAATTACCCAACTCATGATTTGGAGCTAGAAGTAGTAATCTTTTCATTGAAATTATAGAGGCATTAAATTTATCTTGAAAGGTGTAATATATATATATATATATCATAAAATCATGAAGTATATATTCAAATAATTTTTTTTAATTTCCTCAAAAGGATATGGTTGGAATTGATTAATGATTATGACTTCTTAATACTCTACTATCCATGGAAGGAAAACAATGTGGTTGATACTTTGAGTTGGAAGGATTGTGCTAGTTTTTCTAGGATAAGGATAGAAAGAGATATTATATTAATTAATTTGTAGAAGATGGACCTTGAAATCATTAATAAAGAGTATATATCAATACTATAATTGAATAAGGAGATGTTATATGAATCTCATAATTCTTCATTCTCTATTAGTCATGGAATTATGAAGATATATAGGGATCTAAAAGAGTATTACTAGTGGGATATCATGAAAAGGGATATTAATGAGCATGTATCTCAATTCCTGATGTGTTATAAAGTTAAGAATGAGAGACATAAGTCTAAGGGTGTTGTTACAACTATTACCTATACCATAATGGAAATGGGAAAAAATTATAATTGTATTCATCATCATACACCCAAAACATATAAAGGGAAAACTACTATTTGGGTTGTAGTAAACCATATTATGAAATCATCACATTTATTATCATCAAGGAAGATGCATATCTTGATCAAAATTCTAGGATATACATGAAGGATGTGGTAAGGTTACATATTGTACATCATTCTATTGAACCTGATCGATATCCGAGGTTTAGCTCAAATTTTTGGTTAATTATTCAGTAATAATTGAATAGGATTGATCTTTAGCATTGTATATCATCATAAAATATATATTTATTCTAATAGGACCATTATAACCCTATAAGATATATAGAGATAATGTTCTCTAGATTTTAGAGGTAGTTGGGATCATCACCTTACTTTAGTGGAATTTTATTACAAAAATATCTTTCAATCAAGTATTTAAATGGATCCTTATGAATCACTATACGGAAGGAAGTATAAAAATAAAATGTGTTAGGATGAAGTTAGATAAATATAGATATTAGGTCCTAATATATCTAAGTAAATGGTAGATATGGTGAAATCTATTTAGCATCACCTAAGGGAAGCATAGAGTCAATAAACAATTTATGTTGACAATCATCAGTGAGATATAGAGTTCAATGTTATTGATAATATGTTCCTAAAAATAACTACATGGAAGAAGGTTACTATATTTTTAAATAATGAAAAGTTCAACCATAGATATATTATCCCTTTCAAGATTCTTGATCGGATCAGGATGGTTGGTTATTGCTTGCAACTTCCACCAAATATATCTCAATTTCATGATCGATGTGTTAAAAATATCACTTTTTAGGATGTATATAGATGGTTTTTATTAGGTACTAAATTCAGAGGTTGTAATTCTTGATCACGATCATTCTTATAAGGAATAACTAATGATTTTTTTTGGATCAAAGATAATTTTTTTTGCAAAACAAGACAAATCACATGGTCAATGTATTGTGGAAAAAATATAAATTTGAAGAATCGACATGGGAACCCACAAATGTGTTTAGATAAAAGTATCCTCTATTGTCTCTATCCAAGTGATGGAATTTCAGGAAATAAATTCTTATAAGGGGATACAATGTAACAACTTAAATTTTTTTATTTAATAAATAATAAGTGTTCGCTAACTTTATTTACATTGAAAAAATAAAATAATGAGAATAATTATTATAAATTATAAAATTAATAACATTGTATAGTATTTAATATAAATATAATTTTCCAAAATAATTTCTGCTTAACTTTGGAAATACTATTGACACTAAAAAAACATTTTTAAATATTTTTTTTATAATCATTTTTTTTATCTTGAATGTTTTATTTGATGGTTATATTCTCTTATTTAAAAAGTATTTCAAATAATTAAACATATGAAAAATATTTGTAAACATGTATAAAATTAATTCACTGTTTATCAATTGGTTATAAATAAAAATAAAATAATTTGATGGTAAAAAGAGAAGTTTTTTCTAAAAATGGATTTTATGTGTGAAATGAGATTTTATCATAATAAATTAAATTACTAACTATCGATGGTTGATTTTATTTAAATTTAGTGATTATATATTCTATCACATAGTTTAACATTTATCTAATGTTTTTAATATATAGGTAATTAAAATAAATTTATTTCTATGATTAAAAATGCATTTTTTCTAATAATTATTTTTATTGCCGTTTTCATGCTTACATTAAAACTATTTTTTCGAATTATAAAAATTTAATATGATAAAATAGTTTCCATATTTGGAATAACCATGTCCTAATTTTTCAAATAGGTAAATTTCATTTTTCATTATTATGAATAGTAATCAAGATAAAATTTAATTAAATATTTAAAGGATAAAATAAGATAACAAGGAGTTAAAATAAATAGATAAGGGATAAAATAACCTAAAAACTCATATAAGTCCTTTTGGGTAATATTTTGTTTGGTCATATCTCATATATTCTTCCAAATTGTGCCACTTTGAAGCCACTTTTAAAGGAGGGTGACTTTATTATATTTTAACATTATAGAAAATTGACATTATAAGAATGGTTTTAAAAAGTTGGTATAGCCCTAGGAACAGTTGGTATGTAGTCTTTGGGAATACCCCAATACCAATTATTTTTTTGGGAACCACAAATATATATAGTTCATATTTGGAGTTTACAAATGTTTTACTTAAACATTTGGTAAATATGATATACCAATGGTTCAAAAACAATTTGTATAGACTGGAATTGTGTGAAAAAGTTAGTTTAGACACCTCAATAACCATTTGACTAATATATTTTAGAAAAAAATATGTCTTCAACTAGTCACATTATACATTTAATTTGTTTACATTAAAAAAAACATATATAAAATAAATTATAATCATAAAACACTATTCAATTTTTTTTATAAATGTAAAGTAAAAAATATAGGGGATAAATATCTCACTCATAACCACCCTTACCATCATAGATGTTAGTGTCATCACCATAATCAAGAATTTCCTTAGTAGTATGATTTTATCCTACATAATCATTTCCATGAACACTAGGAAAGTTGTCACCTCACCCTCTAATAGGGCTATCATCATCGAGATCATCATATATGGTGCACATCATCGACATGATTATATAAAAAATTATAGTGGTATCTGGTTTTAGTGATGTAAATAACAATTCCATAGCATTTAGAAACTACTTTTTTTTTATTTTTTTACTTATTTCATGCTCTTGGATGACTATTTATTTAGCCTTTTCAGCCTCTGTATGAGCCTCTCCTTCGTCTTCATGGGCCTTTTACAACCTAGTGATACCATAACTATTAGTGGTTACTAAAGTGGGCCAATACCTAGTTGGGATGATACTCTTATTGAGTCAACAACAAACTCTTCCATGGTTCTCATAATTTAATATTAGTAAAAAATGATCACCTAACCAGAAGTTTTCATCATATTTCTCATAAAGGGACTCTTAAAGAAAAATTTTAAGAATATAAATGAGATATTTAGTATAAAATAAATTTTAAAATTTTAAAGTATCAAAATAAAAATTAAAATATTTTATTGTGCCTATTTTTTAACTACAAACCCATATTTCTTCTTTTTGGTAGAGAAAAACAATTTCACCTAAGGCACATACCTTCCAATATTCAATTACTCCCACTATAAATAATATTTCATGTAAGAAAACATTAGAAAATAATATTGTATTTATGATTTAATTTACTTGTTAGAAACCAAATGTGAATATTTTAAATTTTTTTTCATTAGGTGATGAAATATGTTTATTGAAACATTTTTCATATAATATTTCTAATATTTTAATTTCAATTTAAAATTAGTGAATTTATATAATTTGTAATTTTAACTGGTTGTGTAGATTGAAATCCACTATTTTAATTTTAAATAATTCTGCTCACCTATTTTCACTTTAAAAAACATTTCATCTTATTGGTTATGACTTATTTGGTTTAACTAATATGGATTATAGGAAATGATGATGTCTCTATAGTTATAATAATGGTTATTTTGGTTATCCATTTGGGTGTTTTGAATTAATTGATTTTTTATTTCTATAGTTTATTTTCGTTATGACTATATTATTTTATCTTGATTTGATAAGTGATTTAGTGTATGATAGTGTTTGTTTTAAAGATAAAATTTGAGAAATTAGTAGTAAGTGTAATGATATTGTAGATTTTGGATATTATGAGTGAGATAGAGTTGGGAATTGTTTATTTTGGATGAAATCATTATACACTGTTTCTTTTGTTGGAATTAGGTAGGATTGTTTTGGTTTGGGTAGTTATTTTTAATTTTATCCTTTCCTAGTGGATGTTAGGGGTATAAATGGATAGGGGAAGTAGGTTCTTTTATATATTACTATTTTTATGGTCATATAAATTAAATTACTTTAATTTGGGATTGAAATTTTTGTATTTAATCTTTAATATATGATTTGGATTTTATCATGGTGTCTCAAGATGAGAATTTTGGTTTTTATTATTGAGGTTTCTAGGTTTTATTAGAATTTTATAAGATATTTATTTTTTCAGTGTTAAATATTTAAAATATAATTTATGTTGGGATTCAATGACTGAAATTCATCATTTATTTATATATATTTATATAGGTTAATATTAAGTTTCAAAAGTAATTGATTTGTAAAAATATAAATATTTTATAAACTGTACGTTTTTTATAGTTTACATATAAACTATAAACATTTTATACTTCATTTTTACTTTATTTGATTTCATTGAGTTTGAGTAATATTATATTAGTGCATACTAATTTATTTTATTTAAGTTAAATTATATTTTATTTCATTAGTTACGGACTAGTTTAGGCATGGAAGGTTTGATTTGGTTTGTTTCATTTGTATTGGTACCTAATTAAACATAGTTGTACATGAATAATATATATTGTCTCTCATACACCGACAAAGTAATTCCCCCATAGTGTTGACATACTTTGTATCATCCATGATTTTTTATTTCTATTTGAATAATCCTATAAAATATAATTCAATAATAATAAATAATGTCGTAATAAAATAATAATCATTTTCAATCAAAAAACATTTAAATTTCATAGTACCTTAAAATCATCACACATCCAATAAATAATCATTTCCTAGTACGATGTTAGTGAAAAATCATTAAATGTTGGTACACTAGCTAAATTAGAGATAAATATAATAGCCTATTAATTATATGTCTCATTCTTATATTATATTCATATCTCACCAAATTCCATCTGTTACGAAGCCCTCATACCTTCACCATTGGTAAGATTATAGTAAAGCTTATACCAAAAATATTAATTCATATAAATAAAAAATAATATAACATTTAATATAATAAAAATACATACCCTTATCTCATCCCATGTATTATCCTTTATTTCCCTTTTAAGGTCTCTTCATGAATATGGTTTAATGGGAATGTGTCACATTATTTGGAAAGTGTATCCATAAAACTCTTAAATTCTCTCACAACTTTATCAATCATTTAATTGTCTTCATTATACTTGACCATAACCTATGTATGGTGGTTACACACTTCATACATTTGAGTATGTCCATGCCGCCTAATTGTGATAGATACGAATATTAACAAAAGAAAAATATTAAATTAATACATGTTACAATGAAAATTAAGGTTACCAAATTTAGTAGGGTTGTCTACATATAGCTAATATAGGCTGATTAGTGGGATCTGATTGATCTGTGGGATCTGAAGGATTAGTAAAATGTGTAATGCATGGGGGTCTAATCTATTCTTTGGATGACCAAGAGGCACTACAGTATAAGTATAAGGATTATGGATATAATATCCGTAATAGAATAGAGAAGTAATTTATAGAGGTTGAAATATCAAAATTTTTGGAAAATGAAAATATGATGGGTAGTGGGATCCTTAATAGGATAAGGAAATGATAGATGAGGTGGATGATTAGATGAAAATGGTGGTGACAATATAAGAAGTCTAAAAATACTATATCCCTATAAGGAAACTATGAGATAAAAAGATATGGTTGATGGTATTAATGTTGAAGGTTCTAGGTTTAATCAAGTATGGCTAGTGTTGTCAGTAGCTCTAGTACCTTTCCATATTGAACCAGAAGGCTAGTTACCACTATTACTTGTCTGGTTAGAGAATAGTCATTTCCTAGATGGTGGAACCCAATTAAAATTTAAAAATAACTAATTATGTTACATTAAATGTTTTTTTATTGTATATATATATTTGAAATAGTATAATCAAAAGGGACACCTAAGGAGTAATCCCCAACTCTCCCATGTAACAATCATTTTTAGAAATCTTCTTCCTTTAGGTCTCTTCAATATTTTACATTTCCTATATTGGAATATAAATATTCATTTAATTAGTAATTTACTACTAATATCAAAACATAATGAACACATACTAATTAGATTTCTAGGCATGGGTATGATATGGTTTTCTTATTTTATGTTAAATTCAGTGCAATTAAGTTTGCATAATGTTATTTTATTATTTATTCATTTGGTCATTTTGAAATTCTGGTTAATTTTTTGGTTAATTTATTTTGTAATTTTATCATTTTTATATTTTCTTAATCAGTTAGATCATTTCATTCATTATGAGTTAGGTAATTTTATTCATTTTAGGAGAGTGAATTTCTGTCATTAATGAGTTATGTCATTTGGTACATTTTTTTTGTTTAGTCTTTTGTAATATTTGGTCATTTAATTATTTGGTTAGATCATTTGGTTTATTTTTAGTTAGTTAATTCTAGTTGATTTGTGTTAGTCCATTTTATTTTATTTTGGGTTAATTCATTTTTGATTTATATAATTTGGTCCATTCTAGGTTAGGTTATTTGGTTCATTTTGTTTTAGGTCATTTTGGTTTAGGTCATTTTGGGTTAGGTCATTTGGTTCATTTTTGGTGTTGAAATTTTTGAATTAGGTCATTTTGTTTATTTTGGGTTAAGTCACTTGGCAAATATTTGGTCTATATCATTTTTATTTAGGTAATTTAGTCATTTTTTCATTTTTTGGTTAGGTAAATTTTTTCTCAATTAGTTAAGTTTTTTTTATTTTGTGTTATTTTATTTTGTTCATTTTGGGTTAGATCATTGGTTTAATTTTTGAGTTATGTCTTTTTTGGGTTAGGTCATTTGGTTCATTTTTTTCACTTGGTCATTTTTAATTATGGTTTATTTTATTTGATTAATTTTTCATTTTTTGGATAGGTGATTTGGTTCATTTTTGGTTTAGGACAATTTTTTTTTTCAATCTTTTGGTCTTTTGTTCATTTTATTTTTTGTCATTTGAACAATTGTTAATTTATTATCTATGTAAATTGTTTTATTTTGGGTTAGGTTAATTTTTTATATTTTTTTAGGTTGTTTGGTTCATTTTTTATTACAACATTTTGTACATTTTTTGTTAAGTAATTTGTTCTATTATTTGGATAGAATATTATCTGTAATATAAAATAAAATAACCTCTTTAGGATATTATGAATCAAATAAATTTAAGTTGGGTTGATTTTATAGGACTATATGAAATTAATTTTCTGAAGATTTTATTGTTTACAAGTAAAATATTTATTTAGATCATTTTTTAGTTTACAAAATGAAACCAAAATAAATAAATTTAAATAGAATGAACCTAAAAGAAACAAGTCTAGTTAAATTGAATGAATTGATAATAGATGTTGTTGCTTTTATATATTAATCACACATATTTCATGTTCACAATCAAATATAACTATTAGAATATCTGATTCATCATACATAATATATTTATTGAAACCTATATGTGTAGAAATGGTGGAAAATTCATCCCCGATGCCATGAAAAATATGTCTTTGAATTACTTCACTAATGACACTTAAATCACGAGTTAGATTATTTTTCACCTAAAATAATTGTTTCTCCATTAATTCAAAAAATATATGGATCATAAGTATTCAAGAATAAATTTATGTCAATAAATCTAAATCAACAATCATCAATCAATTTTCTATGAAGAATCATTGAATCAAACAAATTTCCATTTATTACAGTGACTAGACCATGAGATTAGTAATCAAGTATTAGTATTATTTAAAAAAGTTAATAATATGAAATTTTTCATATCATGTACTTATATAAAATATACATGAAAAATAGTATGTCTTTACAATTAAAATAATTACATAATATTGTGTTCTCATGCTCATTTCTCTATCATTTATAAAAAATTTCCACCAATTAACGACCATTGTTTTTCATTTATGAACCAAAGAATTTGGACTAAGAGATAATGCACTTATTTATTAAAATACAAATTCAATATGTAAACTTAATACCTAAAATATAAATTAATATTAAAATCATATGATTTTTTATTTTTTCTATTTTATTATGATAAATCTTGTACCTTCAATTTCAACAAAAGTAGAAACTATTTACTATGAAAAGTATCTCTCCTTCTTAGATGAAATGAATGATGTGATCTATCTAATTTTTTATGTTCCCTACATAAAAAATACAATAATATTTTAGGATATATGTAAAAATACTGAGTATGAGATAACATATACATGTTCAAAACACTTAATTAACGTAGTCATCGAACAAATCACCATTAAATAAGATTGTGTTATGTGTCATCTCTCACTCTTCAATGATCAATGTAGTCAGTTTATATGATCCAATAATTTCCCTATTTGGGGATGTGATCAGAAAATAAGTTCAGTTTTATCATACTACTCTTCTTCATTTCTCATTTGTTGGTTACCTATCATGCTCACATCACCCAAATACATTAAATGAAAATCCGTTAATTCTTGATCCAAGTAAACTTTCACAATGGAACCTTTTGGATGATTCTTTTTCCATTAAAAAGACTTAATTTTGAAAATGCTTCTTTTAGTTAGAAAGATAAAAAAATGGTCCCCCAATAATAATTATAGATGGAATATGAACAATTAGATGCAACATGTAAGTGAAAAAATATATAAGGGAGGGGGATTTTCTCTAACTCACGTAGAATTAATGGTGCCTCTTCTTGTATTTTTTTCAAGAAATATTCAAAAACATTTTAACACATTAATATATATAAAAATGTAACAAAAAAATCACAATAAACCATACATTATTGGATTATAATATTTCATATTTTTTTAATGGAATCAATTCATATAGAAGTATGTGTTAGTCATGAGTTTTCAAATATTTCAATTTCAAATCTATTATGTTTACCCATTTTGATATATTTCTTGAATAGAAATTAAGAACCTTGATTGTATTGAGTACTTCTATGAATTTATTTTTCTGTGAAGGTTCCATATTATCAGAAGCACAAGAAAACTTACATTTATTTTCACTGATAGACATAAGATTTAGTTCTAGTATGATACTTTAATCCACGAAGTCATGTCAATATCATATATCATCTTTGTTACCTACCTTGAAATTTAAAATAATTTTGAGAAATATTTCACATATATTTTTTTCTCAATGTACATTATTTAAAAACAATTATGTAATGTTTTTTTGACCAATAAGGTAAATTAAAAAGGATAATTTTCTTCTTCCAATTGTTCTTGGATTCAATTGAAACATTCTTACTCTTTTAATATTTTTTAACCTTTCCTAAATGAAAAATAGACACCATTAAATTCATTAAGAACCTCAGTTTTAGAAATAATCTATGGTGGAATCTTGTTCTCAATGGTATAATAGAACCTTTGAAAATTATTCTTATACATATGATCCATTAACAAGAATCAATGAAGTTTCATGAAATTAAAACTATGATTATATTTAACTATTCAAAATCATGTATCTTTTAAAAAAAGGAAATGATAATTTTACCTTCTTGATCCATCTAGAAATTATTTCATAATCCAAAAATTCATTTATTTTCCACATAATCACAACATGCATCTAAAATATGTTTTTTTGAAGAAGCATTGTATGCGCACACACCCACATTCCAAATCTTCTTTAACTCTTTTATTAAAATGTTTCATTAACAAATGTATTTCATTTCAAGGATCATAAGGTTGTTATATGAGTATGATTAAGAAAATTCATGTCTTTTTTCATAAAAATCCATGAATGAATGTTATAAATGTAAATTGAAATATTCCGTGTGTTGTGTGAAGTAAGTGTCTGAAAAAATGGTTTAAAACCATCACATGATTGATCCAACCTGACATTACAAACCTCAACTTAAAAATAAGGATACTATGCATCATATTTTTTCCATATTAATCCATCTGTAGGATGAAAAAACTCATCATTATCATTAATTCTATCAATATCATTTTATTGTATATTTTATAACATTTCATCATACATGAAAAGATTTTGGATCCTCAGAATCAATGGAAAGAGTCATATTAATTTATGTGGAACATGATATTGTGTTACCTATACATTTAGATTCCATAGACAAGTACCATGTTCTATATAATTGTTTATCCCTGTGGTTTCCTCCCAAAATAAATTGAAATATTTCATGAAAAAATTAACTATTTTGTAGAAAATACATGTTTATCAATTAACTTTGATGTCATATAATGATTTGAGATAATATCTACCTCACCTCATCAAGAATTAATTCATTCAAAAGGTTATGAATATAATCAATGGAATTATTTGAAATTCCATACATATTTTTCCTATGATACAACCACATTAAAAATTCTATCTTTTTCATTTTACAACATTATTGATAAACAAGATTCCTAGAATCTTACTCAATTATTTTTAACCACAAAACATTATCATTTTAATTATTTTCATCATTTATGCTCATATAATTATCTTATTTAATTGGAAAACCGTTTTTTTCTCATGATGAAGAATAAATGTAAACCGATCAAATATCAAATCCTATATTCTCTTCCTTTCATTTCAAAAAATAAAAATCTATTATTTCATTTTCTCTCCATTATGATACAAGAAATAATAGTTTGTTTGAAAATTTACTTTGATTAAATATTAGTTAACTTATTTATTTATTATAGAAGGAACTATAATATAATTATAATAAGGGAAGTTTATAAGAAACTATCTAAAGCATTGTTGAATAAAAAATCTAAAAAACAATAGAAATTATTTTGAAACTCAGTTGAGATACGATGAGTATCCTACATCTAGCTTATACCCATTATGTTAATAAAAACAATTTTATATTAATATCAACATAATAGACTATAATTTAAAAATTCAATACATCTGAGAGGAAGCTATATGTCATAATTCTAAAAAAACATGATAGTGGGGGAACTAATTTTGTGAAGGGAAGTTGGATATTTTGATATATTATAAGCATGAGCCTATACTAAAAATGTGTTTGAATGTGAATTTACTGTCCAAATATTTTCCTATAAATGTAATGACATATTCCAAGTTCAAAAAAAATGATATGGTCTATCTCTACCAAATAAACAATACAGTATATTGACAGAAACATTCCAATAAAACTGGTTATCTATGGTATTCTCACTTTAATTTAAAAAATCATATAGAAACATGAGAAATATATTACTAGGTTAGGTCATTCACAATATTGGTCATGAAAATGTAGAAATATGTGATCATTAATTGGAAACATAACCTAACATCTTCATGTGGTATCCATACATTAGATAATTAAGATAAATGATTACAAAGTTATGAAATATAAACCGTTAAAACACATTTAAACCTTAAAATCATATTATATAGGGAAACCAAACACCATACCACAACATATTTATTGAAACCTTCAGAATAGATCCAATTGAAACATAATTAATACTCATAATAATTCAATAATTCTAATAAAAATCTTGAATTATCTAATATCAATGTATAATATCACATCACATTTCTAAAAAAAATTATTTCTATCACATAAGAAAACCTACCATGCTTTATTTTACAACCCAAATTTCATTACCAAGTACAAAATTTATTTATAAAAATGATACATGTTCACATTATTTTAATCACTTTGAAAACCATTGAAATAATATTAAATTCAAGTCCATTTTAAACCACTCTCCATTTTTGTGTACAAAAACCAAATTTAACATACATGAATACATTATTATAAAAACACAGCCTATTTTTTCATGAAAACTATGATTTGAGAATGGTAAAAGGATGTTTGGAAATAATTCAAAAACATTATATTTATCAATGAAATATATAATTCTATAAATATACCCCATGATATATCACAATACAATATATATAAAACCAAAATATTGAAATAATTTACATTAGTGAGTAATAAATATATATTATAAAACACAAAAAAATATAATAAACCTATAAAAACACATATTTATAATCTAATAATGAACATTTAATATCATTTTTTACACAAACATTCTCCAAATGGGGTTATAATTATGTCATTTAATGTAAACAATTCTGTATTTTCCAAATGGGCCTTTTGAATTCCATATAAAGAGTAAAGTAATGAAAAATTGTCCTTAAAAGAAATATATAAAAACAAAAATATTAATTGAAGCACATAAAATTCGTAAAAATACCTTATACAAAATAAGATTTCAAATATCAATGTAGATTAATTTACAAACACATGGTAATTATATTCTATTTTAGGACATTAATAATTCAGGGCATAAAAATAAAAAATGATAGAGGTAGAATAAGAGAAAGGGAGAACAAAAGAAACATACATTGATGATTTAACCTAAATTTACTTCATATTCACTAAAAAACTAAAATAAATTTATAATTTTCAAATAATAAAAAAATTCACATGAGTAGTTAATCTATAAGACTAACATAGTGAAATATAAAATTATAATTCATAAATAATAACAAAATTTACTTGAGAATTTAATCTCCATGAAAAAAATATTTACATTAATTAAAACATTCATATTTATTGAAATGAAAAGGTATAAAACAAAGTCTATATTTATTACTCTAGTATAAATAATTAATGTTTCATTTTCAATATTTATAAACTCTATATATAAAAATCCCCAAAAAAATCCACGCAACACAAAACCTTAAGAACCATGGAAATCCAGGACATGAAAATATAGAAATAATATAGTAGAATAATAGAAAATGGGGATTTAAAAAAACAAACCTTAATTATTCCACTCAAAAAATGATTGAAAATGAGAAGGAATGGATTAATAACCAATAGAATTACAAGGGAGGGATATCACCATTTAAGAGAGACGAATACAGTGAGACTGAGGGGAAGGGTGGCCTCATGTTACTTGTAATGGGGGGAACCCTATAAAAATGGTTTAAAAAAATACATTCATATAATCTAGAACTATAATATTTGTTTAAAATAACTTTTGTAATAATCCCATTGCTATATCATAGGATTCTATTAATGTAATATTATTAATAATTATAAGTGTGTCACTCCGCTCACTTATAAAAGTGGACATAATCTCTTATATTATTCACCCTTCATGTTAAGTTTAAATTGACCAAAAAAATGAAAAAAAAAATTTATAAACTTTATTAAAAGCATCCTTGAGGCTATTATCTTCTCAAAATAGAAACCCAAGGGACCTTAACAATAGAATTAAAGGAGGTTTCTCAAATGAGAGGTATACATTATTATCAATATTTTTCAAGTTTTTTTTATTCTTAAAAATCCATCTATTATTCTATAAACATCTCCTGATTATTATTTCAGTATATCTCCTATACTTAAATGTTTTTTTAATGTTATATCAATTTTCTTTCATCTATATATCTAATGAAAAATAATAACACCGCTCATATGTATGTATGGACTAAAGTCTCCATGAAGTGATGTATTTTATTTTTCATTACCATATATCCTTAATAGTTATATGGATTAATTTAATGAATATGTATGATATTAATAATACAATTATTATTTTATAATTATAATATAGTATACACCTTTATACCTATCCATCTGTTGGAAAATAATAACATCGCTCATGCGTACTTTTGGACAACCACATCCACAAAGCGATATGATTCATTTTTTATTTAAATTTTATATGGATTGTAATAAGGATATATTTAATAAATATATATGGTATTTATGATATAATAATGATTATATAAAGGATAATTATTAATTAAATTTATTTCATTCCATCTATTGAAATGTGGAAACACCACACATGCGTATGTACGCAATAGAATCTACACAAAGTGATGATATTCCTTGTTCACAACAACTTTTTATAAATAGTTATAAAATTATATATAATGAATAAATATAATATTAATGAAATTATTTAGATTATTTAGATGATGAAACCATGACTAAGGTTCAAGAACCAGAACCATTGAACCGAAACTTGCATGGAAAACGAACCTGTTTTCACCCAAATAATAATTTTGATAACGAATTATTAATAAAAAGGATAATTAGAAATTATAATGTAATGATATATATTAATATATATATATATATTAATATGTTTCATATAAATTCTAAATTTATTATATAATATGTTTAAATGCATATGAAGAAATATTTGACCTGAGGTAAGGGATTTATGTTACAATCCATTTTTTTATTTTTGGATTGTATATATTAAATTTCAATTAAAGAAAATTATATGATAATTATCCGTTAAAACCCATATATTTTAATACCCTATAGTTCTTTATAGGTTTTTCAGGTTTTCCTTACATGTTCCTCTTTTTTTTGTACTTGAAATGATTGAGAGAATGTTTAAAAAACAGACCTTATTTTTCCTTTTAGTCAGGAGTCTCTCTCCTCTATATACATGTTCTATAAAATGTTTTCAATTAATATTTTTTCTATGATAAAATTATTTTTAAAGTCCTTTCAAAAATATTTTTTATTCTTTACAGATTTTTAAAAGGTTTCATCTAGTCATTTTCCAAATGAGGTAATTTTGACTTTTTAATGAAAATGTGAAAGGAATATTTATTTTAACATTTACCACATGAATGGAGTTTCTCAAAATCATTAAAAATATTTGATTTGAACATTAAATTTCAATTTAACATGTTTATTTTCAAGAAAATATTTTCCTCAATATTCTGGGTATTTTTTTAAATGTTACCAAAAGAAAAGAGATGTTTTCTCTTGATTTACAAAGAAATTTTTAAATACTCTTATAAAAAGGTATTTTTTATTTATGTAAAATTAATTTCAGTAATATTATGTTTCACTATGGATATGGTCTTATGATCCAATGCACTTTTCTAGATGACTTATAATAATAATGATCTTATGATGATTACATGAAACATATTTCTTTCCCATTGGTTAATTAGGATATGATGATATCATTAATGATATTATGATGCCATGTAATTCATTTATCTAGATGGAATATGATAATATGATGAGTAAATGTTTAATAAATATGTTTATCTTTCACAAGTTATGATATGATGATATGATGAACATGTTATGATCTTTTGATATACATATCTATGATATTTATAATGTGAAGGGTTGTCCTGGAATTATATATCTCTCCAATGAATTGGGTGAATATGGATATAACATGAGATAATATGTAATTTAATAGGGATAAAACCCTATTTTTAAAGGACTTTGTACACTATGATAGTCTTTAGGGTGAACTTTGACTAAGGAAATTATGGAATGGGGAGTGAACCCAATCAAACATGACATTCTTGGATGTGAGCCTTAACTAATGAAATGATTTTATATACTTATGATTATAAAAAAAATCTTATGAAATGTTATAATGATTATAATATTATATCATGCATCATCATTGATTTATAATTATTTCTGACAATTATGAATCATGTCTTTTGAAGTACTAAAGTATTATACAATTATTGATGTTTTATGATCTATGAGAGATTGGTAAAAACTTTCTATGTTGTGATCATGATACAATACAGTAATTCATATTGTATTATAACATATTATCATCGATTGATATCTCCTTTATTTACCCTTACTAAAATTTTTATCTCACCCTTTACCATGTTTCCATTTCCCTCGATTATAGAGTATGGTTATAATTAGGGTATGTATAATATGGGTACTTTGGGAGAAGAAATTATTGAGATATTTTAAATATAATTTATGAAAAAAGTTTATTATGCACATATTATTTGAAGACAATAAACCTTCATGGTTAAATGGTGTGTATAATTATGTTATGTATTGAATATTCATCTAAAATTATGTAATATTTAGATATATGTTTTAAATACCTCAGAATAACTTCCCTTTATTATATTAAAACCCAACCCATAATCTATTGCGAGAATAACTATATACATTATATAAAAATATTTCATTTAAAAATTATAAAATAATTACACTAATTAATTTATCTTTTAGTCACTTTATGGTTTTATAAAAATAATCTCACTATATAATGGATTTAAATTTCATATTCAATACTAATAAAGGAGTCAATATCATAGATAAATCATATATTAACCTCTAATAATATTCTACTAATATAATAAAATTATATACCTATGAAAAATTCTTAGGAAAATCCAATTAACCCATTACTTCTCTATCTATATGCAGAGACAACTCTAAAAAATAACATGACTTGGTAAATAAACTATTCCCATCCAAAATAAATATGTTAATTTTTTATATATAGTTAATACTCAAGAAATATTTTCCATGAAAAACCATATATTCTTAATATACTCCTATTATAATCTATAATACACAAATATATATTTAATAAATATTATATTTTGTGACCATGATATGGTTATTTTATTTGATCCACCAAACCCAAGAGTATAGTTGGTGTATTGGTCAAATAAAACATCATCATAACATGATCAATTTGATTTTACAAGAAACAAAAAGTAATATTCAGAACATTATTTTACTAAAACTTCCAATGATAATATATATACTATAAATTAATATTAAAAATCTAGATTTACCTCTCAACTAGTTGAAATATCATCAATCCTTGGTAAATTATAACAGTTCATTACTATTACGGGATTTAATCATTTATAATTAGAGTATAATATTAAATCCTTAATCACTTTCCTAGAGAATAAAATTATTATAGATCATGGTGAAATTATAGATTGAAAAAAAAACTCTCATAATCATATCATAAATTTTGATCCTTAAATCATAAATCAGGACCATTATTATATATTATAAGGATAAGTAGATTGATTTCAATCTTATATGAAATTTTATATTAAATATACTTATTTCAATAGAGGTAAACTCATAACTGCAACAGAAAATTATTATGATAACTCCTAAAAAGATCTAGCAAGATTATATACCTCTACCTCAATGGAAAAAAACATCAAACTCATTAATTAGAAAGTAATATGATGTGGTTTAATCCATTGATATCTCTCTTACCAATCTTTTTCACTAATAAAGAAATAATATTCAATTCTTAGGCTAATGAAATTTACTCTTCAACAATGAAAATCAATATAGTATCATATAAAAATATCAATAGTAACATCATATAAATTAATGTATAATATAACCAAGTCATATGATAATTTTTATTAATAATCAAATAGTTAAAAACTATGATTTAAATCAAAAAAAATTAGGAAAACCTCCATTGGGTTTTGATAGATCTAATAGTTAATGTATCCTCTCTATATAAATATTTAAACCTAAAAAAAGGGTAAGAGTAATAAAATAATATGATGAACATATTTATTCTAAAAATAATACTAGAGTAGTGTAAATACAAATCATATCTCTCACAACATTTGGGTAGCCTACTAAACTACCTCTACTACTTTCACCTATACTTGAAAAATTGATCATCCTTTGTGGTCCATAATTCTACCACCAACTAAACATATTTATATAATAGAATATATGAATATTTACAACTAAAAGAATATTTCTCACTACCATCTAGATATTTTATTTATTTTCTAAAAGGATGTTAACCCCATTATTGTTGGAACTAGAAATATTTCTATCGGGGAGGACATTATCATTTGTAGAAAATTTTTTACATGTGGTCTATATAACATAAAAAATGAAATAAACCATCACAATATGATATATAAATCAATAAAAATTATTTAAATATGGTAATACTCTAATGATAGCCTCTACCACTACAAGTAAAATAGAAAAGGAATAATATTATACTAATTGGTCATATATTAACTACTGTAGAACCTTATTGATATATTTATTTATGGGATATATGATCACATAAAGTTGGTGTTCAAAGGGAAAATAAAATAGGATTCCCAACTCTATAATGATTGATACTGTCCTTTTTTATATATTGATAGGATAGTTTCTAGGTCATCAAACTCTCAACTATCTTTACTCAATCCATTATCTCAGTGTATATGTTTTGATTTAAGGTACCAATATATCATTGGATATATGATCATAATTCCTACTTGAAATGAATTACTATTACCCCTTAATCAACTATAATATCAAAATAATGGAAACTATAACTCATGAATTTGAAATTAAACTCCCACATAATAAATATCCACTGTAAAATGGTCAACATCTCCTACTAATGCCCTACTCTTGAGGTTTTTGTCAGAAACTCTTCATTGAACTAGTTATGGAATTTGGCCCATAATATCACATAATAATAATGATCTAAAATATAAATAATCTTCCATTTAATTTTTTTTCTTCATAACAATATGAACTCCAAAAATTCTTTACACTCTTTTTGTTTATGAACTAATAAAAAATCTATCCACATCACTTTCAATCATATCTATATTAATGAATCAGAAATAGATCCCTTATATCAGGGAAATAATTTTTATAGGAAATAAATATGAAAATTATTATCTATCATTGGGACCTCTAGATCAATCCTTAATCACACTTTAGGTACTTTCTTCTCTAAAATCTTAACTCTAGGGTGATTCCTAAATGAAAAATTTATAGAAGATCAAATGAGATTTGACCAAACTACGAAAAGGTATATTGATAGATGAAATTAAAATATCCATAAATTAATTCCATATAAACTATAATACACACTATATATGTAACACCCTAATATTTTTATGAAATATTTCTCTTTAAATAAATTTCTTTCTTCGGTAGTTTGTGTTGCATGCAACACCGAGTTTAAACAAACCACAATATACTATTAAAAAATTATTATTTTAACATGAATGTTATAAAATAGCCATTGAATTGGTGGGTATGAATAGTAATAACCATATTATGAAATATATATATTTATTAATACATTATAAATAAACACTTAATTTTTAGTAATGCCATTTTATTCTTCAAAAATATGTTTTCTTAAAAAAATGATTTTATTAATTTTTTTGATGAAATAAAAATATAATTAATTTTGAAAAATTTAGTAACACTATTTGAAAAAATAAAATTAATTTTTAAATTCAAAATTTTAAAATTATTTTAGGTTTAATTTTTTAAAAGTTTCTAAAAAGTTTAAAATTTTAATGAATAGTGAAAAATATCGATTTACATTAAAGACAAAATTTTCTTTTAAAGTATTTTAAAAATCAAAATTATATTAGTTTTAAACTATCATTAGTTAGTTTTTATTATAAATAACATAATTTTGGACTTTGAAATTAATTTTATACAAGAATTTATTATAAAAACAATTTATACTTAAAATGTCATTTTTTGGGAAAATTGTTTTTCGTTGTATTTTTCTGGTTTAATATTAAATTAATTTCTTCAAATTATGTATTTTAATTTTTTTAAAATAGATCATATATTTTTAATTAAAATATTTAAATTTAGTAAATATACCCCTTTTATTTTTGGTCAATATGAATAGTAACCTTAGTAATTTTTGTTACCATAATTAAGGGCATATCGTGTAATTAAGGGTAAAAATAATATTATAAAAGTTATAAAATGAACCTAAAACTTTCCCCAATTCTATTTTATGATTAATTATTGACCATAATCATCCCTGGGTCAAATTTAGGACCTTTTTGATCCACTTGGTTGTCATTAAGTCCCTTATAGTATTTTATTTAAAGAGAAGTCAAATTTATCACACTATTGTTTTTAATAAGTATAATACTTTTAATATATGGTTATCCCAATGATATGTTAAACCATAAATATTATTTTTAAATATAAAATATTTCTATTTATCATGGTAATTTTTTTTTATTTTTATAGAATAAATAATTACCATAAATGCTTGGACAATAATGATGTAATAATTATTAAATAAGTTAAAAACTCAAATAAATGATATTAAAAATTTTAAAATAAATATAATTTGATGTATTTAATTAGATATAATAATTATATGGAGCACCATGATATTTATATAATATAATATAAGACTTGGTTTGAATTTTAATTATTTTTCTATGTATTTATAGTCAAAGTAATGAATAATATAAAATTTGACAATAATGATATTTCATGAATATAATATTTTATTAAATTATTTTTTAAAAAAATTATATATTCATAATTAGATAATATATGGTCTAAAAATCCATCTCCTTTACATTTATGAGCACTTTTTATGAAATTGGAAATAGAATAGTCTTTTTATATATTAACATTTTGAAAAATTCCAAAAACATCCCTCTCCTCCCCTTATAAATACCACCCATCACAGAACCTTGTACTCACACATGACAAGACAAAAATCTTTCCAAATATCTACCAAAAAAATCCTCCCCATTCTCACCATTTCCAAGTTCTTTTGGTCTCAAAAAATAACAATTCCAAGTTCTTCAATGGATCATTCAATAGGTGATATTCAAGAGATAACTTTCTTAAACCACCTCTCTTAATTTCTTTTCTTATTTAAAATTCTCCTAAAATAATTCCTACATCAAATACTAATAACTCTAGTATCAAGTATACAATGAAATATTATATTTATATTATAATATTTCATATCCAACCCCTTTTCTCGTCTTCTCTTATTCAAAGAAAGGAAACTATTGTCCAAATTATGATGATTAACTACCTCTATGGATAATGAGGTTTTATTTTTCATTACCACCTTCAAGTATGGTCATAAAACAATTATTATGATTAAATAATATTTTAATAATTATATTATAACTTATTTTCTGTTATATAACTAATATATAGACATAATATTAAATAAAACAAAACCAGTACATGATGGATGGAAAAAACTCTAAAATAAACTAAACATTTACCATTAATATTTTATCAAATAAATCATCCTCATGTAAGAAAAAAATGATATATAGGGACATTTAAACTTATAGAAGTGTATCAATACCATTTCATTTCACATTTATAATAGCATTCCCATTTGAAAAGAACTTTCATAAATATGAAAAAGTTAACCGACTATGAAACGTCGAAATGAATGCTCTCAGAATGATGAAATTGAACATTATAACTCATAAAAATGGTCATAAATAAAGATAATAAAATTATAATAAATCAGATACATGTTGAATAAGTTCTAAATTAATCAATTAATTAATCTAATTTTATTATTCAGGATATTATGTGCAAGTGTAGAACACATTCACTTATAAGGTATTGGATCTCTCCACACCTCCATATTTCATTTGGGTAATGCTTTATATTTATTTTCCTAAATTAAAATCTTCATTATTAATATAAACTTATTCTATATTCTATATATATATTCAAAAGATATATATCTATCTTAATTCATCTTTCACCAATTGGGAAATACATATTTTAAAAGGTTACCTCTTAATTTATCTCAAAAAGAAAACTCAATTTAATGAAACAACCCTATTTCTTACCCATTTTGAATTACAATACATAAAACATATTAAGTCTCTAGTATTTTTCTAAAATTACACCATTTATCATGAAATTTTTTTTAGTTCAATTATGGTTTTATGGAAATAAATATACCTTTATCTTCTTTAATGACTCTTTATTACATTGTTTAAAACTATACTTAAGTGGAAAATTTCTAAAGTTACCTCGCCACTCTCTTTATTGTTTTTAAATTTAGTTGGAAATAATTTTTCATGATCTATTATTTTTTCCTTTATTAATTACCAATAATGATTTTGAATCCCTTCTTTCATGGATAACATTATGATACACCATTTGGTTATGCCTTATGACATGATTACAAAACCCATTTATTTCCATGGGTAACCCTTATATTTATTACTTATGTTTGATTATTTATATAGAAAACATATGCATGAACATGTTATGATGGGTACCCCCAGATAGTGATCTAATAATTGGGTAATGTTTTAGTCTCATGAGACATTATGTATGGGATTATGGAGTAAACCTAATCCATAATGGGACTCTGTCCACACTACTAGAAAATACACCTATACACATGTTTTTGGAAAAGTCATGGGTATAGGTCACCCCTATACCCACTGTTTTCCAAAAACCATGGTTATAGAGATTTTATGGGAACCTATACCCATGGTTTTGGAAAACCATAGGTATAGGGTTTTTTTCAAGACCTATACCCATGGTTTTTATAGATCCATGGGTATAGGTTATGCGTATACCCATGGTTTTTGAAAACCATGGGTATAGATTTCCCGTATTAAGGTGAAAAAAAATCTACCGAACAAAAAATAAATTCTATATGAACACCTATTTCCATTTTTACACCTATATCCACAGTTTATATAAATATATATAAGTAAATATATATTTATATACCTATAATAAAAAGTGTTGAAATGGTTAGGTGTGTGAATTTTATACAGGAGATCTAGAGATCGTAACCCATGACAAACAATTTTTTAAATCTTATAGCCCCAATTTCAAAAAAGTGGGTATAGGGTTAATGAAACAACGTCATACACCTATTCACATGGTTTTGAAACTATTCATATAGAATTTTCAAACTGTGGGTATATATTAGATCTATATTGATGGATTAACATGACATGGTTTTGGAAACCATGGATATAGCCTATACCCTTGGTTTTAGGGGCTATATCCACAATTTTTAACCATGGTTATAGGTAGATTTTATAGTAGTTCCACCATGTGATATAGTCTTGTAAGTTAACCTTGACTTAAGTTTATGTCATGTTATATGTTTATTCCACTTTACTATATTTCCTTGATCATATGATTCCATGTTCTATATTCTATTCTTCTATATGTTATTCATGTTCCATGCCTTTTATTTTATCATATAATTATTTTTTAACTCATGTTCTATGCTTCATTCCCATGTTTATACCTTATTTGTCTTTTTATCTCATCCATTTTTTCTATGTATTCCCTAGGTTATACAATAAAATTTTAATATCTCAAAGAGATTTAGGATCTCATTATGGATATTAATAAAAAGATATTTTATTCTAGTTTCATGTTTTTTAATTATGTACCTAGTATCCCAAAGACACTATAATTTTCGATACATGGTTTTTATTTAATTGATTATTATTCCTAAAACCATGTAATAATATGTGTAAATGTATTGGGTTTCTATAGTTTGTATCAGAGCATGGTTTAGTTGTTTTTGTGGATTAGAATAGGAAAAATTCTATAAGAACCCTAGGGATAATTCTATCACCATGGATAACCTAGATTGATACTTAAAGAATAATAAGTTAGAATATAATTTTCATTTAAAAGTTTATCATTCTATTTTCATAGTTGCGTTTTTTATATTCTTATTATCTTTGTATTGAAGTCCCCATAATTTTTTTCTTTTCAGTTAATACATGGATATAAGAGAACCTATGCTAACAAACAATGTAATATGAAATGTGATAATTTACCCAATGAGATGCTAAATATAATGGGAACAAGAGCTCAAAAATTCATGATAGTACTAGCTCAATTGGATCAAGTAATGAATAATAAATTGAATCGTGTAGAACTCCCTCATTATCCAAATAAATTGAAAGTTTCGGTCAAATCCTTTAAGTGAAAAAGGACTCCTATCTTTAGAGGATCTTCTGATCCCCTCATACCAAAATAATGTATTAAATCTATCAAGAAGATATTCTCACTCCTCCAGTTCTCAAAAGGAGAGACATTCATGCCAGTGATCTATCGTTTTGATGGGTAAGATGATCAGTGGTGGAAATTGATCAAGAACATAAAGTATAAAGAGGAAATTTATACCATGAATTAAGAAAGACTCAAGAAAATATTTTTCAATAAATATTTCCCCTAAACTCTCCATATTAATATGGATATGGAGTTCCTTGGATGAATCGAATAAAAGAATGGTCTATTAGAGTGTTTGAGGAAAACTTCACAAGGATTTCACGATACACAAAATTTGCGAGGAACACTATAATCTAGGTGGATTTATTCTTTAGTTGATCAAAGCTGAGTCTATGAAAATTCTTATAAATTTGAGAATTTTACAGCTATAAAGATATTTTCCATTATTCCCTTCAGGTGAGATGAAAATTAGAGACTCTCAGTGGTCTTTTAGGATTAGAGATAAAGAAATAAGATAGAGTTTAATATGGGAGTATCAATAAATAAATTCCTTAGAAAAAACACAAAATATCACATAAAAAAGAGTGTAAAAAAGAATCCCAATAACCGTCTTAAGGGAACTGGGAGATTCTTCAATTGTAGGAGAGAGGGGAATTAGGCTAATCATTTCGGATGGGATTTGAGAAAGAGAAATAATCCATAGGAATAAATGAAGGTTCAGATCAACAATCAGTCTACAATTCAATGCTTTAATTGAAAATAACATGGGAATTATATGATATAATAACCTAATTCAAGGGTTTTTAGAGAAAATAAATGAAAAACCCTCTAAGTAAGTAAGGAAGGAAATATAATATCACTACTATTGAGGTAGATCCTGACAATGATGTGGTGACAGGTACACTGGTTATTAATTTAAGAATAGTGAACGTACTACTTGATTGAGGTTATAAGAATGCTTTTATATCTTGTATTTTTCATAGAACTATTCATACACCACTTGAAAATATGGAGGTTGATTTATCTTTGAGAATAAAAAATGGGGAAATGATTGCATCTAATGTAGATAACTCCTCCCTCATCAATTTTTGTGGATTAAACCTCCCATAAAATACCATATTACTTTATTTTGTGTATTTTGATGTTATATTAGTCATGGATTTGATATCTTTTTACAAATCCAAACCCAAATATTAGGAGAGGAATATCACACGTCACATCCTGAGGAATTTTCCAATTCTGTACAATTTTAAGGAGGAGGATGAATCTCTTTCAAAATCATCAACTAAAGCGTGGATATTATTGCCTTATGAGAAATCATATCTATCTACAATTATTGAGGAAAGGGAGAGGATTATTCTTGAATACATGCCCATTTGGAGGGAATACACAAATGTGTTCCCTAAATAATATACCGATCTTCCTCATGACTAAGAGGTTTAGTTCTCAATTGAACTTATACTCAGATCTCTACCCATATTAAAGAATCCTTACAGTATGACCACAATTGAGTTGAAATAACTGAATAATAGTTACAATATAATCTGGAAAAGGGTTTTATAAGACCAATTGCTTCATTGTGGGGTGTTGTGGTCATCTTTTTCAAGAACATGGATAGATCAATGTGCCTCTTTATTTATTATAATGTTCTTAAAAAATCATGATAAAGAAAAAGTATCCCCTAAAATAGATAGTTAGTTTGTTTGATCAAATATGTGGCTCAAAATATTTATCTAAGTTGGACCTTTGATCAGGATATCACCAATTAAAGGTGAAGAGGGAATATATTCACAAGAATTTCTTTTGAATAAGTTATGGATATTATGAATTCGTAGTGATGCCCTTCAAACACATTAATGCTCTATAAATTTTCATGAAATTAATTAATAGAGTCCTCAAATATTTCATAGAAAAATTTGTGGAATTATTTATAGATTATATTATAATATACTGTAAAATAAATAAGGAGTATGAGGAGGATTTGAATACTACACTAAAGACATTGAAAAGAGATAAACTATATTAAAAGTAAAGTAAATATTAGTTCTATATAGAGAAAATGTCATTATTGGGTCTTTTTATCACTAATAAAGGGAAATATATGGACCCTTCTAAGACAAAGACAGTTGAGGAATGGATTAAGACAACATCTGTAATAGAGATATATAGTTTTCTTACTCTAGATAGGTATTATATAATATTTATAAAGAAATTATCATGATTTTCAAACCCTATAACAAAAATAATTTGGAAGTGAGTAAAGCTTGTCTGGACTAATTAATGTGAAGACTATATTGAAGAGTTGAAAAAGAGACTTATCACCACACTAGTACTTACACAACCCACAAGTGGAGAACTTTTTATGGTATACATCAATGTATAAAATATGTTCTTAGGCTGTATATTGGTGAAAAATGATAAAATTTCCTGAGAAAAACAATCCCACGTATGATCTAGAGTTGGCGGCTGTGATCTCTAAATTAAAAATCTTAAGGCTTTATCACTTTGGGGAAAAGTGTGTGATATATTCTGATCACAATTTCTTCAATTATATAATCACACATAAGGAACTTAATATGTTATAGTGAATATGGTTAGAGATCATCAAGGGTTATGACTTCCCAATCCACTACCATCCTGGAAAAGAAAATAATATGGTATATGCTCTAAGTAGAAAGGATCCTGTAACTTTATCAATGATGATAATTGAGAAGTATCCAATATTCTTAGATTTGCAAAGGACGAACATGAGAATCATAAGGGAAATAAAATCATCATTCCTTTCTCAATTTATTTCCCAACTATCCCATATGTAGAAGATAAATGATGCTCAAATAAATGATGTTTAAATTCTGAAGAAGGTAAAATATATCCCAAATGGGAATTACTAGGAGTTAAAAATTGACAAGGAAGGAGTCATAAGATTTGGTTCACAACTATGTGTATCATAAAATCCTTAGATCAAGAGATATTTTTTGAATGACTCACATAGCTCGACCTTCTCCATCCACCCATGAATCACAGAGATATATCAAGATCTTTGATAGCACTATTGGTGGGACAATATGAAGAAGGAGATCACTGAATATATATCAAAGTGACTGATATTCCAACAAGTGAAATATTGAAGGAAAAATCCTAAAGGGATGATACTAACATTATCAATACCTATATAGAAATGGGAAAAAATTACCATGGATTTCGTTACTGGATTTCTGAAGACATCAAGAGTAAATAATTCCATATTGGTTTTGTGGATCTTCTTACAAAGACATCTCACTTTGTTGAGATTAAAGAGGAATTCTCAATAAATAAACCTAAATTAACATACATCATTAATGTGTTAAGGATACATGTAGTACCATTATAAATTGTATCCAAATGATATTAGAGATTTACGTCCATGTTCTGGAAAAGTCTCCAATATACTCTAACCACTGAACCAAACTTTAGTACAACATATCACCATTTAAATGATGGGAAGTCTGAGTGGACCATTCAATACTGAAAGAAATGTTGAGAGAATTCTCAATGGACTTCATATGATGATGAGATCAACATACTCTACTAGTTGAGTTCTATTATAATGATAGTTTCCACTGAAGCATCAAAATGAAATCATATTAATACCTTTATGGGAAGAGATATACAACACCTACATGCTGGGGTGAAGTCAGTGAAAATAAGCTAGTGGGAACTAAAATGGTTGAGGAAATGATAGAAAATTTAAAGACCATTAAACAATACATTAGGGCTACCCAAAGTCAACAGAAGAGATATGCAGATAATCATCGATGGGACTTATTTTTTGAAGTTGTAGATAAGGTATTCCTCTACATATCTCTATGGAAAAGATTCATAAGATTTTGGAAGAAGGGAATTCAAGTACTGGGTACATAAAATCTTTTGATATTATTGATCACATCATATCTTTTTCATATCGACTATCACTTTAACCAAATATGTCCCAAGTACATGATGTATTCCACGTATCCCTTCTGAGGAAGTACACACCAAGTCCCTCACACTTACTGAATTTTGAGGTGGTACAGATGAAAAATGATATCTCTTATGAAGAACATTCAGTGAGTAAATTGGACCATAGATATAAAGTTATATTCAACAACATCCCTTACTTGGTTAATATACTATGGAGGAACCACAAATATGAAGAGGCAACATGGGAACTAGAGGAAGTGATGAAAGAAAAGTACCCCACCTATTTTCACCTTAGTATATAAAATGAAATATCAAGGGATATATTTCACAAGGGGGGAATAATTTAACCCCCCAATATTTTTATTAAATATATATTTTTAAATAATTTATTTCTTCGATAGTTTGTATTGCACGCATCACTGAGTTTAAACGAATAACAATATACTATTAAAAAATTATTATTTTAACAAGACTCTTATAAACTAGCCATTAAATTGATAGGTATTAATAGGATTAACCATATTATGAAATATATTTATTTATTTATACTTAGGAAATAAACACTTAATTTTTAGTAAAGTCATAGTAATCTTCCAAAGTATGTTTTATTAAAAAAATATTTTATTTCTTTCTAGGAGAAAATAGATGTTATTAATTTTTAAAATTTTAAAAAATTATTTGACAAAATAATCTTAATATTTAAATTCAAAATTTCAAAATTATTTTAGGATGAATTCTTGAAAATTTTCTAAAAAGTTTGAAATTTTAATAAATAGTGAAAAATACAGATATACATTGAAAATAATGTTTTATTTACAGATTTAAAAAAGTAAAATTTCATTAGTTTTAAACTCTAATTAGTTAATTTTTTTATAAATATTCTAATTTTGGTATTTTAAATGAATTTTATATATGAATTTAGTATAAAACATTTTATACTTAAAAGGGTATTATTCAGAAAAATTGTTTTTAATTTCGTTTTTACAATTTAATATTAAATTAAAGTATGCCAATTGTATATTTTAAATTTTGAAAAATGGATTCAATATTTTTAATCAAAAAATAAAAATTTAGTAAATATACCCCTTTTATTTTTGATCAATATGATTAGTGACCTTGTTAATTTTTGTTACCATAGATAAGGGAAAATCAGGTAATTAGGGGTAAATATAATATTATAAGGGTTATTAAATGACCCTAAAACTTCCCCAGATTATATTTTAGGCGTAATTAGAAACCATAATCACCCATGGTTCTAATTTAGGACCTTTGGGATCCACTTGGTTGGAATTAAGTCCCTTATCGTATTTTATTTAAAGAGAAGTCAAACTTATCACACTATTGTTTTTAATAAGTATAATATTTTTAATATATGGATATATAGAAGATATTTTCAACTATAAATATTATTTTGAAATATAAAATATTTATCTTAATCATGGGAATTTATTTTTAATTTTTATGGAATAAATAATTACCATAAGTGCTTACACAATAATGATGCAATAATTACTAAATAAGTAGAAAATCAAATAAATGATAATAAAAATATTAAAATAAATATAATTTCATATATTTAATATTATAAAAGAATTATATAAATTAAAATTAACTTTATAGGATATAATGAAATATTTTTTTTAAAATTCTAATTATATTTTTGATGTTTTTATAGTCAAAGTAATGAATAGTATCAAATTTGACAATAATGACATTTCAAGAATATGACATTTTATTAAATTATTTAAAAATTATAAAAATATTATTTAATAACAAGGATATAATATGTGGTCTAAAAATCAATACCCCATAAATTTATGATCAATTTGGAAGAATTTGGCACTATAATAGACTTTTCATATTTTAATATTTTGAGAAATTCCAAAAACACCACTCTCCTCCCCACCCCTCACAACCCCTTCTCCTCACCCCTTACAAGCCTTGAAGAATGAAAAATATATACCAAACTCACTACTACCCACTCTTAAAAAGTTTAATTTCTTTTGGTCTCACTAAAAGACCAATTCCATGTTCCTCAAGGGATCCTTCTAGGAGGTGATATTTAAGAGGTTACTTTCATAAACCACTACTCTTTATTTCATTTCTTCATCTACCTTATCCTCACCTCATCCATAAATAAAGTAATAATAAATCAATTATAATTTATATAATATAATTTTATATTTATAATGGAATATTTTCTACCCATCCCTTTTTCTTATCTCCTCTAATTCAAAGAAAGGAAACCATTGTCCAAATTATGATGATTAACCATCTCTGTAGATAATGAGTTTTCATTTTTTATTACCACCTTAAAGGCTAGTCATAAAACTATTATCATGTTCAAATAACATTTTAATAATTATATTATAAATTATTTCATGTTTTGTAACTAATATATAGACATAATATTAAATACAAAAACTAATTTGTGAAGGATGGAAAAAACACAAAAATAAACTAAAAATATACCATTAAAATTTTATCAAATGAATCATCCTATTGTTTGAAAAAATGATATATGGGAAAATTTAAACTTATGGAAGTGTATGAATACCATTTAATTTCACTTCTAGAATAGTATTCCCATTCGACAATAACTTTCATAAATATGAGAAAGTTAACCGACTATGAAACCGTGAAATGATGTAAGAACCCGGTTTTTAATTCAGGTATAGATCCTTTAATTTTTTCTCTAAATATTTACTTTGAACCTAATATGGATTCCTAATGTGTTAGTAAAGGTTATGAAAGTTTTTGGGGCTTTTTCAAAGCCCGAACCCCATCTTTTTGGAGAAAATAGACTCTACTCACGGTTTGGAAAACCGTGTGGATAGTGCTTTTTTGGATAGAGCCACCCCGCACGGTTGGTGCACGACTGTGAGACCTAACCATAAGAGTGACCATTATTTTCTAGGTACCCATACACAGGTTGATCATGGTTTGAAGAACCATGTGGTCTAAACTATTCGGGCAGATCCGTCCCACACAGTTTGTCAACGGTTTGACAAATCATGCGAACAAACTGTGCAGAGGATAATTTTACTGGTAATTTTTCTAATTTTTCCATTAATGATCTATTAAGACACCCTTCCTCCCTAATACAAGTTTATGTAGGATTGAACTATTTCTCTCTCAATTTGGGGTTTTTTAAAGATCTAAAATTGGAATCAACAGATCTCCATCATCCGACATCCAATCGAGCTTCTGTTTGTCATGTTTGATGCGAAATGGTAAGTACTCGAGTCCTATTCAAACATTATTCTTATATTTCACTATAAACTTGAGTATCACCATGTGATAATTTTTCACCATTTATAAGATCTACTCCAATCCGAGGAAAATCTAGGACTGATACCAGAGGAGAAGGATCGTATAACCCTATGGCAGGTGGTCTATAATTCATCCCTAAATTTCATTGTTTTAGGAATGTTTGTGTGGGGATCACTGGTTTCATTGGAATCCATTTCTTAAATTTACATACCATGATTATAATTTTTAGAATCTTATGTTTATTTTCTTTCCAAATATATGATTAGTTGTTAGCGATTAAACCCACAACTCAATCCTCCCCATGTCAAAGGCTATTAAATATTTGGGTTTTAGTGTTTTTTCATATTTAAGACACTATTTGGGTGTGACTTCTCTTGGCCTTCCAAAAGGTGATCCCTTCTATAATAAATGGGTTGTTAATGAGAATTTAATAATGGAATATACCATGTATAATCACCACTTGACCCACCTAAGGTACTGCTTTAAAATGATTATTAAATGTGAGACGTGAAATGGAAAGTATACTAAGTATATAACCTGGCCTTAACAAATGAGATTGATTAAAGGGTACATGTCAATATCACCCCATACCATGTTAATGGAAGGTATAAGAGTGAAAATCTCTAATTGAATACGCCTTAATGGTTAATTAAGACTTGATTAAATGGTTTCAATGATACTTGGAATATCCACACTAATGGAAGACAAGGCTTGGAACAATAAATAAATGGTTTCAACTCTACTTGAACTATCCACACTAATGGAAGGAAATACTTGAATCAAATGAATTATTACATGATTACAATACCAAATAGGAATAGAATCACTCGACTTCTCCTTGGATTCTGAGGGGAGAATACCTTGGGTACCAGGAACCCCATTCTGATTCAAGGATGTGGTTTTCTTAGGTTGATACCCACTTAGACTCTGGTTCTTGTATATTCCTCAGATGCCCGGTATACTACCGTAAGGTACTTTTCATTATTATAGGATACCTCAGATACACTCCTTGGATCCAACATTGACTAGTAGGTGCCATGGTGAAAGTCCATAGGGCCCTATATTTTCTTATCCATGTTTTACCTTGGTAAATCACCTTGGATTAGGTAGGAGACTTATTGTGGAATGCCTTGTATTATGATCCTTGTATTAAACTCTTACCCCCTTAGCTATACTCAGATACTACTGAGTTAGCATTCCGTGAGATCTACATTACCTTGGTTTTTACCCTGGAAATACCTCACTGTATATCATTTCAGGTTTCCTTGTTATGTCTTGGGACCTTTACTACTTATACTATCACGAGATGATGTCATTGTTGGCTATTCTTCATGTGACCTATTAACATTAAATAGAAATTAATTAATCAATTAACTAGTTACATGTTCGGACACTAGCTGAGGGATGAAGCAGGTACTTGGGTATTTATTATATTGTAATACTTTCTTTACTTTATATATGCATGTCTGAACACTGCTATATTCCATTACACGGGATTAATGTTATAGAAACCATTGGTGGTGTCCCAATTAGATTTATCTCACACCCTCTCTAGTTAATATTTGGTACCCGAAGCAGATTACATGGCTACAGGTATTGAAAAAAGGAAGCATACAGTTTATAACACTTGATTGCCTGTTGATAGGATGAAGCATGATAACATATGACTGAGTTGGATATTGGGATTCTTGGAGTAGAATTTTTTTTCTTTTACTTTGTGGAACTATTATTCATGCTGTCTGGTATCCATGTTTTCTAGTTTTCTAGTGAGATGACATTACATCATTACTTTTCTTATTGATATAGTTATTGTTATTATCATTTATCTATTGAATCAGTTTTCTACCGCTGTTTAATTATATTCCTTCCACTATAATACACTATACTAATGAAGGTATAGTCTTCCTATAGAAACACCCTAGGCATTTTCTTCTAGTAGGTGGCCTCTGGATTTTGAGAACATGCTCTTAAGGCCATGTGCCCCACAGAGCTCGGGGCACCCGTTAAGTGGAATCCAAGTTCGGGTCATCACAAAGTGGTATCATAGGTGGTTCTTTTCTTTCTTTACAATTTGGAGACAATATATTAGATAATATAAATTCTTGGGACTAGGTCATAATCCATGCTTGGGCGTCGTGAACCCATTTTTGAGGTAAAAACCAAGTTGCCTAAATTATAATTGTTGATATGATTTTTCCTATTACAGTTGATATTATTTCACCATTGGGTGATGCACATGCTATGTGGTGTTGTTTATTATTAAACTCTTGATAATTTATTTCATACTTATATAGATTATATGAGGGCAAGGAGCATTGTTACATGAATCATTATAGGAACCTAGAGTTCACATGTCATGAATATTGCCATGTAATATAGGTGCATTTCACCACTTTGCATTTCTTGATATGCTTGTGATTGCTGAGTAATGTTGTGATAGTTTCTTATACATGTATTAATTTGGATTTTATTGAGTGATTTCCTATATCAATTCATGAGGTGTATGTGACCTCATGGGTTGAGATGCGTAATTTACCGAGTGAGTCCATTATACTATAAAGAAATGGGTGTCGTTTTTGGTGATAGGTGTATGGGAACTGATTCATCAAAAATGAATATCAATTATAAAGTGAATCCTGAAATCTAAAATGAATTGGTTGAACATTATTATCCCATATTTTCATGTCTAGGAAAGGTAAAAGACTAAACTTGGTAATTAACTACAAAATGGCAAGAAACTTTTACTTGAGCACTTACCCGATACCTGGACGTCTAAGCAGGTAGTTTGGGTAGTATGCCTTGGGTAGTGAGTTTTCTTACATTTATCTTCTGTTAGTGATTATATATTATGTTTCTAATATTGTTCTGGGGCATGTTATTGGAATTTTTAGATCAATTCTGCCACAATTTCCTTGTGTCGTTTGCCAGGAAGGTGGTGACGACCGTGCTCTAGACATGGTGGGCCCTGAGTCACCCGCATTACTTACATGAGTGCCACTTGAGGCACCGATTGCTATAATTGATCCAAGCACTGATTATCAAGTCCACGATAGTTTCCTATGTCTGATGAAATCCATGAAAGGTGCTTCCCATGTTTCACCTACGATGGATGATTTGACCCGCGAGTTCCATCAACAACAACCTCATACTTTTTCAGGTGATGGTAGTTCTCTGGCCGCTGAATCTTAGATAGAGGACATGATGTCTATCTTTGATCATCTAGAAATTCCTCCAGAGTAGAGAGTCAAGATTTCTATATACATGCATCAAGATTCTTCCAAGAATTGGTGGGATGTGTTCAACCTGGTCGGTCGTCATCAGGGCATGTTATGGGATAATTTCTAGACTGTCTTTTATGATCTGTTCATTCCTCAAGTACTGAGAGCTGACAGAGCCAGAGAGTTCATGCATCTCGAGTAGGGTTCTATGTCAGTTATGGAATACTCAGAACATTTCACTAATTTACAGTGCTTTTCAATGCTTCTAGCCGGTGACGAGATTTTGTGTGTTAGATGTTTTGAGGATGGGATCCAGTATGCCATCCGAACTTAGGTGAATGTATTTCACCTTCTTACCTTTTATTAAATCATTGATCAGGAAATTATCAGTAAGTGTAACCTGAGGTATTATGCAAGTACTAAATTTAAAGGATCAGTGCTGTGTTAGGCCAGTAGTTCTTCCGGTGGCAGGAAATGTTCCCTTGAAGTTTTTCATTAGGGAAGTGGCTGCCAAAGCATCCAGTTTGATAGCTCCGTGGTGTGTCATTAGTGTGGAAGACTAGGGAATAAGAAGCACCAATGTGATAGACACCATATGAAGCATCGGTCTTGTATATGTATGGGTTATTTTCAGCATTTTTGTAGGACCTTTACATCAGCTTCTAGTGGAAAAGTATCAAATTTGGATCCAAATTTAGGAGCGAGTTTTTTTGTACCGCGTTAGGTAGGGAGTTGAAATAGCACCGATAGTTCTGGCCAAGGAGGAGGTCATGGTTGTGGTAGTTTGAACCCTAATCACCAATGGCACCAACAAATTAGTCATGATCATTGTAGTCTATTTGTTGCAAAAGGCTGTGGATCAAGTCAGTTTCATGCTTTACAGCTGATACCCAAGGATCAGGCTGTGAGACCATCTACAGTATGAGGTACTATTATAGTAGCCTCCACTATTGTATCTGCTTTGTTTGATATAGGTGCTTCAAACACTTTTATTTTTTTTTCTATCGTGGAAAGTCTCAGACTAGAGATACAATATCACTATGGTGTAATGAACCATAATACACTATTGGTAATATAGAAGGAGGGCATGTGCCAATGCAGGGACTGTCCTCTTAAATTAAGTATTTACCTTTTTTTGTGGAATCTCTTTGTTCTCGATATTTCAGGATTCGATGCCATTCTTGAGGTGGACTAGTTAGTCCACTATCAAGCCTTTATAGAGTGCTATCACTGCAAGGTTTCTTTTACATTACTAGAAGTCAGTGGTTATCTTTTCAAAGGTGAGTGGGATGTCTAGGCTAGGATAGATAGGCTAAAGCATCATGGACTAAGTAGAGTGACCACCCATATTTCAAATATTTTCATGGAGAATCATGGTTTGTTTAAAACTAATTTCCCTCCAGTATTTGAACATTTTAGAGAAGTATTTCCTGATGACTTTTCTAGCTTACTTCCTAAAAGAGAGGCAGAGTTTACAATTGATCTTTTTCTAAGAGTAGATCTAGTGTCCATTTCTCCAAACATAATGTAACCTACTGAGATTCAGGAGCTCATGAAGTAGATAGAGGACCTAGAGACCAAAGAATTTATACATCCTAGTATATCCTATTGGGGTTCAACTATTCTTTTTGCTAAGAAGGCAGATAGATATCTTCATCTATGCATGGATTATAGAAGGTTGAACCATCCTATGGTTATGAAATGGTATCCAATTTTTCAAATAGATGATCTATTTGACCAGCTCTAAGGAGGAAATGTGTTCTCTAAGATTGACCTGAGATTAGGTTATCATCAGGTGAAATTCATACCATTAGACATACCTCATAAACATTTCCATAGCAGGTATGGTTTGTATGAGTATCTTGTTATTCCATTCGGTATTACAAATGCTCCTACCATTTTCATGGATTTGATGAATAGTGTTTTCCACCCCTATTTGGACTCTTTTTCATGGTCTTTGTGGATGACATCTTGGTGTTTTTTCAAACTTGTAACAACCATGAAGAACATATTGAGACCATTCTGAGTACACTTAGAGAGCATCATCTTTGTTCCAAGCTTGTTGAGTGCAACTTCTGGATTAATAAGGTCCACTTCTTAAGTCAAATTATCTCATAATTATGAGTATATGTTGACCTTGAAAATGTTAGTGCAGTAGTTTCCTAAGAGCATCCCAAAAGTGTGTTTGATATCAAGAGTTTATTAGGGATCACTAAATATTATAGGCATTTTATACAAAACTTTTATCATCTAGATTCACCTCTTACTGGTCTTACAAAGAAGGGTGAAAAGTTCACATGGTCAGAAGCCTGTGAGAAATCTTTTCAGGAGTTGAATGGGAGGATTGTATCAACACATTTTTCTTATTCTTCCAGAACATGGAAAAGTTTATATTGTCTTCTCGATGCATCATAAATTGGGCTAGGATTAGTATTGATGCAGGAAGACAAATTTGTTGCATATGGATCTCGACAGTTGAGGCCTCACGAGAGGAATTACCCGACGCATGACCTCGACCTTGTAGTAGTTGTCTATGCCTTATGTTACTAGAGACACCATTTGTTGGGTGAGTGATTTTTGGTGTATACAGATCACAAGATCCTTAAGAATATATTTTCTTAGCATGACTTGAACCTCAGACAATGAATATGGGAAAAATATCTAAAATACTTTGATTTTGAGATTTCCTATATTATTGGAAAGGTAAATGTTGTCACTAATAATTTGAGTTATAAAATTCACACACAGGCCTTACGGGAAGAGAGTGATGATTGGAAGTCAATGGACCTCTTTTCTGAACTTCATATGGAGTTTCATGACAGTCAAGAGCAGTCTTACTTCTCAACCTTAACAGTTACTTCTTCCCTCCTCGAGAAGGTAAAAAGTATACAGTTCTCAAATCCTAAAGGTTTGGTTCTCTGTGAGAGTATATCAGGAGATAACCCACCTTTGGATTATTCTATAGATAATGACGACATCCCGCATCTACGTGGACATATTTGGGTTCTTGTAGATATAAGAGAGGAGTTGATGAAAGTATCCCACGCTTCTTAGTGGGCAGTTCATCTAGGAATCTTGAAGATGTATCGAGATATGGGACACTAGTATTGGTTTCCTAGAATGAAATGTTATATTTCAGGATTTATCACTATGTGTTCCACCTATCAGCAGGTGAAGGTAGAGCACCAAAGGCTTACAGGTTTATTAAAAACAACTTTTATTCTTGAAATGGAAATGGGAGGATGTTGCTATGGATTTCATAGTCGGCTTATCTAGGTCACTGAGCGGTACCGATGCTATCTGGGTAGTCATTGACCAACTAACAAAATCATCCCACTTCATTCTTATTAAGTAGACTTTATCAGTTGTTGAACTGGGAAGATTTTATGTCCATGAGGTCATATGACTACATGGGGTTCCTTGTAATATCATTTCAGATCGAGACTCTTGTTTCAATTCATGGTTCTGGTAGAGTTTATAGAAAGATTTGGGGACTTAGGTGCTTCTAAGAACATTATTTAACACTCATAACTATGGACAATAAGAATGGAAAATATAGGTTCTAGAGGATATTATCTGATAATGTGTCCTTGATTTTGGTGGTTCTGGGGACAAGCATATACCTCTCATAAAGTTTTCTTATAATAAAAGTTTCAAGGTGAAAATTCAGATGGATCCTTTTGAGACTTTATATGGTAGTCCATGATGTTCACCTTTGTGTGGGATAGAGGTAGGTGAGGCAACCCTACTTGGTCCTCGTCTCATTTTGGAGACTCCAGAAAATGTTCAACTAATCAGAAAGTGTATGACTACTGCTCAGTCTAGAAAGAAATCTTATGCTGATCGCCATCAATGACCTCTTGAGTTTGTGGTTGGGGATCATGTTTTTCTTCAGGTATCACACATGCTAGGTCTTATGCGGTTAGGAAATCAGGGAAATATTTCACCTCACTATGTTGGGCCGTTTAAAATTATAGAGAGAGTCGGGTCGGTAGCATATCAGTTACTACTACCTCAGAGGCACCATTCCATGAATGACATCCTTCATGCCCCATAGCTTCACCAATATCATGTTGACCCATCACATACTTTTGATCCCAAGGAAGTTGAGTTAGATGCTGATGCTACCTTTGAGGAGTATCCAGTACACATCGTTAACTAAAGTATGAAGGCTCTCCGAGGAAAGTCTGTCCCCCTCATATGGGTTCTATGGTAGAACATCTAAGTACAAGAAAAAACTTGGGAGAGGGAAGCTAATGTATGTGCTCGGTGACCATATTTTTTTCTCAGATATTGTTTACTGACCCATGGAATGAGAAGTCAGGGGAGAGTTCTTTTAAGGGGGGAAGACTGTAAGAACCCTATTTTTCATTTAGGAATGAATCCTTTAATTTTCGGTCTAAATATTTTATTTGGTCCTAATATTAATGCCTAATGAGTTTATAAAGGTTATGAGGGTTTTTGGTTCTTTTTTAGAGCCCATAACCCAACTTTTTTGGAGAAAATAGACTCTGCATAGTTTAGTGTAAACTGTGCAGATGGTGTTTTTTCGGATAGAGCCACCTCGCACGGTTGGTGCATGGTAGTGCGTCCTAACCATGTGAGCACCCCTTCTTTCCCAAGTACCCATGGATTGGTTGCACAGGGTTGGATAAACCATTTGGGACAAACTATTTGGGTAGATACGTCCCACACAATTTGTGAATGATTTGACAAACCGTGTGTAGGCTAATTTTCTGGGTAAATTTTCCAGTTTTTACATAAATGATCTATTAAGCCACCCCTTCCTCCCTAATCTAAGTTTATGTAGGATTGATGTATATCTCTATCAATTTGGTGTTTTTTGAAGATCTAAAATTTTAATCAAGAGATCTCCATCATTCAACATCCGATCGAGCTTCTATCATCACGTTAGATGCGTAATGGTAAGTACTCGAGTCCTCTTGAGTCATTCTTCTTCTCTTTCACTCTTGACCTAGGTATCACCATATGAGAGTTTTTCACCATTTCATAGATATACTCTAATATGAGGAAAATCAAGGGCTGTTACTAGAGGAGAAGGATCATACAACCCTAAGGTGTGTGGTCTATAACTCATCCCTAAAGTGTGTTGTTTTTGGAATGTTTATGTAGGACCCACCAGTTTTTTTAGAATACGTTTCTTAAATTTACATACCATGATTATACTTGTTAGAATCATATGATTATGATATTTCTAAATTTGTGATTGGTTGTTAGCAGTTACACCCATAACTCATTTCTCCCCATGTCAAAGGTTATGCCATATTTGGATTGTAGTGTTTTCCACATTTAATCCACTGTTTGGGTGTTCCTTCACTTGACCTTCATAAAGGTGAGACCTTCTATTTTAAATGACTTTTTAATGATAATTTCATAATGGTATACACCATGTATGATCACCACTTGAACCGCATAAGGTAAGTTCTTTCAAATGATTATTAAATGTGAGATGTGAAATGGAAAGTATACTAAGTATATAACTTAACCTAAAAAAATGATATTGAATAAATGTTACATGTCCATAGCACCACATTTCATGTTAATCTAAGGTAGTAGAGTGAACCTCTCTAATTGAATATGCCTTAATGGTTAATTAAGACTTGATTAAATGGTTGCAATGCTACTTGGCCTATCCAAACTAATGGAAGACAGGGCTTGGACCAATAAATAAATGGTTTCAACTATACCTAACCTATAAACACTAATGAAAGTAAATACTTGAACAAAATGAATTATTACATGATTAAAATACAAAATAGGAATGTGTTGACTCACGTTCGCATTGGATTCTGAGAGGAGAATACCTTGGGTCTCGAGAACCCCATTCCAATTCAAGGATGTGGTTTGTTTAGGTTTATACCCACCTAGAATTTGGTTATTATCTATTCATCAGATGCCCGATATACTACCGTAGGGTCCTCTTCATTATTACAAGATATCTTAGATACACTCTTTAGATCCATCATTGATTAGTAGGTTCCATGGTTAAATCCCATAGGGCCCTATCTTGGCTTAGCCCCATTTTACCTTTGTCGATCACCTTGGATTCAGCAGGCGACTTATCGTGGAATGCCTTGGATTATGCTCCTTGGATTACACTCTTACCCCCTTATCTAGACTCAGATACTATTGAGTTAGCATTTTTTGAGATCTACATTACCTTGGTTTTTACCCTGGAACTCCCTCATTGGATATCATTTCATATTGCCTTGTTACATCTTGGGACCATCAGTACTTATACTATTATGAGATGATGTCAGTTGTAGATATGCCACATGTGACCTATTAACATTAAATGGTAATTACTTAATCAATGATCTGGTTACATGTTCGGACACCAACTGAGTGTTGAACCAGGTACTTGGGAATTTAGTTATATTGTATTGCTTTCTTTACATTATATATGCATGCTTTGACACTATTATATTTCATTACATAGGCTGGGTTTTATAGACACCATTGGTGGTGGACCACTGTGATTTATCTCACACCCTCTCCAAGCACCATTTTGTACCTGTAGTAGATTACATGGTTATAGGTATTGATAAAGGGATACATAAAATTTCCAACACTTGATTGCCTGCTGATAGGATGTAGCTTGATAGCATATAACCTAGTTGGATCTTAGGATTCTTGTAGTAATCTTTGTTTTCTTTTACATTATAGAACTGTTATGCCTTCTATCTTGTATCCATGTTTTCTAGTTTTCTAGTGACATGACATTACATCATCACTTTTCCAGTTGATACAGTTATTGTTATTCTTGTTTATATATTGCATCAGTTTGCTTCCACTATTTAATTATATTCCTTCTACTGTGATACAAATGAGGGCATAGTATTCCCACAAACACACCCCAGGACCTCATTGCTAGTCGGTAGCCTTTGGCATTCGGGGAGAGTCACTTGAGGCCATGTGGCCCACCAGGCTCGGGGCACCTGTTATGTGGAATCTGGGTCCAGGTCATCACAAAGTGGTATCAAAGGTGGTTCTTTTCTTGGTTTACTATTTGGAGACAATATATTAGAGAATAGTAATGCTTGGGACTTGGTTATAATCCGTTCTTGGCCGTATCGAACCCATGTTCGGGGTAAAAACCAAGTTTTCTAAATTATAATTGTTGATATACTTTTTCCTATTATATTTGAAATTATTTCACCATTGGGTGACATACATGTTGTGTGGTGTTGTTGATTATTACACTCTTGATAATTTATTTCATCCTTAGCTCAATGATATGAGGGCAATGAGAATTGTTACATACATCATTATAGGCACCTAGAGTTCACATGTCCTGCATATTTCCATACCCTATAGGTGCATTTCACTTCCTTTCTTTGCTTGATATGCTTGTGATTGTTGAGTAATGTTGTGATAGTTGCTTGTAATTGTATTACTTTTGCTTCGATTGAGTGATTTCATGTCTCAATTCATGAGGTGTATGGGCCCTTATGGGTTGGGATGAGTAATTTACCAATTCATTCCATTATACTATAAAGAAATGGGTGTCATTTCTAGTGATAGGTGTATGGGCACTGATTCATTGGAAATGACTATCCATTTAATCCTAAAATCTAAAATGAATTGGTTTTACATTCTTATCCTACCTCATCATGTCTATGAAAGGTAAATAAGTGAACCTAAGAATTAACTGCAAAATGACATGAAACTTATACTTGAGCACTTACCGATACCTAGCCTTATAAGCGGGTAGTTTGGGTAGTATACCTTGGGTAGTGAGTTTTCTTATGTTCATCTTCTATTAGTGACGATATATAATGATTCTAATCTTTTTATAAGTCATGTTCTTGTAATTTGTAGAACAATGCCTCCACGACATCCTCGTTTCATTTTCCAGGAAGGTGGTGACGACCATGCTCCAGACATGGTGGGTGCTGAGCCGCTAGTCTTACTTCCAGGAGTGCCACTTGAGGCACGATCTGTTGTACCTGATTTGAGCATTGATGATCAATTCTGTGATAGTTTCCTACGTCTGATGCAGTCCATGCAAGGTTCTCTATGGGTTTCACCTATGATGACTGATCTAAGCCACACGTTCCAGTAGCAGCATCCTTCTACATTTTTAGGGGATGGAGGTTCTCAGGCTGATGAGTCTTGGATAGAGGCCATTCTATCTATATTTGATAATATAGAAATTAATCCAGAGTGGAGAGTAAATATTTCAACATACATGCATCGGGATTTGGCCAAGCATTTTTGGGATGTGGTTACCCAGGCCTATCGTCATTAGGGCTTGTTATGGGCTGAATTCTAGCCTACCTTTTATGACTAGTTCTTTCCTCAGGCACTGAGAACTGAGAGAGCAAGAGATTTTAGGACTCTCGTGTAGGGTTCTATGTCATTTATGGAATGTTCATCACATTTCAATGATTTACATCACTTTGCACCGCTTCTATCCGGTGATGAGCTTTCACGTACTAAACGTTTTGAAGATGAGCTCCAGTATGCCATCCAAAATCAGTTGAATGTATTTCACCTTCCTACATTTTCTAAAATAATTGAACATGACCTTATCACTGAGTGTAACCTGAGGTATGGTGCATGTACCAGATTTAAAGGATCAGTTCTGCATTAGGCGAGTAGTTCTTCTGGTGGCAAGACACGTTCCCTTGAGGTTTTTCATTAGGGCAGTGGTAGCCAGAGTATTCAGTTTGATAGCTCTATGGTGTTTCATCAGTGTGGAAGACAGGGGCATAAGAATCATTAATTTTATAGAGACCCTATGGAGTGTTGGGATTGCAGACATATGGGTCATTTTTAGTGTTTCTATAGGACCCTTCTACCAACTTCTAGTAGAAAAGGATCAAATTTGGATCCACCTTCACGAGCGAGATCTTTTGCACCACATCAGGCAGGGATTTGGAAGAGAACTGATAGGTCTAGATGAGGAGGTGGTCATGGTCATGGTAGTCGAATCCCTGATCACCAACAGCACCAATAGAGCAGTCATGATCATGGTAGTCTATCTGTTGCACAGGTCCGTGAATCAGATCATTTGCATGCTTTACATTTGATACCTGATGATCAGGCTGTAGGACCATCTGTAGTATGAGGTACTATTCTAGTATCCTCCACTATTGTCTCTGATTTTTTTTGATATAGGTGCTTAAAACTCTTTTATTTCTATATCTATTGTGGAAAGTCTCAGACTAGAGATACAACATCACCATGGTGTACTGACCCTTGATACACTATTGGGAATACAGACGGAGGGCATATGCTAGTGCAGGGACTGTCCCGTTGAGGTAGACAATTACCCTTTTTGTGGAATCTCTTTGTTCTCAAGATGACGGGCTTCGATGTCATTCTTGAGATAGACTGGTTAGTCCACTATTATACCTTTGTAGACTGATATCACCACATGGTTTATTTTACATCACCTGAAGGAAACAATTATCTTTTAAAAGGTGAGTGGGATGTCCAGGATGGGAGATATGGATAGAAGCATCATGGTATAGGTGGAGTGACAGCCAAAATTGTAAATCTTTTCATGGAGGATCATGGTTTTCTTCAAACTATTTTCCCTCCAGTAGTTGAACGTTTCATGGAAGTCTTTCCTGATGACTTTTTTATCTTACCTCCTAATAGAGAGGTAGAGTTTACAATTGAGATTGTTCTAGGATCATCTCCAATGTCCATTCCTCTATACAGGATGGAACTTACTGAGACTCAAGTTCTCAAGCAGTAGATAGAGGAACTAGAGGCCAAAGGATTTATATGGCATAGTACATCCTCTTGGGGTTCACCCATGATTTTTTCAAAGAAAGCAGATGTAACTCTTCATCTATACATGTATTACAAAAGGTTAAACCATATTATGGTCAAGAAATGTTATCCACTTCTTCGAATATATGATTTCTTTGACTATATTTGAGGAGAAAAGGTGTTCTATAAGATCGACCTAAGATCGGGTTATCATCAGGTGTGAATCAAACCATTAGACATACCTCGTACAACTTTCTGTATGACGTATGGTTTGTATGAGTATCTTATTATGTTGTTTAGTCTTAAAAATTCTCCTGTTGTTTTCATGGATTTGATGAATAGGGGTTTCCACCCCTATTTGGAATCTTCTGTCGTGGTCTTTGTGGATGAAATCTTGGTGTATTCTCTCACTCATAACAACCATGCCAAACATCTTGAGATCATTCTAAGTACACTAAGAGAGCATTAAATTTATTCCAAGATTTCTAAGTGAGACTTATGGATCGATAAGGTCCACTTCTTGGGTCATATTATCTTAGAATCAGGAGTATTTATTGAACTTGAAAATGTTAGTGCTATAGTTTCTTAGAAGAGTCCCAAAAATGAGTTTCATATTAGGAGTTTCTTAGGGATTGCTGGATATTACAAGAATTTCATACAAGACTTTACTCATCTTTATACACCTCTTACAAGTCTTAAAAATAAGGGTGTCAAGTTCACATTCTCAATATCATGTGATAAATCCTTCTACGAGTTGAAAGGGAGGCTTGTATTGACACCTATTCTTATTCTTCCAGAACCTGAAAAAGGTTGTATTATCTTCTAAGATGCATCAAGAATTGGCTTGGGAGCATTGTTTATGCCTAAAGACAAAGTCATTGCTTACAGATCTTGAGAGTTGAGGCCTCATGAGAGTAATTACCTAACACACAACCTCAAGCTTTTAGCAGTTGTCCATGCCATAGGTTTCTAGAAACACTATCTATAGGGTGAGCACTTTGTGGTGTATACAGATCACAAGAGCCTCAAGTATATCTTTTCAAAGCGTGACTTGAACCTCATACAATGAATATGGGTCGAATATCTACAATAATTTGATTTTGAGCTTGCCTATACACCTGGAAATGGAAATGTGGTTGCTAATGCATTGAGTTAGAAAACTCAAACGCAGGATGTACAAGAATCTAGTGATGAATGAAAGTTAATGGCCCTATTTTATGAACTTCATATGATGTTTCATGATAGTCACGAGTAGTTTTACCTCTCAGCCTTAATAGTTACCTCTTCCCTCCTTGAGAAGGTGAAGAGTATTCAGTTCTAAAATCCTGATGTTTTGGTCCTCCGTGAAAGTATATCAAGAGATAACCCACCTTCAGATTGGTCTGTGGATAGAGACGACATCCTGCATCTATGTGGACATATCTGGGTTCTTATAGATATGAGAGAGGAGATGATGAAAGAGTCCCATGCTTATCAATGGGTAGTTCATCCAGGAATCTCAAAGATGTATTGAGATGTGCGATGCCAGTATTGGTGGCATGGAATGAAACATTAGATTGCAGGATTCATCACTAGGTGTTCCACTTATCAGCAGGTGAAGGTGGAGAACCAAAGAACTACAGGATTGTTACAACCACTTTCAGTCCCATAATGGAAATGGGAGGATGTTTCTATGGATTTTATAGTCATATTACCTAGGTCACTGAGGGGTAGCAATTCTATATGGGTAGTCATTGACTAACTAATGAAATCATCCCACTTCATTCCTATTTGGGAGACTTTCTCAGTTGGTAAAATGAGAAGACTGTATGTCTTTGAGATCATACAACTAGCTGGGGTTCCTCGTACTATCATTTCAGATAGGGATTATCATTTTACTTCATGATTCTGGAAGGGTTTTCTAGAAATCTATGGGGATGCAGGTACTTCTATGAATATCTTTTCACCCTTAGAATGATAGACACTAGCAATGAAAAATAAAGGTTCTAGAGGATATTCTCTGAGCACATGTCTTTGATTTTGGTAGTTCTTGGGAGAAGCATATCCCTCTTGTCGAGTTTGATTATAATAAAAGTTTCCAGGTGACAACTAAGATTACTCATTTTGAGTCATTATATGGTATTCTATGTCATTCAACTTTGTTCGAGATAGAGGATGCTGAGGTAGCCCTACTAGGTCCTCATCTCATTTAAGAGACTTTAGAAATGGTTTAGCTGATTAGAAAGTGTATAACTACTGCTCAATCTAGAAAAAAATATTATGTCGATCATCATCGATGACCGATTTAGTTTGAGGTTGGGGATCGTGTTTTTATTCGGATATCACCTAGGATGGGGAATAGATGGTTAAGTAAGCATGGAAATATGTCACCTAATTATGTCGGTCCGTTTGAAATTCTCAAGAGAGTCGGGCTGGTAGCCTATCGGTTGCTACTAGCTCAGAGGTACTGTTCCATGCACGACATCTTTCATGTCTCTTAGATTTTCCAATATCATTCCGACCCATATCATACTTTTTATCCTGAGGAAGTTTAGTTATATGCCGATGCTACCTTTGTGGAGTATCTAGTATGAATCATTGGCTGAACCACAAAGGATCTCTGAGGTAAGTCTGTCCCTCTCGTATGGGTGCTATAGAAGCACGACCGAGTACAAGATGAAACTTGGGAGAGGGAAGCTGATGTACGTACTCTATGGACAGAGTTGTTCTCAGACATTGTTTCCTTACTCTTTGAAGGACAACTCGTGGGTGATTTCTTTTAAAGGGGAAGACTGTAAGAACCTGGTTTTTCATTCATGTATGGATTCTTTATTTTTTGGTCTAAATATTTATGTTGGACCTAATATGGATACCTAATGAGTTAGTAAAGGTTATGAGGGTGTTTGGGGATTATTCAGAGCCCATAATACATCTTTTTGGAGAAAAGAAACTCTACAATTGGTTTAGTGTAAACCGTGCAGAATTCCGTACATTTTGGAAAACCATGCGGATAATGTTTTTTCAGAAAGAGACACCTCACACGGTTGGCGCACGACCATGCAACCTAACCGTGCAAGAGTCCCTTCTTTCCCAGGTACCCATGCATGGGTTGTGCATAGTTTGGCAAACCATGTGGGCCAAACCATTCGAATAGATCCATCCCGCACGGTTTGCGCATGGTTTGAAAAACCGTGCAGAAAAACCATGCACATGATAATTTTCTGGTTAATTTTTCCATTTTTCCCTTAATGATCTATTAAGCCACCCCTTCATCCCTAATCCTATTTTATGTGGGATTGACCTATTTCTATCTCAATTTGGGGTTTTTGAAGATCTAAACTTGGAATCAAGAGATCTCTATCATCTGATATCCAATAGAGATTCTGTTCATTACACTGGATGCGCAACAGTAAGTACTCGATTTCTCTTCAGCCATTATTCTTCTCTTTTACTCTCAACCTAGGTATCACCATGTTATAATTTTTTACCTTTTCTTAGTCTACTCTGATCTGAGGTAAATAAAGGGCTGATACCGGAGGAGAAGGATCATACAACCCTAAGGTGGGTGTTCTTTAAATCATCCCTAAAGTTTGTTGTTTTTGAAATGTTCATGTGGGCCCAACAGTTTCATTGGAAGCCATTTCTTAAATTTACATACCATGATTATACATGTTAGAATCATATGGTTATGATCTTTTCAAATATGTGATTAGTTGTTAGCGGTTACACGCACATCTCATTCCGCCCCATGTCAAAGGTTATTACCTATTTGGGTTTTAGTGTTTTGGCATGTTTAATCCACCATTTGGGTGTGCCTTCGCTTGATGTTCCTAAAGGTGAGCCCCTCTATAATAAAAGGTTTGTTATTGAGAATTGAATAATTTCATGTACCAGGTATGCTCATTAACTGACCCACCTAAGTTAAGTTCTTTAAAATTATTATTAAAGGTGAGATGTGAAATTGAAAGTATACTACGTATATAACTTGGCCTAACAAATTAGATTGAATAAATGCTACATGTTCGTAACATGCATTTCCATGTTAATGGAAGGCAGGTGAGTGAATATCTCAAATTGAATATACCTTAATGGTTAATTAAGACTTTATTAAATGGTTACAATGCTACATGACCTATCCACACTAATAAAAGACAAGGCTTGGGCCAATAAATAAATGGTTGAAACTCTACTGACCAATCCACACTAATGGAAGGAAAGGCTTGAACCAAATGAATTATTACATGATTACAATACCAAATAGGAATGTACTGACTCGAGTTTGCCTTGGATTCTAAGAGGATAATACCTTGGGTCATGGGAACCCCATTCCGATTCAAGGATGCGGTTTGATTAGGTTGATACCCACCTAGACTCTAGTTCTTGTCTATTCCTCGGATGCCTGGTATACTACCCTAGGGTCTTTTTCATTATTACAAGATTCCTCGGATACACTCCTTGGATCCATCATTGACTAGTAGGTGCTATGGTGAAAGCCCATAGGGCCCTGTCTTTTCTTAGCCCCATTTTACCTTGTTCAATCACCTTAGATTTGATAGGTGCCTTATTGTGGAATTACTAGGATTATGCTTCTTGTATTACACTCTTAGCCCCTTAGCTAGATTTAGATACTACTGGGTTATCATTACATGAGATCTAAGTTAACTTAGTTTTTATCCTAGAACTCCCTCATTGGATATCATTTCAGGTTTCCTTGTTACTTATTGGGACCTTCACTACTTATACTATCACGAGATGATGTCAGTGCTGGGTATGCCTCACATGACCTATTAAAATTAAATGGTAATTACTTAATTAATGAAATGGTTACATGTTTGGAAAATAGATGAGGGATAAAGATGGTACTTGGGTATTTAGTTATATTATACTACTTTCT